>PVKZ01000064.1:1721481-2061928 GCA_004027375.1 Macroglossus sobrinus
AGAGAGAAAGAAAGAAAGAAAGAAAGAAAGAAAGAAAGAAAGAAAGAAAGAAAGAAAGAAAGAAAGAAAGAAAGAAAGAAGGAAGGAAGGAAGGAAGGAAGGAAGGAAGGAAGGAAGGAAGGAAGGAAGGAAGGAAGGAAGGAAGGAAGGAAGGAAGGAAGGAATGCTTCCTTTATGAGTAACTAGAAAATTACCTATGGGCTCCATGCTTTAACTGAGGAAATGCATTGTTAAGAACATTTTAGACAACTGTGCAGGTGTCGGGGAGGTATATGAGAGTGCTTTATCCCAAAATGAGCTTTTCTCAATACCTAAAGAGATGGAGCATTTGTTCTGGGTTATTCAGAGCCTACTTGAGCCCAATAAAACCCCAAGTGCTGCTCAGTGTCTGTAACAACAAGCTATAAAAAGAAGAACAACAAATGATAATTTTTATAATAGACCAGATATACAAAAACAAAGCAATTATATTTTAATTTTATGCCAACCAGCACATTTCTTAGAACTGTTTCCTCCTGAAAGGGGTGAGGTAGGGAATTTATACAGCAAAGCTCAGAGAGGGTTTCTAATCTGATTCTGAGTTGGGAGGCCACAAAACCAGTTTGCTCTTGCTTTTGGAACTGTTAGAGACTGTCTAGAGGAAATCTTAGAAACTTGCCTATCAGCACCCTACTAATTTATGGTTTCCCAGGCAACTCCTTACATTACTAAGTAGTTCAAATTGATATACACTTTGGGGAGAACAATTTGACAACACATAACAGTCTTAGCATTTTCCTCTTTGCTCTCAGCTTCATTTTTTGCCATTCCACGCTCTGTTCTGCAGGACCCTCTGTAGAATTTTCAGGGCCAGTACAAAATAAAAATGCAAAACCCCTTGTTCAAAAAGTATTGATCAAGAGCACGACAGCATGGGGCTCTCCTAGGATGGGACCCTGTGCAACTGCGTAGATCAAATGTCTGTGAAGCTGGTTTTGCTGCTCTTATCAGATGATACTGGACCCTGCAAACTACTTTTCCAGACTTCTTTGCCATCTTGCTTCTGTGTAGATTCAGTCAGTATTGGTGAGGCAGGAAGAGCAATTGGAGAGCAGGAAGAAAGAAGGCATTTGTATTCCTCTCCCCTTCTGGATACATCTCCTGAAACAATGGAGCATCCTTTGGTGGTTCCAGCTGCAGCAGTGGGTGACTATGGCTCTAGTATCCTGCAGTGACTCCAGTAGTGGCATCAGTGGTTTCAATAGCAAGAACAGACTCTATCACGGTCATCAGTGAGCACATGCTGGACTTTGGCAACATTACCTCCTCTTGTTCACTCCTACAATCCTAAGATTGGTAGAGACTTCTTGCAGTTACTAATCTAGGGGTTACCTCACCTTCTCCTTTTTGCTTCTGCAGCCCTTTCAGCAATAGTACTTATTCCTTAAATTATGTCCCCTGACTGAAACAATTAACATGATTTCTATTTTCCTGAGGAGACACTAAGTTGCAAAATTCTTAAAATTATATCTACCCATAACCCAGCTATTCAAATTCTAAGGATTTATACCAAGGATACAATTAGGGAGTAGGAAAAGATCTAGCCAAAATATTGTTTATTGCAGTGTTGTCTCTAATGGTAGCATACCAGAAATAACCTAATTCCTATATCTCCAACAGTGTATCCATTAACAATAATGAGTTAGGAAAGGCAAATATTAATGGAACAGAATGTAATATAAAATCCAGAAATGGATTCAAATATATAAGAAAATTTAGTTTATTAGTGAAGTGGTATCCTTTTGTACAAAAGATACAACTGTTAGGGGGAAAAAAACAGAAATACAAAAACGAAGTTATAAACCAATATCCCTCATGAACATAAAATAAAAATCCTAACAAGTATTAGCAAATAGACTCAAGCAGTATATAAAAAGGATAATAAATCATGATCAAGTGGAGTTTATTTCAGAAATGACAAGTTGATTTATTATTTAAAAATTAATATAATTTACCACATTAAAAGAATAAAGGCACAAAAAATGATCATCTCCACAAATAGAGAAAAGGCACTTGTCAAAATTCATGATAAAAACTCTAAACAAACTAGATGATCATTTACCTGTTTGCTCCCTGGTAAGATCAAGAACAAGGCAAAGACACCCATCCCCCTACTTCAGCCAGTATTTTACTAGAGACCTTAGCAAGTACAATAAGGTAAGAAAAAGAAACAAAAGACATAAAGCTTAGAAAAGAAAAAAAACTTTATTCATAATAACATCATAGTATATGTAAAAAAGTAAAATCAACACATAAGACTGGAACAACTGGATATATCATTTGGAAAAAATTAAAATGGGTACACACTTCACATATTATGCCAGAAAAAAAATTAATAGATTAATAAAATCATAAAGGCACTAGAGGAAGCCATGGGATAATGATCTTATAATATAAATGTGTAAGGTCTTTCTAATCATGAAATAACATCTAGACATATAAAAAATTGACAAATATAACAACAATAACAAACTTATAAATGGCAAAAACACAATAAGCAAAATGAAAAGACAAATGGAAAACTGGGAAAAATATCTGCGATTCATATCACAGACAAAAGGCTAAAATCCTAATGTAGAAAAAGATTCTATAGGGAAATAGCCTACAGTCTAAAAGAAAATGGGCAATAGCTATGGATCAAAAGGAAATATCAAAAGCTCTCAAATATATGAAAATATTCTCAACTTCACCTATACTGAGAGAACAAAAATTAAAAGCACCCTGAATATCATTTTTATTCATCAGATTGGCAAAAGTCAAATGCATTTTTAACATACTCATTGATGAGGATGTGGAGAAACCTGTACTTTCTGTACATTTTAGTAGGAGTATATAAACTGATATGCATGCTGGGGAGAGCAATTTGACATCTATTAGAATTATGAATGCATGTACCTTTTAACCTATCATTACACTTCAAGAACTTTATCCTACAGGTGTATTGCCCCAATGTGGAAGGTTATTTATGGCAGTATTTTTTGAAGTTCCAAAAGTCCAAAGTAACCTAAATGTTGAGCAGCAGGGGATTTGTTAAATAAAGTACAGTGATATCAGAATTCTTATGATAGTACTTAAACATGAGAAAACTGTATATATTGATCTATAGTGACCCTCAAGATATTAATAAAGTAAGGGACAAAGCACTATTATGATATTAACCATTTGTATAAAAATGTGGGTAAGAAAATATATATTTGTTTGGATATACATAAAATATCTCAGGAAGGATTTACCAAAATAAAAAAAAAGGTAGGATTTATTTGCTTCTGGAAAGGGTAAGTAGATAGCTGAAGAACAGGGTTATGAAGGAGATTTCATATCTTTTTATACTTTTTGAATTGAACCATGTGAATATTTACTTATTTAAAAGAAAAATTATTTTTAAGTACAACAGAAGAATGTAAAATAAAATACATTCATATGAAAATGTTAGCAGAAAAAAATTTTAAGAAAATACACACAGCATGATCTCACTTTTATTTTTTTAAATGTACTGATGTGCATAAAAAATAGAAAAACAATATATACTGAAATACAGTAGTCCCCCTTATTTGGTTTTGCTATCTGTGGTTTCAGTTATCCTCGACCAACCACAGTACAAAAATATTTTATAGAAAATTCCAGACATAAATAATTTAGAAGTTTTAAATTGCATGCTATGCTGAGTGGTGATGAAATTTTGCGCATCCAGCTGCTTCCCATCTATGACGTAAACATCCTTTTGCTATGTAGCTCCACGTTGTATGCGGTTCCCTGCTGCCCATTGGTCCCCTAGTACCATCTTGGTTATCAGATCGACTGTCGAGGTATTTATTACAGCACTTGTGTTCAAGTAACCTTTATTTACTTGATAATAGCTCCAGCGCGAAAGAGTAGTGATGCTGGCAATTCAGATATGCCAAAGGAAAGCATTTTAAGTAAAAAGGTGAACATTCTCAACTTAATAAGACACTTTATCATCTCAGATCATCACAAGAAGAAGGGTGAGTAAGGATAGTGAGATACTTTAAGACAACATTCACAGAACTTTTATTAGAATATATTGTTATAATTGTTCTATTTTTTTAATTAGTGTTAATTTCTTACTAATTTACAAACTTTATCATAGATATGTATGTATAGGAGAAAATATAGTATATATAGGATTCAGTACTATCTGAGATTTCAGGCCCCCCCTTGTGGTCTTGGAACATATCCCCCAAAGATAAGGAAGGAAAATGGTATTAATCATGATTTCCTCTGGGTTTATGGGATATAGTTGATTTTTTTCTTTTTTTCCTTTTTGTTTATTTTTTAAACTCTTCTACAGTGAAATATTCCTTTTATAACAAGAACTAAATATGTTATTAAGAAAGCGTCACAAATGCATGGCTTACCATCTCAGCTAGGCAGCTGTTGCCATTTAATGATCCTATTACAGGCATACCTTGTTTTATTGAGATTTACTTTATTGCACTTCACAGATGTTGTGTTTCTTACAAATTAAAGGCAAGACCCTCCACCAGCAAAAAGATTATGACTCACTTTATTGCGGTGGTCTGGAACAGAAACTACAACATCTCCAAAGGTATGCCTGTACTCAACATATTGAGTCAACTCATTCATCCAACAGACAGAATCTGCCATGTGCTGGGCACAGTACAAGGAATAAGATGACTTATTCCAATGACACCTGCCACTCTCCCCAAGCCTCTGTCACATTCCCCATCATCTCCTTTGCACAGACTACCTGATTCCACTTCAGAAGACAACAGATACCACCAGGTGTGAATGCCCCAAATCTTTTCTCATTCTATGTCCAAAGTTCTCTATATTTTCAGCCAGGCTTATATATCTTTCTTTCTACCTCAAGGTAGACATAACTTTTCGTTTACTTCCTGGAATCTTGACAGTCTATTCCCTTCTGTACCTGGTTTTATCAATGATCTCCTCCTTCATATATTTTTAATTTCTTACTATCCACTAGGTCTTTATCCTCAACTGAAACATATTCAAGTATTTGCAATCTAGAAAAAAAATGTTTCAATCATCTTTCCTTCTCTCAATACATCTGCTTTGCCCTTTAATCTCCTAACTTCTTGAAAACTCTTGCCATTACCTTTGATGATATGTGTTTGCCTGTAGTTCACATCTCAGCTCATTTGAGTTTGATTAATGTCCCACTAATCTACTGAAACTTTTCTTCCTAAATGTGTCTGTTATGAATGCTTTTGGCTGTAATTTACAGAAGGTCCAACCAGCAATGGCTTAAACACAAATAGTATTATTTATCCTCATAAACAAGCCCAGAACTAGGTCACTGCCAGCAAGTCAGCATTTAACCTATGGCAGGGTTCTGGTTTTGTGTCTCAGAAATTCTTGACCTTCCTCTTATGGCCATAACAGATCTAAACATCATAGCCTCACATGACTGTATGAGGAGACCTTAAAGGTTCACTGGATGAATTTTCTCTTTATGTGCCTGCCTCTCAGCATGGAGGAAAAGCTTTCTGAGATACCCCTCATCAAACTTGCCCTTACATCCCATTGGTCAGAAATGAGTCAAATGCCCACCTCAAAAATAGAGATAGGCTTACTTTTTCTGAGATCAAGGGATCTCTGCCAGAAAGGGAGGAGAGTAGCTTCTCTGTAGAAAATGAAGTGTCTGACCCACCAAGCTCCCCAAATCACCTCTTAATTTTTAAATCCAGTCCTCACCCTGTTGGACCACTGTTAACAGCTCCCTTCCTCTTGATCGTCTATTTCTCTAGCTCTGATAACACACCCTTTCTCCTGTCCTCCTCTACTTCTATTTTACTCTTCTTCAGCACGTACACAATCATCTTCTCTTTTGCCTTGATATTTGCTCCCTGGACAATCTCATCCACCACCACAGCCTCAGTCTCAACCTAGATAATTGACTTCTCTAAAACCCAAGCCTCTACTGAGATCCAGACCTCTCTCTCCAAATGCCTATTGCCTATCTCTATCTAAATAGATCATTTAGGCTCTTTATGTTGCAAATACCACAACCAAACTAGCTTTATATTATAGAATACTTCCTGGCTCATGTAACATGACAATTACAGATTGTGTGAGCTTTAAGGTCAATTAACTCATTAACCCATCAAGGGCACAATTCCTTTCCAACTCTCTTATCTGACTTCTATCTGTCCAATTCACCCTAACACTGGCTTCCCTCATGGTGATGGAATGCCTTCAGATCCTCCAGACTCTGAAATCATGTATCACCATCTTATCCAAAAGGAAAGAATCAAAAGGAGCTTCTTTTATAGAAGCCACCAAGAAAATCACCTTGATCCAAGTTGGGTCATGTACCCATTCTTAAAGTACCAGGAGATTAAGTTGTTTTTGATAAGCTTAGGCCTAAAGCAAAATGCCAAAATTCTATACCCCAAGACAGAGTTCAGATTCCCCCCAAATACTTGTATTGTCCAAGGGGGCATGAGTACCCAAACAGAAATAAAGGCAAGCCTCCAGGGCAAAGGAGAATTGATATTGAGGCAGCAACTACAGTATCCACTGATATCCCTCAGGCTTGCTTAAACTCAAAATGTCAAACCAAGTTAATTCTTTAAGTCCTTGTCTACATCCCTAAATTTGCTCCTCCAGTTTTGTTGTTGTTGTTGTTTTGCTATCTTAGTTAATGACATCAGTCTCCACATTCATTAATCTGAGGCTTTACTCTGGATTCTTCCCAACATTCAGGCAGTTACTACTAAGCCCTGCTCATGCTGCTTTCCAACCATCTCTCCTATTATTCCCTCAGCCCCCATCCCACTGCCATACCCTTTGTTCAGGCCTTCATCATTTTTTATGAGGATTTCTGTAATCACCTCCCAACTGGTTTCTTGCCTCCAGAGTCTCTCTGCCTCAGTTTATCATCCATATTTTACCCTACAGAGACCCTTCTTGACAGATTTATAATACCTTCCACACCCAGAGGTAGAACCAAATGACTATTTGTGCCCTAAACACATTCTGCACCATCTTGACCTAACATCTGTACTCCTACTGTTTGCCATGTGTGGGATGCCTTTCCTCTCCTTCTCATCTTTTAATCATCCTTCTGAACCCAGGTCACATATAACTTCTACTATAAAGCCATTACTCTTTACTCTTCTATGGAGAGCTAATTACTGATTCCCTGAAATTGGAGCTCTTTGTATCCCCTTCCTTATTTGCACGTACCGCACTGTGTTGCAATTATTTGGACATGTCTTCTTCTGCCATACTGTGACCTCTTTGGGACCATCTAACATAATAGTCATTAATTTGCTGTACATCAAATGTATCTACTAAGAGTTAATATTACATCATTTTACATAAAGTTTAGAAAACAGTATAGGTCTACTTACCCTCCTCTATCTTTTATGCACTACATAATTATCGTATGTAGTACATGTACATTATTATGAGCTAGATAAGACAATGGGACAATTTTTGCCTTAAACATTAATATGTATTTCTAAGACATTTTTTGTATTTTATGTTTACCCATCTATTTGCCATTTGTGGGTCTCTTCATTCCTTCCTAAATATCCAACTCTCCATCAGGTTTCATTTTCCTTCATTCTAAAAACTTCCATTAGTATTTCTTGTAGTGTAGACCTACTGGTGGCTAATTCTCTTGGTTTTCTTTTATCTAAAATTGTTTTTATTTTGCTTTCATTCTTAAAGGATATTTTCACTAGTTTTAGAAATCTACTCTGACAGGAGTTTTTTCTTTCAGTACTTTAAAGGTGGCAACCATTGTCTTCTGATCTCTAATTCTTGTGATGAGAAGTCAATGGTATTCAAATCATTATTCCTCTAGATACAATGTGGCTTTTTTCTGTCAGCTTTTACATTTTTCTTTGTCTTTAGGGTTCAAGAGTTTGACTATGATGTGCTTAAGTGTGATTTTCTTTGTATTAATCCTGCTTAGTATTCAATGAACTTTTAAAATTTGTTAACATATGTCTATAGATATCTTCAAGTTCACTGACTCTTTCATTTTTCATTTCCATCTGTTGTTAAGCCTATCCAATGAATATTTTATTTCAGATGTTTTTAAATTCTATAAATTTCCATTTGACTTTTTGTTTCTATTTCTCTACTGAGATTTTCCACCCATTCATTATATTTTTCTTTCCACCAATAAGTATAATTATAACAGCTGCTTTAAAAATCTGCGTCTGTGTTATCAAATATCTGAGTCATCTAGAGCATGGGTCCCCAACCCCCGGGCTGCAGACCGATACAGGTCTATGGCCTGACCAGAACAGGGCCTCACAGCAGGAGATGAGTGGTAGGCTGGCGAGGACAGCTTCATCTGTGTTTGTAGCCACTCCCCAGCGCTAGCATCATCGCCTCAGTTCCACCTCAGGTCATCAGGTATTAGATTCTCATAGGAACACCGGCACCTGGTGCCAAAATTTGGGGACCAATGATCTATGGGTTGATCTTCATTGACTGTCTTTTCTAATGTGAATGGGTCGTATTGTTCTGTTTCTTATTATGAATAAAAGGTTGTAAAGACTGTGGGTTCTGTTATAGTCCTTCAAAGAGTACTGACTCTTTAGTTTGTGCACACAGTAAACCCAAACTGCAGAACTCCATCTTCCATAAAGTGAGCACTTGTGTAGACTTACCTGAGCTGCTAGGACTCTGCCATATGCACATGTGAGTCAGCCATTGGCCAGAGCTTTGAACAGAGTTACACTTTAAATTTGGGATTCCTCTTTTCAAGCTCTCTCATTTCTGGAATTTTTTCCTGTACTTTCCAGCACTTGTGGGTGCCCCAAAACTTATCCTCTGGCTCTTTAAGCCAATAAGGCTTTTGGCTTTCTATCCGTATTTTAACCATTTAAATGGTACCAGTTAGACCTATCCTCAGGCTAAAAGCCATAATTAACAAGAAAGTCTCCTCATATCATTCTCATCTTTCAAATGCCAACTCCCTTCCACTATCTGCCTGTTTTTGTTCCTTCTCCAATAACCTCAGGTTATATTTTTTTACATGTTATCCAGAGGCTATAGTTGTTATCTATAAAATGGTTTATCCAACAAAAGCTTACCAGTCATGCTAGAAAGGACTCAACAAATAATTCTTGGTTTCTGCCTTCGGGGCACAAAGTAAGATTGCGTTTTCTGTTTCCCTCATGGCTGGGATGGTGACATATGAGATATAAGTCGAAATTATGACTTGAATGTTCCAAATGGTGGCTATTCTATCAGTCTAGTCCTACATTAAGAGAAACTCCAGCCAATCCCTGTTTAAAATGTATTGTGATTAAGAAACAAATCTACTGCACCAAGCTGCCTCTATTATACAAATTGACCAACATCTTCATAAGTAACCAAAATACTCTTGCGTAAGCCAAATACATGGTCATATCCTTGCCCATCACCCTTACCCCTTCTTTAGCACTAGTGGCTGGAGCTGCAGAAAGAATGAACCTGTGTGACACATCCTATTCCTATATACACACTCAAGTGATGTCACTGTGTACTTCTCCACAACTGACTACAGCCACAGCAGAAAGAACTCACTTTTGGCCTTATGGCTTACTCACATACAGGGACACAATACTGACGTGCTTAAGAAGATGAGCTCTGGATTCAGAGTCCTGAGTTCATATTGTAGCTTCACCATCACGTGAGCTTGTATTTCTCATTTACCCTCTCTGTACTTAATTTTCTCATCTATAACTACAGGTGTTAAGACTACATGGAATGTATTTTGGAATGCCTGGAACATAGCAATGGTTCAAAAAATTTATAGCTGTTTATACCATTTACTCAACATTCAGCAAAATTTACTGAATTTACTGAGAGCTCATCATCTGCCAGGCACTGTTCTGGGCACTAAGAGTACATCAGCAAACAGAACAGCTTGTGTTTAGTATGAGACAGACAATAAACAACAAATATATTAAATAAGCAAACTATGTAGTAGTTTGGAATATAAGTGTCATGGAAAAAGAAAATGTAGAAAAGGAGCAACTGCAGAAGTTGCAACCACAAACACAATTCCAAGGCAGAGCTATCTTAAAAACAGATATTTGAACAAAGGCTCCAAGCACAGATCTGGGAGAAAAGGGTTCCAGGTATGAAGAAGATCCACTGCAAATGCTGGTGGGCAGGGTGGCTGGAGTAGAGTGAGGAACGGGGTGCAAGTAGAAGAGGTCAGAAAGTCTCTTTTTGGTAGGATAATATGAACCTTGTCCCCATTGTGAGGACTTCTGCAGTTACTCTGAGTGAGGGGGGAGTCACTAAACAGTTTTGAGCAGAGGAATGAAGTGACCTGACATGTATTTTAAGAAGACCATTCTAGCAGTTATGTTGAGAAAAGAAGCCAGGCCAAGGACAGAAGCAGGGAGACCAGCTAGAAAGCTCCTGCAGTTATTAGTGCAAGAGATAAAAATGGAAGCAGTGAAGGTGACTCAAAGTGCCAGATTCTGGATGTATTTGGAAAATAGAGCTAATAGGAGTTCCTGATGAATTAGCTATGGGGTATAAATAAAAGAATCAAGGATAACACTTTGGTTTATGGCCTAAGCAACCATATCTACAGAAATGCCTTTATCCTAGTTGGAGAAGGCTTTATATTGAGCTTTTTTTGATGGTGGTGGTGGGGGTAATAATCAGTAGTTCCATTTTAATATGTTAAATTTGAGATGCTTGTTAGATATTCAAGTGGAGATGATGAGTAGATGGTTGGATAGTCAAGTCTGTGTTCAAGAGAGAGGAATGAACTGAAGATGACTTGGGAGTCATTGGCACCAAGAAGATACTAAAGCTATGGGATGGGATTGAGTCGCCAAGAGAGTGAGTATAGGTAAGAAAAGAGCCAAGGACAGGGTCCTGGGGCACCCCAACTTTTAGAGAAGAAAAAGAACTAAAATGACCAAAGGAGACTAAAAAAAGAAATTAAACTCTCTTCCTTGAAACAATTTCTTCTCTTGGCTCCAGGACACTATAGTCTCCTGTTTTCCCTCATATTGTACTGTCCACTCCTTCTTAGTCTTCTTTGCTTCAGGGTAGATGAAGTGAAATAAGTACCCAAAAGATTTGGCAGGCTGGAGCTCATTTGTGACCTTGACAAGAGCAGTTTTGGTGGAGCAAGTGGGGTGAAAGTGATTGGTGTGAGATCAAGAGAGAATAAGAGGTATGGATGCATAGGCAGTGAGTATAGGCAACTATGTGATGTTTGCAGCCAAAAAAAAAAAAAAGGCAGGTGGAGTAATATTAGAGGGGACTATGGGACAAAGAAGATATACACACACATAGATATATATATATACACACATATAGATAGATAAATAGATAGATAGATAGATAGATAGATAGATAGATAGATAGATAGATAGGAGGGAGTACACCAAGTTTTTGTGTTAAAGTGAATTATTTAGGAGAGACAATCGACAAGGAAAAAGGGGGAACAATTTCAGGAGCAGTCATTAGTCAAGAGTAAAAGGAACCATGGTGCCAAGTGGAGGGGGCAGAAACACTACACCCAGGTGACAGGAGAGAAGGCAGAGTCTGGGCAGAGAGGCAGGCAGAATGGAAACCATGGTGGTGAAGGTTAGGCAGTTCTTGCCAAATTGCTTTTATTTTCTTAGTGAAATAAGAAGCAAGGTTTTCAGCCCAGAGTGAGGAAGGAAGGGTGTTGGATGTTTGAGAATAGAAGGTGCCATGTAGTCATTTCAGAATGTGGAAAGTAAAAAGACTAGGGAAATGAAGAAGGGCAGGGTTGAGAGCACACTTGAGATTTAGGGTCATAAATTTAGTGACAATAGTTAGCACTGTTGGTTTCATTCAGCTTGTTAAAGCTGGACAGAACCAGGGTTTTTGCCAGGTAGTGGAATCTTCCAGGAATGAGAGCCTAAAGAAGACAGCAACAAGCTGGGGGTGGTACAGTCTGATGGCAGGTACTTCTGAGCAGCTGGGGAATTTCAGGCTGCAGAGGGTATGGGAGAAACAGCCTTACTGGGGTGATAATTTTCCTGCACAGGGTGGGCCTGCTCTGTTATGAATTCCACTTATGAGAGTACCTTACTCAATATTTCCTTTGCCCTTTGGCAGATGAGAGGCCAGCCAGAAGGTTTCCTTTAGGTTCCTGCAGACAGAAAAAAAAAAAAAAAAACGGAAACAGTGGAGATTGCCATTCTCCCTTCTTAAAAGAACACTTAAAATGTCCTTGTTTGTTTCTGCCTCTGTGCAACATTTCAGCTGGGGAAGGACAAGGGAGCTGGTTGGTAACCATGGGAGTGGAGCAGAGTGGTGAAGAAGTAGGCTTTTAAATGGGGTGAACCTCTGGTAGGCAGCACCCAGAGCTCAACCCTCATGGCCTCCTCTGAGTTCTTTGCTCATTCAACTTACTTAGGGAGGGAGGCTGAATTCTTCCTTGCTGAGAAGCAACCTTTGAAAGGGAAAGCTTTTGCCAGACTCCATAAGGAGAGGGTGTGTCTGTCCCTGGGAGCAGGTTTCCCAGCTCTGCCTAAAAACCTTGCTCAGCAGGGAACTTTGGGCACTCTGTCATGAACAGGACAGCCTGTGACAGCAAATAAGCCAACTCTGCAGCATCCTGGATCCTGAGTTCTTACACACTGTCAGCTCTCACACTACCCCTCCCTAGACAGGTGGTCATTCATGGGGGTGGCCTAGAGCCCTGGCCAAATCAGCCAGGCAGGGCCCCCACAGGATAGTATCTGGTGCCAAGGTGCGAGAAGAGGCAGAGAGGCCATCACCTCTTCCACATTCCTGGATGGGGAGCCCCAAGAGCCTTTTTTTCCAGGCCAAAGAAATGCCCCCACGTAGACAACAGGGCAATGCACGGCAGGGCAGGGCAGGGCATAGACGGGCCACAGCTCGGGTCCAGGGAAGTCTCAGGACTGTAGTGTTTTACTGCAGGTTTCCCAGCTGCTCAGGGCGCGAGGCAGCGTGTGGTGGTGGGGGCGAGAAGGAGGGAGGGGAAAGAGGAAGGGGGGAAGTAAACAGGAGACCAAAGAGAGCCAGTTCCCTGCGTTCAGAGAACACCAGCCGCCTCCGGTGCCCTGTGGGTGGTTTTATGTGTGGAAATGAAACTAGGAGGGGACAGAAAAGAGGGAAGAGTCAGGATTCACTTCTAGGCTGTTATCCACCCACCTCGCCTTCCCGACCCCCTCCCCTCCAGCTTACCACCCCCTGGGATGAGGGGGTGGGAGGGAGACTGTTCACGAAGCGCCCACCCCCAAGTACGCGCAGCTCGTTCAGCTGTCGGTGAATCAGACACTGGCTCAGCAGCTTATCACCTGCGCTCTAGAGGGGAACAGGGGGCGGCCTTAGGACTTGGGAGGGGGGAGCTTGGGTAAGCGGAAGATCCAGTATAGGCCTGGGCTTGGGGATGACGCCTGGGGCTGGAAAGAAGGGGTGTGAACGCCTACACGTATCTCGACTCGGTCCCCAGAACACCGGGGTAGCGGGGTATGGGGGGAGGGGGTTGAGACGAGGGCATGAGATTACAACCTAAGGGGGGATTGGAAGCAGGGAAGGGGAAAGTGGGCGGGAGTGTACTGCGGCGAGAAGCGATGGGGTGCAGGGCTGGCGCGGGCCGTGGGCAGGCTGCTGCCCTCCGCCTGCCGGCGCGGGGTTATGCGAGGTAACCGTGAGCGGGTAGGAGGAGGGAGGCGGCGGAGGCCGCGGGCCGGGGTGTCTGGCGCTCGTTGGACAAAGAGATGATGAAACGTGAGCGCTATATTTACCAAGGGGGTGGAGACCGAGCCCGGGGGGAGGGGGGCGAGTAAAAAGGACAAACTGTTCCACAACAACCACAGGAAACACAGCCCATCTGACTCACCGGGAGGGCCGCGCCGACCCCCTCGCAGGGTTAGCCCAGTGGCAGACGTAGAGCTGAAGAGCGAGGGTGCCCCCCCAGACGGACCAAACTTGGGCGCTACGGCTGGGGGATGAGTTGGCTGTCAATAAAGGCACCTTAGCTCCAAGAGTTATGTGTGTTGTGTGGCTTCTGTGGGGCGAAGGACAGAGCGGAATGGCAGGAATGTTTCCTAACGCCGCGGCTCGACCATCGTGGGAGATTGCCTGCAAACTCCGCAAGCACAATTCCTGCAAAGTCATCTCTTCCCGCACAGCCTGGCCAACCCGGCCGCCCCGCCCATGGACAGCAGCACCCGCCTCTCCCGCTCTCCCCCCGCCGCCCTCCCAGTCCTGCTCAAGGCGCTCAGAGTTGGGGTGCGGTGCAGTGCCGGCTATGTTTAGAAGCTGATGTCATCCCGACACCCTACTCCGCAGTGTTCCCAGGGGGACCGCAGGGCAGGTTTTCCTCTTCTTCGCGGTCGATGGGGACGGGGAACGTGTCTCCCTCTCCCCTACCCACCCCCCAGCCCAACACACACACCTCCTCCACACCTATCTTACCCGGGAGAGTTAAAAAAAAAAAAATGCATCCCCGCCAGAGTTATGAAACAGGGTGGTGGGGGCGGTACACGCACGCAGAGGGCGCAAACCCAAGGACTTGGGCCTAGAGGGATCAACAACCCTCCGCTGCCTACTCCCGCCCCCTCCGCTTCCCGCCCGGGTGCGGGGGCTAATTTCAAGGTTAGCTCACGTGGGCGCGGGCGCCCGGAGCTACTTGCACGAGTTTCGGGCGGGTTCCTCATCCCCCAATCTAGGGCAGTTTGTTCAACTGCAGTAAAGGGAGCTTGATGTTCCAGCAGGGAAGGGATTTCTGAGAACTGGGACTGTCCTCAGATGAACTCGCCTCCTCCGGCTGCTGCTGTGGTGGCCGCCTGCGGAAGACTTTTTAAAAGGGCGATGCCAGGCTGGGGCGCGCGGCTTGCAAGTGGCTGCGCCGCCCGCCAGTCTGCGGTCCGAGCCTTGCGCCCGCCCCCGAGCGCGGGTGATTCACATCGCGCGGTGCGGGGCTTCTTGTGCGGGGGTCTGCGATCTAAACTTGTCTTCCTGCATATGCATGAACGGGTGGCCTTTCTGCTCGACTAAGGAGAGGCCTGAAGTTCTGCGGAAGGCTGCTAAGTGGAGCAAGAGCAAAGTAGGGCGTCATGCAAGTTTTCTCGTGGGCCAGAACGCCCCCCCACCTCCAGCTCCTGGGTGTTAACTGTCGTTAAGGACACGGGCGTTTCACTAGATAGGGCTTTACCTGATTGTATTACAAATCCAGGAACTCCGCCATTGTTGGAACCCTGATCCCTTCAGCCCCGCCTTCTCCTCCTCCCTAAGCTAGCCACCTACTCCTAATTGTCCAGTTTTCACTAAAATGAACTGCTTTTCCCCCAAAATTCGCCCGGTGTGCCTCTACGGGGTCGATGAAGCCTAAGGGCCTGAGTCCAGAAAGAATTCTGGATCGCGCCCAGAGTGAGGTCCGACACGTGATCCCCTACCCCCAGCGGGCCATCTGTTCTCTTTCCTTCCCGCCTGGAGGCTGGCAGCTCTGCCCAGCACGGTCCACGCCTCCCAGTAGGAAAGAATGAGAAAAGCCAGAGTTGGCAGAACCCAAGTGCTACAGAGTGCGATTTTAACCTATACCTCCCTGAGCCTGGAGACCTGGCAATACGTATTTTAAATTAAACTCCAGGGGATTAGCTTCGCCCTGACTAGTTGGGGAAACTGCTTTGGGCTAAAGGTAAATAAAAATCTCCAGGGGAAGGGCCGGGGAATGGGTTTAATTCTGCCTGGAAATACCTCATTTGGGGCTGGGATGGAAAACTTATTTAGGAAAAAGAATGGGATTCTTTGAGCCGGTCTACTTCCCACAAACTAGCTTGAAGAAAGAAAAACGAGACCATGAAATCAAGGAAGAGAGGTTTTAAGGGATTTGGGACAAATTTCTGTGCCTGCTATCCCAATAAATATTGATGTAAAGTACTCTGACCTTCACTTCCATAAAGAGCTGTTTGTAGATGTACAGCACATGAAGTGGTGTTGAAAGAACCCAAGTCTTGCCCATTTTTTCCCTAGGATTTTTTGCGGGGAGTGGACTCCTAGAATATCTGGATTTTGGAATGGACTATGGAGATGTATTTAATCCCATCAATTCACAATTAAGGAAATAGCTTTAAGTGGTCGCCTAAAGCCACACAGTTCATCTCAGGCCCAGGTGGCCATTGTTTTTGAGAATAATAAAGCAAAAGTTTAGGCAGAACTGAAAGAGAAAAATGCATACTTGTAAACTAGAAACACAGTTACAGTCTTTAAATTCTTCTCTTCCCAGTTGGTTTGTGTGGATTTGAAATGTATACTTATAAAGACTAACTTGGGGGAAAACAGACCTCATATTTATGTGGCATAATATATACTTACTGGTAAATTATTCATTGTAATTAGGAATGATTCATATTAATTTGAGATGATTTATTTTGCCAAAATTTTAATTAGGACAACCACATGCTGGCAAAACCGCATAAGCTGGCTTTAATCATAAAACTTATAATATGCATCCCAAAGCAGCAAGGAAACCTGTTGAAAATATAAGGAAAAAATCCCTATGTAAGAATTATCATTACTTGTTGTGATTATATATATATATAACATATAAGCCTCATTGAGAACAGAGTGCCTTTTCATTTCTGTATTCCCCCATGTCTAGCTCATTGACAGAAACATAAATATCTGGAAAGTGAATAAGAGGAAAAGAAGAAAAGGAAAGCAGTATACAATTTTAGAATTGTTGGGTTTAAAAAAGATATTCTAAATCAAGTCAAGCAGCACTTATGTTTGGAAATGTATGAGAGATTCATGTGTATGAAATCTCACTTTTATTTTATTTCTCCCTTTTATAACTCTGAAATGAATGAGTTTTAAGAGTTCAGGGTTTATGTCCAGTCCAAACAAAGGGAATTAAAGAGAAGAGGTCAAGAAGTAGAAAGGGGAAAGTTTATATTAAAAAAAAAAATCTATAATGATTGACTTATTCAAGTTCCCGGATTACAATCTTCAAGGAAAGATACAGATTTTCCTTTTTTCTGGAATAACCCCAGTATTAACTCTAGGGCCGCCTGAAGATACCCAGTGCAATGCCAGTTGCAATGCAAGTCTGAGAGACTATAAAGGTAGTGACCATAGAGATCCCACTGATATCCCTCAGGTATTTGTGCCGGACCTTAAAGAGGCAAGCAAAGGTGCAATTTCTATGTGATCAGGTATCCTTGGGGACAGAGTTTGTCCCAGAAAAATCATGAAGTAGGCAAACTCTCCTGGGCTTTTTCTGAAATTAAGGGGATTGGAATACAAGAAAACTAAGATGGCTTCCCTTTTACATACCATCTTACTATGATGGTGATGATGATCATCATATTCTTGATTGACCAGCACCCCTTTCTATACTTTACTTTCCCATGTGGGCACATACTTCAATATCTTCCTGTACCACTTCAAAAGCAAAGTCAAAATAAACTACACTAGCCTTCAGCCTGGGAGGGTTATTTTGGGATCCTTCCTTTAGAGACCAAGAACCTTGTGTAACTTTTCCAAACCTTAACAAAGGCTAACAGCCAGTCGAGGTCATGGTTGGACCTCCTTGGATCTGTATCACATAGAAGCAGTTATCTCTCACACCCAGTTAGGAAAGTAAATGTATTTTTAATCAATTGTTCTGACAGTAAGCAATCTGCTAGAGACATTAGCCCTAGATTCTTTTCTCAGCTATCCAGTTGGAAAACAACCTCATCCTTCATTAAGAGGGAGAAGCAAAATGAGTTAATCAGACTTAAGACCCATACTAATTGTTCATCAAGTAATACCACAAAATTCAATGGCTAAGGATCTCTGGCTGGTTACAGGTAAGAATCTGTTTGACTTAGTTAATATTTCATGAAACCAAAGACCTCAGTTATTGTAAAGCTCAAAGAGCTAGGAATCAGGAGATCTATGGTTTCAATTGAGTTTTGTCACTGTCTACTTGATATGGTAGACAAGTCATTTCTCTGTGTCCCTAGTCTCCACATTTGTAAGGTGAGGGAAGGAAATATGTCCTAATAACCATGCAGGGACCTGTAGAAAGAAAATGAGCTAAGAATGGTGTTTTTAAAAACGTTATACAAAAGAGGGATTTTGTCTCCATTTATCTGAAGGTGGGTTACAATAGCTTTAAAGCAAACAAAAACAAAACTTACTTAGAATAAATTGCACTATGGAAGGAGGGGAATTAGATAGGTTATCACAAAAACAATGACGGTGTTGTAATGTAATAGACAACAGAAAGACTGCTTTAAAACAGAACTTTATCAGCTTTGCATTTTTCAGATGAATTAGTTATAGTTCACATGTTGGATTGAAGGACTATTAACAATCTTTCCTAAAGTGTATTGCACCCCAACACTGAAAAAAACGAATTGATGCGTTCTTGTTTGTGTTTATTCTTTGACCACATGGCCTGACATATTTAGTATTTTTAAATTTGTTATTACAGACTCAAATTGCATTCATCACCCCTGCCCTCCCATACACTTCTCAATTTTACCACCAGCAACACAAAATACAAGGATGCGTCCAGTTTCACTACAGCTCTTCTCATTTACAAGTGTTGAGCGCTTGCTTTCGGAACGCCCTTCTGATTGGTTGAGCCAATGTCAGTGACATCAACCAACTTACTTTTGATTGGAAGGCTGGTTGCTGGGACTGTAGCGTTTGCAAGAAGTCACTTAACTGTTTGAGAGCTGGAAAACCGAATCAGAAGTTCTCTTTTGTAATAAGAACCAGCTCAACCGACTAGGGGAGGTGTGTCCCATACCTCCAGGAGCTGGAACAGAGTCAGGAGTCCTGGACCGTCTACCAGCCCGAAAGGCAGTCCAGGAGATGAGTGGCTGCTATTTTCCAGCCTCTGGGCTGTTACCCTTTTAAATGTCAGCGTTCGTGGCTGTGGGGATAGCACGAGGCATCGAAACGGAACAGTCGGATTGGCCGCACGCCCCAGTTCTAGACGCACCTCTCCACCAAAAGGCCGTTCTGACTGGCAGGGGGAGAAAGTAAACAGAGTTGAATCACCCTCCCCACTGGCCAATTGGAGGGGGTTTGGATTGTGACGTGATGGGATTCTGCGAAATTGTTACTGAGCTAGAGAATGCCGGAACGGTGCGGACCGGCAAGACCAGGGGCTCAGAAGCCGTCAGGGGATTGGGGGAAAAGTGTCTCTTAGACGCGGCGCTTGGTCCAGCCCTCGCCACCCGCGTGGGGGTGGTCGGGTGAATGTCCTGGGTCTTTGGCTGGACGGAGAGGCGGCCGAGGGCGTGTACCTCTCTTGCAGTTTCCTCTCCCAGCGCCTCGGGGGCGTATTCAGTCGAATAAACTTGCGACCGCCACGTGTGGCATCTTTCCAAGGAAGCCGACGCGGAGCGGCGGGCGCGCCCGTCGCGGGGATCGCGCCGGGCGCGGGGCACCAGCGGCAGCGAGAGGCGACAGCGCAGCGGGGACCGGGCCCGTGTCTGCTGCGTGCGGAGGCGCCACGGGTTACGTAAAGATGAGGGGCTGAGGTCGCCTCGGCGCTCCTGAGAGTCGGAAGCGCCCCGCGCCCCCGCCCCCTTGGCCGCCGCGCCGCGCCGCGCCGCGCTCGTCGTCGTCCCAGGCCAGCGCAGGGCGAACCGAGCCTCCGCAGCCACCGCCAAGTTTGGCCGCGCCGCCGGGGCCGCCGTCGCCCGCACCATGTCCGCGGCCGCCTACATGGACTTCGTGGCTGCCCAGTGTCTGGTGTCCATTTCGAACCGCGCCGCGGTGCCGGAGCATGGGGGCGCTCCGGACGCCGAGCGGCTGCGACTACCTGAGCGGGAGGTGACCAAGGAGCACGGCGACCCGGGGGACACCTGGAAGGATTACTGCACGCTGGTCACCATCGCCAAGAGCTTGTTGGACCTGAACAAGTACCGACCCATCCAGACCCCCTCGGTGTGCAGCGACAGTCTGGAGAGTCCGGATGAGGATATGGGATCCGACAGCGACGTGACCACCGAATCTGGGTCGAGTCCTTCCCACAGCCCGGAGGAGAGACAGGATCCTGGCAGCGCGCCCAGCCCGCTCTCCCTCCTCCACCCTGGAGTGGCTGCGAAGGGGAAACACGCCTCCGAAAAGAGGCACAAGTGCCCCTACAGTGGCTGTGGGAAAGTCTATGGAAAATCCTCCCATCTCAAAGCTCATTACAGAGTGCATACAGGTTAGCGGCGTCTCCCTCTCCCACCGACCTCCGGGGTTAGTTAACCTTTGGCCAGGCAGCGTTCCTGGGCCGTTTAAGGACACCACACCCGGCCTAAAAGGGTGCAAACATTTTGGATAAGATGCTGTTTTAACTCTTTAAATAATTGAACCGTGTAGAGACGGAAAACTCACTCTCCTTAATTGCCCCCAGCCTCTGGAAGCTACGGAGAGCATTAAACTGGCGGACAGAGTGAGTGCCAGCCACTGTGCGTGGCTTCTCGGGGAGTGGTGCCACCCCTCCGCTGCCCCGCCCCCCAGGGCTCCAGCACCCAGCGACGGTGGGGCCACCCCACCTGGGCAGACGCTGCGGGGGTGGGGAGAGTAAAATGGCGTATCTTTTATTTGATTCTCTTGTGGGATTGCTGAGAAGTAGCAAAACCTGGGGAGAAACGGCACACTTTATATGGAACCTTTTAAGGATGACTAAGGACTCATTTAGCTATATGCTTGCTACTTTTCAGGGCTTGCCAAGGTGGTTTTAAATTTGGCCAAGAGTCCCCAGAGAGGTTTAAAATAACACTGCTTCAGGCAGTAGAGGAGTTTGAGTTTTATCAAGTATTGGTTGGTAGGTTAACTTTATAACTAGTTAGACTCTTTAATGACAGACTTCAGAGCTGATTCCACGTCCCCCCCCCCCATGTGACTTAGGTTCACCCTCTGGCCTGAATAGAGCAGTTGGGTAGAAGGAGGTGTGGTCCTTGCTGGAGGTCAAGGCTGGGTAATGGCTGTTGAAACGTTCTGAAGGCCAGGAGAACTGTCTCTCCCAGGGAAAGCAAAAGGCAGGGCTGGCCAAATGAATGTGGCTAGAATGACAACTGCAGGATAAACTGGGCTGTGGAGACTTACAGGGTTCTTGGTCAGCCAATTCTGTTGGTTCTGTTTAACATAGTCAGAAGTTAGAAAGCCTTGACACTTGGCTGGGCTGCCTCACCATCTTTAGTAAGGTTCCTTTGCAATGGCTGTTCTTAACAAGGAAGCACAGGGCTTGGTCCTCTTATGAAACTCCTTTTCCTTCTGTCCTATGACACCATCTTTAAAAGGTTGTTGTTGGAATTACTTGGAAAAGTATTGCTGTTTGTGGTGTAATTTTTGGCACTTCAATGTGGTTTTAAAATGATAATTGGTTGGTTTTGTCTTGTTTCGCTTTTTTAGAAGAAAGGCCATGTAGCTGCGTCTCATTTTATTTCCTTCGGAAAGTGTTTCTTGTGGAGGTGGCTGCTGGAACAGGAGTAAAACTGAATTTTCTCCATGGTTAATGCAAAATCAGGTTGTTTGGGACTGTCATCTAGGTTGCCATAAAACAGCACATTTTAAACTCTGTATCTGTAAGGTTGTTTAAAGACTTGTGCCTGGGTTGGAGAATGTGACCTTTCATGTGGCTCCCTAAGGGTAAAGTAGGGGTGTATTATCCCAAGGGTGTTACTCACCAACAGCTGTTGGGCGGGCCTGGCTGTGTCAGCCATGTTCCCAGAGTTCGGTTGTTCCCATCGACACCCACTGCCACCTTGAGCAAAGGCACTTTCTCCTTCAGGGAGCTGCCCTATCGTGCAGCTGGGGAGGGCTGCAGTGCTGCTCTGTGAGCTACCTGAGTCTGTCCAACTCAGAAAAACGATTCCCAGCATTCTGAACCAGTCCACTGAGTGATTTTCTCAGGCATTTATAGAAATGGCTGCTTATATGTACGTGCATGCGTGGTGCTCTTTAATTCTCCATAAGGCAAGTCAGCTCAGCTGTTTCGGGAGAAACCTTTACACAGTCAAGAGTGGAAAACGAAGAGAAATCTTAATATAGTTTTAAATGCTGCAGTCTTTTGAAACTAGTGATATTGTGATTGCAGATGTCTTATTTATGTTTGGGGGCATTGTAATACTAGGATATGGTTGAATAAAAACCTTGACCTCTATAAATATTGTTGGAAGGATACTCTTGCTAAAGAACATATGTGTGAAGGATACTCTAAATAAGAGACTTGTAGGAGGTCTCGGGCATTCAGAAGTTTCCTTTCGGATACAGCTCCGAGTCAAAATGTCTTTGGGGTGGGGTAAGGAACTTCCTGATTTTCTTTTTGCTGGTATTAAATCCAGAAGGTGGACAGGAAATAGCAGTTGAAATGTCTGCTTTCTGTGACAATTATAAGAACTGAAATTCAAGCCACACCCCCCTGCTCTAGGTGGCCCAACAAGAATTCTTCAGGCTGCTTGCTCACCTCCTCTATAATCTCCTTCAGCTGCCTTTTCTATAGAACCAGTGGCTTTAGAAGTTGAGTCATTTAAACAAAATTGCATTTAATTCAGTACAGCTATTTCTATAGTGTCCTAAGAGAAAATATGCTTTTGAGGTGGGCTGAGCTGAGTTATGATTCGTCCTACTGTTTCCCAGTTGTGAAGACCTTAAGCAAGTTACTTGAATTAAGCGTTTGCAACCAAGAGGCCTGCTTCTGAATTAGTTTGGCTTGGCCAACACAAAGTTTAAAAATGTTTAATTAGTTACCAATATCTAAAAGTCAGAGGATTTCGGCATAAATCCAGATGTATGGCTTCTTTGGAAAAATCGAACTATCTGGCACTCCTGGGCCTGAATTTCTGCCTAGCAACAATTGGCTTGAACTGATCTTTCTTTATATGGGGCACTGCTCCTTATTTTAATCATTTACATAGTCTCTGTTGGTATTTAGGTTTGCGACCTCTGATTTGTTTGAGCCTTACTTTCTTAATCCTCAAAATAGGATACTATCACTGAACTCAAAGGTTCTTGTGCAAGATAATATCTATAAAGCACCTAGTAGGATTCCACACACAGTAGGCCCTCAAGAAATGCTGGATATTAGAGTTTGTGTTATAAGGGATCTTCAAAATTAGGAAATATGGAATAAAGTTATTTTTAAAGTAGTATGTTAGTTTACGTTTTCCAATGCTATGTTCAATTTGTTTTTCTTCAGCCTCTAGATGAGATAGATATCTTCTCAGACAATGTACTTGTAAAGTTTAAACAAAGGATCCATAGTTAATCTGAAAAACAGTGCAACAAATACGTTCTTTTCTGTTTCTGGATCTCTTAGACATTTTAGAATATATTTATAATGTTTCATGTTAATCATTAGATGCATGAAAGTACTTTGCCTGAAAACCTATTGAGCACATTATCTGAAAATGCAGCCCAACATTATCCTGGCACACCACGACAGACCCACACCCACATCACTCCCTCTGGGTGCACATGCACACACGCACACAGACACACATATTTCACAATCCCCTCATGGCCCCCACATCCACACCCACACTCCTCTACTTTCCAGCAGACACCCCAAACCAGCCTCCACAAACACCCACCCACTTTCCAGACCCCTCCCATACCCACTTCCCTTCAACCCCTCCAAGAACACTTAAAAAGAAAAAATGTATCCCAAATTTCCTGACTTTGTGGTTATCTTGTACATAGAGTTTATATATCTTGGGGAAGGGGGTGGGGAATATCTTTTGGAGAAGGAAACAGCTACATCCACATTCCAGATCAAAAGTCATCAGAACTGCTTGAGGCTAGGTTGATGTCGCAATGATAGAAACCTCAGGCCTTATTTCCAGGCCAGGTATAATTTTACTCTCTTTTTTAGAGGGACTTAAGTCAGCTGTCCTCAAATGGTGACAGTGGGTTGAGCTTGATGACATTGGTTACAGGATTGTAGAAATTAGAAAGCCCTAATAAATCCCAACCATCACATCCCAGTTTTAGAGGAAAAAACAATTTAAACAATTTTAAAAATAGGGAAGAAAGAAGTTTATGTACAACAAGGGAAGACAAGAACTGCAAACACCCCACAAGTGGCTGCTTCTGTTTCTCCTTGACCTGTTTGAACATTTCCCTGAGATACTTAGACTATCTTGCCCAAGAGACCTGGATAGCCCCCTTCATGGAAGTTATCCTATGATATGGGGAATAGATTTTCTGGCCGCTCTAGGAAAGTCCATCACTGGCCAGCTCTAACTCAGGAGGGATGTTTCTTCCCTGAGACTAAAGTTTTAAATTTTTCTTATACAGATAACAGGCTTGCTCTGCACTTCCTCTATGCTGCTTCTGTTCTTCTCCCTTAATTACTGAAAGAAGCTTTAGAGTCAGCTGTTTGGTTCATGAGGATCTAGTGCCTTTAGAGGACTCACTTCTGCTACGCAGGAGGCAGGGGTTCAGGGACAGAGCCAGGTCTTGCTTTGGCCCCAGGCTGGGAGCCTTAGCTCAGAAGTGGTCTCAGGGCAGCCCATTAATTAGCCCCTCCCTGCCCAATCTTAACACTTAATCTTCTCTTTATGAGTAGAAGGGAGGCTCAGTGCCTTGATTGTCAAGGAGACATTTTCTCTGCCCTATTGCTCTTTCTAGAGAGTACTCCCCAAAGTGAAGTGGAATGGTATTTCATAACCTGACATGTTCCATACAAGGTAGATTTATAACTAGGCCTGAGTGGGGCTTACACAGATTGGGTCTTTTTCTTTTTTTTCTTTTTTTTTTTTTTTTTTTTTACCTTTTTCCTCCCATTTTTCTCTCCCTTAAGGAGACTTTAGACATATTTTTTCCATAATTGCCTCCCCCCATGACATTTTCACACCACAGATATATTGTGGAGCCATTAATGTACTGCACCCCTTTAGAAGGTTATTGTAATAGCTAAGACATTTTCACCTGCCAAAGATCTAATTTTTGCTCCTTTAGGGGCAATATCACCTACTTCACCTCACCCCCCGCAACCCAATGAGACTGTCTAGACACAGTCTCATGTATCTTGTGAGAAAAAATATAACAATATACGTTCTAGAGCAAAGGGCTGCACGAGGCCTCTAGCTCTAGAAGATAAGAGGTTTCTAAGAATCCTAAGGATGTCCTGTCGTGTTTGCTCTTGCATTTCAGACAAGAGGCTAAAATTCCTTGATTTCAAGGAAAGATGGCCCAGACATCTGCTCCAGCCCTACCCTGCTGTTGGAATCTCACTTTGGGGATCAAGGTCTGTTGGGCAACTCGGAAGCTCTTTAGTGCAGGTCATAGAAATGGGACGGACCAAGTGCTGTTCTTCACTCTTCCTTGTTCATCATCTTCCATCTAGCTTCCCTAGCAGGGACAAAATGGGGCTGCCTTAGAAAAGCTGCTGTTGCTAGCAGGATTATTGTTTCACAACAGAAAATACAAATGGAGTAGAATTATCAAGTAAAACATTGTTTCCCTTGATTTTCCTCTCAAATCTTCTGTGAGTGGTGAGGAGAGAGGGGCCTGGGTTGGTGAGGGAGGTACTAGAATCAATTTTCTGTTTGTTTTTACGGTAACACCACATTACCTTCAGATACAAAGGTGTCAGTTACCTGAGGAAAATGAATCCTTGGACTCTGAACATAATGGTCAGATTTACATTCCTGTCTCAATGGTTGACACTTATCCCAAGATCCTGTCGTTCTGCAACATCTATGTGAAATTCTCAGATTGAACTTCCCAAGGGTAAAAATCATATGACATATTGGGAAAGTGGCTAACAATGATCTGCCTTAATATAAGTTCATTGAGAAGAAAAGTGGGTGGATGATTTCCTAGTGTTTACTCTTTCAGGAGCCTCTAAAACAAGTTGAGTATCCTGGTTACATTAAGCTTTCTAGCCCATCACTTGTTTTACTGAATGCCTTTTGTTCATTAGCATTCTTGATTAAAAAAAAAAAAACCACAGCATTGTCATTTTCATTAGTCTTGACTTCCAAATTTTCCAGGTTTTTTCCTCCCCCTGCCCCCCACCTCCCGTGCCTGTTCTCAAGCTTGGATAAAAAGCTTGCAGCCATTCCAGGCTTTTGCTGCTCAAATCCTCCCCCACATCCGACCCTCCCACCTTTTCCTAATGTTTCTCCAGCAGGCCCATCGCCCACTGAAGAGTGTAAATTAGTGCCTAGTAATTGGTACAAAGGCACTTTCTGTTTCTATGCAACACATGCAAAAAGGAGGGGCAAAGGGAAGAAGAAAAAAACCCACAGTCGGTTAAAAAGGGAAAGAAATGGGATCTTCTGCAGTGGTCTCTGAGCAATCCTGCCTCTCATCTCGCCCCACTTTTTGTTGGTGATTTAGTCACAGGCCTAGGCCTAGCTCAGAGCACTTGGTGGCAGCCATTGTCAGTACTGAAAGAATAGAATTTGGAGGTTGGAAGTGACCTTGAGAGGTCATCGCATCCATCATTTTGCCTCTAAAAAAGAGTATACCCACCCTCTCAGACAGGGATTGTTCCATTTAAGCATTTTGAGGGTCCTGGATGGTTTGGAAGTGTATCACCAGGGTTTAAATGCTGGATCTCAGCCTTGACGAGCATGTGACTGGGCAGAGAGTGGGATCTCCCCAGAGCCTCAGTTTGCTCAGCACAGTGAGGGCTCCAGTCACTCTGAAGAGCTGTTAAGAAGATGAAATGCCAAAGGCCCAAGTGTGGCTCATGTGGAGATCTTCCTTCATTGTGAATTCTTTGAAATTCTTCAATTTGAATCCCCCCCCACCCGCCCCCGCCGTCCATGGTCTCCAGAGGATTCAATCTGTGGTTAACATTTTTTTTAAAAACCTTAGTATAAAGATCTGCTTTGAATTAACCAAAATAGCGGAGTGAAAGGGCAGATTTGGAGTCAGCCTTGGACCTCTGCTCTTTCATTATGTATTATATACTCTTTGAAATAGCCCAAGGCCCAGTGCCTGTGAGATTTCCTACTCCTCCCTTCCTGGAGCCCTCCTGAAACTTTAATACCTTTTTGGTGCATTAAGGCCAAGAGTAAACATTTGTCTTATCCCAGCCTCAAGCAGTCCCCTCAGCAAATAATAGGACTAACATTATTATTCATAGAGAAGGCCCTTCCTACCAAGGGAGTGTACAGCATCTATTTTTTATTGGTGGGATATTCCAAGGCATTTATTTCCATTTATGCCCAAAGCCCATGTTTACGATGGTGTACCCACAGCCTTCCCTTTAATCTCAGTTTATCATGAGATATGTTAGCCTTTGGAGCCCTCAGATGAGAACTGATCATCTAGAGCCAAAATCTAAAAGGTTCTAGAGCTGTGAGAACCAGTTAGCTCACCATCTAAGCCCAGGGCTACTGGGCTTTTGAATTTTTTTTTTTTTTAATGAAAGTGAGAATGATTACAAATTTGAACGAGAGAATGGAATTTGTCTCTGATTGAGGCTTTATAAAAAGTGAGACATTATTTAAATAGTTTAAAATAAAGAAACAGGAGTTTAAGCCATACAAAATTAATGACAAGGGTTTGAAGTGCAGGCAGTAGTACTTGAATTAAACAAACTTTGAACATTTTTCCAAGTCAGGTCTCCATTGTTTTAGGAGTACCTCCTGTAGGACCTGACTTGAACCAAAGTGGGCAGACAAAAGTATAAAAATTCTGCCTGAGAATTATGGACATTTCAGATATGGAAGAAATCTTACATCTCATCTTTGTTTAAAATCAGAGAGAGGAAAAAAGATTCACCATCTCTCCCCGCTAGGGAGCCAGCTTTGATGAGACCTGCCCCATGGAAAGAATTTGAATGTGAGTCCTCCAGAGACCTTTGCCTGCAGTAGATAGAGTGATTAGAGCACAGGCTTTCAGTTCCTGTAGACCTTGTGTTTTTTAATCCTGCCTCGGCCACTCTCTTTTAACTGTAAGAATGCTCTGAACCTCAGTTTTCCCATCTGTAAAATGGAGTTCAGCAATTACGTACTCATGGATTTGTTGTGAGACTTAATTCAGATGAGTTATTTAAAGTATTTAGGACAGTGTCCCCTGAATATTACAATTAAAAGTAAATTATTTACATGTGTTGCCCAGAAAGCCCTTGAGGTTCCAAGAAATTTTGTTTAGAATTCCAGATTAATCCAGCAGCAGCTCATTCATTTAAGTAATATTTATTTATTGTTTCATGCTAAGAACTGTGCTAGATGTTGATAGCAGGCACTCTGAGTGTTGTGAATAGTAATAACAATAATAGTAATAATAGCAAATTATGAATATTAGTAACAATAATAATAACATCCAGCATTTATTACATTGCCACATTACAAGCCAAATGGTTTACATACGCTGTCACATTTAAACTCACAAAAGTCCTAAGACATAAGAACTTACTCTTATTCTCATTTTACAGGAGGAATTAGACTTTGAGTGAGTTAACTTAGTCCAAGTTTACTCTGGAATTTTCCTAGCGTGTTTCTAGGAGCTTGGAGTTGTTGACCTGGACTCCTTGGGTAGCTGCCAGTGGGAAGAGACTCTTGTTTTGCATGGCTTTCTTGGATTTAGCCCGAAAGCCACTAGTCTTTGGCTTTTGACTCTTGTGTTCCAACTCTGCCTTGTGGTTGGTTTTTATAAATATTGGTTAAGGATATCTATAGAAGTCTTGGACTTGAATCAAACCTATCCTGTCTTCTCCAACAATTATCCAGAACCTGCTTCTTTCCAGTTGAAAAAGACCCCAATTCTGGGTCCATAGTTATATTATTTAGAACTCTTGGTTGCAACCAACAGAATCTAAATTTGGACTCGCTTAATAAAAAATAGAACTTTATTGGTTCAAATTACCCACACATCCGAGGTAGCTCTAGTTACAGGTATCCCTAGTTACAGGTACTCAGTGTCTGCCTCTCTCGCTGGCTAAAATTTACTGTCCTTTGCTTTGCCTTCATTCCCTGAGTAGTGGTAAGATGGCTGACAACAACTCCAAATTCCCATCCTGCCAACTCAGCAAACCCTGTGGAAAGACAGTTTCTCTTTCCTAATGATTCCAGAAAAAGTCCCAGGCTTCAGACTTCATACCGGAGTTAGAATTCTGTGTCTGTCCCTGAACTCAGTCACTGTGGCATGGCTGGGTCTCATCCAGTCCCTGGGTGTGGGGGTGTAGGGTCACCCTCTGGAATTATGTAGATTCAGAGTGGGGAAGGGTTTTTTCCCAAAGGAAATCGAGATGTGTTATTTATTACCCAGAAGAAGCAATGGATTCCAGACAGACAAAACCAACAACTATTCATGCTATCTGCCTGTTTAGAACAATAAGAAGAATGTTCCAAAGAGCAGAATTTGACAAAATGAGAGACAGATTCTTATGACAACATTTTCTTTTTCATATTTTTCTCCCTTTTGAAGAGAAAGGGCTCTGAACCATCTCTGAAGTTCAACCTAAAGATAGGTCAGCAGTGCATGTACTGAATGGTCTTTGTAAAAGAGAAATTATTTCAACGTGCATTTCTTGTGCTTAGGCTTATGCCTTCCTCAGTACCCACAGCCTCACGTGGAATAAGTATAAAGCAGCAGTGAGATCAGTAGTGTTATTCACTTTGTCTTAATTCCTGTCCATTTTAATGCTGAGAGAAATTAATTATGTCTACAGGAACAGTTGTCACCCTGTGTGCTAAAAGATAAAGACTTCATCTTTACAAAGATAAGCTGTTTGGTGATGTCCATTGAGATTCAGAAGTCTATTTGGTGTACGTATGCCCAACAAAAAAATCATAATAAATCTTAGGGGCAGAAGTTAGATCTTAAAAATAACATGCGAAAACACATCAAAATGACTTAAATCTCTGTGCTGCCATAATTCTACAGTAGTTTTGTACCGTTGCTGTTTTAACAAAAATAAACAGCATGACAACCAGACAGCTGGCTTTCCTTCTTTCATGTTGCCAATTATATCCATGGCTAGCCACAAAATGTTTGTCTGGTGAGCATTATCCCACTGAAGTGGGGTTCCCAGCATGAAGGAAACGTGGGCTGTGTGCCCCTATAACCTGATTCATTTCTTCTCAATGTCCTGTTTGCTCTCAATTTTGCAGCACTGCCCAGGAGTACCTGCCTGTGGGCATCAGATAGGGGGCTGTTTTGTGAAGGTCAGATACCTCAGACCTGTCATTCCTTGTGGTCTTTGGTGATAAACACCAGGCAATATAAAATTAGTGATTCACTGTAAAAAGCTTGAAAAAGTATTTGATGGTGGCCCCTGTGGCATGTGTGAAAAGAATGGTCAGGCATGTGCTGGAGTAGCATCACCGGTGACCCTGAGTCATTATGAGTGCCACAGCCTGGCTGGCAGGTAGAGTAGGCATTTACTAACCAGACAACAAGCTCTTCTCTGGCATTTTTCTCTTTGGTCCATAATCTTTTCTGCCCCAAAGGCTTCCACTTTCTGGATAGTCGTTGTCCCCAGACTGGAAGCTGTGGATGCTGCAAATAATTTTACTTAAATGCACAAATGGAGAGGGTGTCCTTGAGTTCACCAACAATGACAAAAGTCTAAGTGGCCCTTGTAAAGCAATTATACGTACTGGGTAAGAACTTCCCAGACACAATCCTAGGTACACAAAGAGTAACTGTCCATAACCAGAACTGAGTCTTGAGCCCCTTTACCCCCACCCATTTCTGCTGTTGATGGAAAAACTTTATCTTAGCAATTCAGGGTCTCTCAGTCAATTCTGTGTTAAATTGTATTCTCCTTTTTGGCAAAAGTTTGCAAAATCAGAGTTTTCTCTCCCTCCCCACTTTCCTGTCTTTCTCCTGGAACTGATCTATCATTTGCTGGGCAAGAGGCTCACCTCTGATTTCAGAATTAAGGGAGGGCTGTCCATGTTACATGCCATCCTTTGACTTGGCGTCCTCTCCTGGGGCTTCATTATCTAACCTGGGTCACAGTCCTCATATGCTAGCCTTCTCTTCTAGAGAGGGAGTCTGCACAGTGGCTGCAGGTATGACTCCATGACTCAGTGCTCCTGTGGCATTCTCCCATGTGCATGTCTTGGTCTCAGGAACACGCAGTCCCTTTCCTGACCCTGCATTTGGAAGGGCGCAAAGCTTCAAGGCATACACTGAGACCCTTCTCTCAATGAGGCTACCAGACTCCTCGGTTGCCCTGGCATGCGTGGGGACTCACATAAAGGGGGTTTGTATGAGTTTTAGGTATGCTGTGGACCAGGTGACAGTGGTCACTCATCTGGGACTGACCAAGCCTGTTTCTAAAAGGAGAGTATATAACACCAGGCACTTCTTACAGACCTTTGCACCTGTCCTGTACCCGTAGCCCCTCCTCTTTCTCTCTTTCTCTATAGCTCAAGTCTCCATAGGATGCTCTGGCAAATTTAGAGAGTTTAAGTGTAAGAACTTCCAAGTCTGCTTTACTTTTTTAAAACTCCATTTTGAAATTTAAAGCTCAACAGCCAACTTATTTGTTTTAGACTGTATCTGCCCTCCCCAAGGCAATGCATCTGGAAAGCAAGAGAATTAGAAAAACATGCTGAAAAGGCTCTCTTTACATCTATTAGGGCCTGTGCTCTTCTTTAACATCTAATCTTGTTTTGTGCTAAAACTAAAGAAGGAATTTGAAAACTGGTTCTAATCTCAGGGTGTCCTTGGGCAAGGCTTCTGCTCTCTGAGTCGGCTTTATCTGAAATAGGACAGGTTTGAATTCAGTGGTCATAAAAATCACCCAAAATGCAGAGATTCAAGGAATCTGAATTCTCAGGATAGTTTTGCCATCAAACATATCGTGTCAATGATTAGTGCCTAGTAGGTTTATTTATTATTTCTCTTTTCTATAAATAACTGAGGAGAAACAGTATAGTCTGGGATGACAGGAAGAATGTGTGGATGTAGGAATCAGCTAATCTGGGCCTGGACCTAGCTGTGTGGTTCTTGGGAGGTTACTTCACTTTTCTGCTGGTTCAGAGTTGCTGAGATGGGGGCCATATAATGGAAAAATCAAGACGTAACTCTTGCTGGGTTGAGAATCTAAAGAGTCAAGAATCTATTGCCTGTCATCTTTTTCTGAGGTACCGGCTCATGAGCTGTCTCACAAATCAGTTGGAAGTTGGGGATGTGCAAACAAAATTGGGACAGACTCACCTCCTACACACCAGTGTGCTCCAGTGAGGAAGTGCTACACGACAGATGTTACAGACACACCCACTTCCTAGTTCAGAGCCTAAAGCATGGGGCAAGCTGCCTCCCATAGATGAACACAGGGGCCAGGAAGTAAAACTGCACGTCCAAACTCTATAGTGACTCTGTTGAATCAACAAATAAAATATAAAAGGAAACCAAATCACAAGAGAGATTCAGAGAGGGGCCAGGAGCAAATGGTGATATGATGGCATGGCAACCAGCTGGATTATTCTTCCAAAGCCTATCAAGTGGTCTACTTCATTTTTTTTTTTTTTCAGGACATCTACATTGATAGGTAGCAATATTTGGGGCAAACAGGAGACTTTTGATTTTTTGATTTTTTAATTTAATATTAATTGAAATGATTTATGCAGGGAAATATAGAATGGTCTGTACCCAGAGATAGCCTGCATACCTCCTCTATCTAAAGTGCATGGATGCTTCTGCTCGTGAGGGTAATGGAAATGAAAAACAATAAAGCAAAGGCTCACATTTTGTACCTGCAAGTCAGCGTTGCTTTGCCATGGATAATGGGGACAGAAGATCATGGACAAACAGGGCGCCAAAAGCCTGGGTTGGGGGCAAGTCTGCGTTGATATGTGCCCCACCAGCCTTGTTCTTGCATGCTGTATGAACTCTGAGCTTTGCACAGCTGCACACTCACAGCCCCCCACTTCCCAATGAGGACACTCCTTGGTGGAGCAGCACCGCCATTACTCTATATAATCCTGCATCTGAAGGGATCCCTGTCTCTTCTCGTGGGCGCCATTTTCCTTTCACATATAGAAAAGGTAGGAGGGGAGGAGGTGGAGGAGGAGTGAGAAAACAGATGTAGTTTGTTCCAAAAGTTTCTCACTTTCTAACAATTTGCTTGAGAAGGAAACAGAATGATTCTTCTCTTTTCTTTAATCTTGTACACTAGAGTGTTCCAGTAGTTTCTCAATAGATAGTAAATTCCCCCCCCCTCCATTCCCGACGTCAAATATATTCTTGATTATATATAACACATTCATGGAAAAAATTAAATTCAGACACATCATTGTTTCCTTTAAGACTTTTTTGAAGACTTTTTCTCATTATAAAAGAAATCTGTACTTACTATTTTAAAAAATTAGAAAGTATAAGGGAAAATAACAGACAGAAGTACAAGTTACTTTTTATCCCTTCATCTGTATGAAGATGACTACTATTGATATTTTATTTACATTCTTCCAGGATTTTTTCCTCTCCATACATATTCACACACACTGATCTTTTCACTTGAGGCATACTACAGACATCTCTCCATTTTATTATGTAACAATTTCTAGTACTTTTTTAACAGTTACATATTATCGCACTCTGTGGATACACTATCATATTAAATCGATTCATTATTGTTACTCATTTAAATTGTTATCAAGTTTTATTTTTATAAACAATGCTGGTATCCTTGTATAGTTTTATATTTCTACCTCATTATTACCAGAAATAATTCCTAGACAAATATATTGCCAGATGGCCCTGGATCAATTATAAGCCCTATCCATGCAGTAGAGGGCCTGTTTCTGCATGCCTCTACCAATGATAGGTATAAGAACATAACTTTAACATTTTTGCCAGCCTGATATGCATTTCAGTGATGTCTTAATTGACATGTTTTGATTATTGTGAAATTAAATATATTTTCATATATTTATTTATTATCTATTAGTATTTCTTATTTTATAACTTATTGCTTCTTTGCCCCATTTTGTTAAATTGGACTATTTGTTTCTATTTGTAAGAGTCCTTTTTATACTACAGATTAACCTTTTGTTATATTGCTGCAATTTCCTTTATTAGTTCACTCTTTTGGTTCTTAAATTTATATATGTGTATATATATATATGTGTGTGTGTGTATATATATGTGTATATATATACACACATATATATACATACATATGCATATATATATGCATATATATATATATAAAAGATATATATAAAAAGATATATATATATATAAAAGATATATATATATATCTTTTATGCCATGTAGAAGTTTAACATTTTTATGTATATCAAAACTATCCTTCAAAAAGGATACTGCCTTTGGTTTCATGTTTAGAAAGTCCCTTCCCATTCCAGTATTCTAAAAATACTCACCTATATTTTCTTGTACCTTTATCTTTTTATTTTTAGCCTTTACGTATATAGACCATTGGGAATTTATTTAAGTGAAAGGTATAAGGTAGGAATCCAGGTTAATATTTTTTTTTTACCAGATGTCTATGCCATATATTGAATTAAACATCTAAAAAGATGTTCACTGATTTGCAATATCCCATTCCTACAAAGTCTTGAGTTTATTTTCAGACTTGATTCTATTCCTCTGATTTGTCTTTTCCTGTGCTAGTATCACACTATCTTAATTATTACATCTTTAATCATACATTTTAATAACTGGTATTGTAAGTGCTCATTTATTATTGTTCTAATGCAAAAGTTTTTTGGCAAGTTGAACATACTTATTCTTCCAAATGAACTTCAGAATAATTTTTTCAAGTTTAAGAAAAAAAAGAATTTCTATGGGTATGTTAATTTCATAGATGAATTTGTACAGAATTGTCATATTCGCACCATTGAGTCTTACCATCCAAGAATGTGGGAAATGTTCCATTTATTCATTTTATTTTATGATAGGGTTTTATGACATTCTTCATGCAGGCTCTGAACTTCTGTTGTTAGGCTTACCCTGACTGGCTGTGGTAAGCATATAAGAAAACTGTTGCTCTTTTGTGTACTTATACCTATGGATGCATTTTTAATTTATATTAGTTTTTCAGTTATTTATCTTAGATTTTTCACATAGAAAGTTAGATCGACTGTAAGTAATTCCTATTTTACCTCCTCCTTCCCATCTTCCCATGATTTACTTTTTTTGTTATCTTTGCACTCATTAACATTTCCTGTACAACATTAAGTAGCAGTAACAATGGGGGCTGGTGTTCATTCATGCCTTGAGCTTGACTTCATTGGGAATGTTTCCTTTATTTTACTATTGATTTTACTGGGGAAAAGTTTTAGATCTGTACATTTTTTATCCTACTAAAGAACTATTTTTTCTATTTTTCTAAAAGTTTTTACTAGAGATGGATGTTGAAATTTACAAAATACTATTTTGCATTTGTCAAGGCAAGATGTGTGTGTGGGTGGGTGTAGGTGTATTAGCCTGTTAAAATGGGGAATAATATCAATATGATTTTCTAATATCAAATTATCTTTTTTATTTCTGGAATCCTACTTGGGTTTTTTTTTTTTGCAATCAAAAACATGATTTTTTCATCAAGAAGCAGTCTTAATTTTGTATATCCTCAAGAAGCTATAATTCTTAATTGGCATTTTTAGAGATCTATTCTGAAAAAGAGGTTGTTTCCTTAGGATTATTTTACTAGATTGGGTTACTTTTGCTAGAAGCAATGGAAGCTTCAGAGTTGGTATTTTTAATCTTCTTGCCTCAATTAAGTTTAGCCCATTTTAGGCCTTTCCATTGAATTGTAGAAGGGAAAGTGAGAAGGACCAGGTGTGAAAGGGGCAGTATTGAAAACATAGGCCTCCTGGTCCCAGGCCAGGACCTTAATGACAGCCTGTCTGCACCCAGAGGAGTGTGGAGTAGAGTTGGGTGTATCTAATTAGCGACTCACGCACTTGTCTTCTTTTCTCCCTCAACACTGTTCATTTCGAGACTTTACTAATAAGAATAAGTCTTGCTTGGCAGAGTCATACTAATCACTAGGTGGAGTGGAGGCTCCTTCTTAAAAGCAATGAGCCGTCATTTGTGCTAAATAGGCAAGCACATAGCCAGCGGGCCCCACTCCACTTCTCTCAAAGCCACTGGAGGCCAAGGAGACTGGAGGCCTGACCTGTCTCTGCAAAGCAAGTCTTTTACACTTTTGGTGCAGTGTTCAGTAGCGGTTTTGATCAAGTTTATTTTATACTCTGAGCTGAGTCTGTCAGCGAGAGGTGCTTAGCTTGTTGCTGAAAGGGGAGGGGAGTGTTATATAAATAATGAAAACGCAGAGAAACTTGTGCTGTTAACAGCTCTGCTTCAGTAAAGCTGCCTTTATTGTGTCACTGCCTCTGGGTGTGTTTTCCTGTGAAAGCCAGAAATAATGCACTAGTACATGTCTGTCCTTCCTCCCCCCTCCCCCAACCGCAGGAGGATGGTAACTCCTTCATTAATACTAAAGACACATTTAAATATTCTTTAATCAATAGTTGTTTTGCCATACGATTTGAGTATGAAGAAGGTTAATCATTCTTTTTGGGGTCTTAGCACTGAACCAAAAGGGGCTGACTTACTCTGCCCCTGGCTGCAGGATGCAGGGCAAGTCATAGTCCCCCTAATACCTCTCTTGCTCCTCTCACATCCTCTCAGGTCCCTCTTAGCCTTCAATTCTGTTTCTTCTCTACCTATGATTTCTCCATTCCATGCTTTTGTAGGTATAAAACATGTATCATTTTTCTAGATGATACCTTGTTATGTGTCTATCATTGACTAGCTTGCTAAAATGTATCCTATAGAAGGTTGTATGCAAACTCTCCTCTGGGTTAAAGAGGTGGAAGATTTTAAAGGGCTCCAGGTTATCCAGGGTCCCCTGCACACACACTGCGTGGCTGGCATGTGCTTTATAAAGTGTTGAATCTGAATGCCTTTCAGAGGGAAAAGCACTCTCCAGTTGGCCATGGATTCTACCACACCCATGATCTAATGCACCTGACATCTCACCCATATTTATTACATGTCTGGCTCCTGAAGACATTTGGATTTACACCAGGTAGATATTCAAATCTTCAGATTGAGATTAGGGGTCGGTCAACCTCTGATAAAGGTCCAGGCAGTAAATATTCTAGGCTTTGTGGTCTATACGGTCTCTGTCTCAATGACACGGCACTGCTGTGGTAGTGGAAAGCTACCATAGGTAATACAGACATGAATGAGTGTGGCTGTGTTGAAATACAGCTTTGTATATGGACACGAACATTTGAACTTCATATTACCTTTCTCCAGCACAAAATGTTATTCTTTTGATTTTTTTTTTCAACCATTTGGTCCAAAGCAAATATAAAAATGGCGTTTATACCATTCTTAGCCCATGGACTTTACAAAACCAGATGGCAGATCACATTTAGCCTTTGGGCCAACCACTGATCAAGATCATTGATCAAAAGTTTCTAATGCTTTTCCAAAGTATCCAAGAGAACTAAAATGATCCTGGAGCTTTTATACTAGCAACTCACTTCCAAGTAGGTCTTTTTTAAAATTCTTGGAAACTGTAAACTCTAATTATACTAGTTATATGAATTGAACAAAGGCTGCTGCTGGCTCTGGTTTGCTCTGCATGGTGGCCCTCAATTTTTTCTGAAACACTCGGAGATAGGGATGCTAGGTCAATGACAGCAATGACAGAAGCTCTGAGAACAATCACATAGTGACAATATGGGAGGCAGTAAAGAGAATGTAGCCAAAGATGGACTGAAAGTGAGTCCAATGGGAGTGGCCCCTGATTACACGTGAAAATATATGTAAATTGTGGGCATCAATACTTAATAGTTCCCCTGTACATACACCTGATTCAGGCTTCATGACAATTTTCCACTGACTATCACCTCCATAAAACCATCTTCCTAATACTGAAGGGAGTGCCTTATTTCTTTTCTGATCCTAGCGCGCAGCAGAGTGGTCTTCTGATCCATTTTTTCCCACAGTACAGACAGATCCATTCAAATAAATTAACCTCCTCTCATGACTCACTTGAAAGAAACATGTGCCAGTGAGTAAGCAAAACCACATCACCACTCCTCCAAGAAAAACGTCTCAGATGATTTTTTGCCCTAACAAGCATTGAGAAACACTGAGCTTTTCCTTTTTATCTCTTTCCTCACCACCAAACCATAAAGTGGTGGAGAGAGGGCTCTAAGAAGAAGAGAGCACAAAGGGATTTTTGATTTGTTTTGGTTTGATTTTTACAACTTATGTCTATGAATTCTGACCCTTCATTATAATTTTTAACATGACATGTTTAAAGGAATATTTTCCCCATAGACATATCATTGGGTTTAGGGAAGAGCTCAGTGTTGTCTAATAGCCCAGAAGTCTTGTCCAGTGATGTGGGAACTTCTGAGCGGCCTTGGTCATGTGTGCTGCCTAGGGGCTGAACAGACGCAGCGTGTGTGTGTGTGTGTGTGCGTGCGTGCGTGCGTGCGCGTGCGCGCGCTAAATGCCTTGGCAGCACAAGTAGCACGAAAGTTAGATGTAACATTGTTTCTGTCCCAGAAAGCTCAACCTTGTGGGGTTATAACAACTTGCATTTCAGCTTTTCCTCAGAGTTCTGCTGAACTGGATAAAAATGCTATTTATTCCAACAGAAGTTGCAAAGTATAGTTTTCAACTCTTTGTCATTGAGTTTTCCAGATGTTTCAGTTTGAAGCTTGCTTGTTTGCTTTTCCTTCCTTCCTTCCTTCCTTCCTTCCTTCCTTCCTTCCTTCCTTCCTTCCTTCCTTCCTTCCTTCCTTCCTCCCTCTATCCAAGCCTTTGAGCATCCTCATGCGTTGATAACCCTAGAGCTCATCCCTCTTGGGGAGGGTTCCGCATTTGTTGGTGTGGCTGCCTTTTGCTGCCATGGCTTTTCAGCGCAGAGCTCAGTGAGGACTTATACCTAGACCCCCATATAGGGACTCCACCTATAGTAGTCCCCCCTTCTTCGTGGCTTTGCTTTCTGTATTTTCAGTTACCTACAGCCAACCACATTCCGAAAATATTAAATTGAAAATTCCAGAAATAAGCAATTTCTAAGTTTTAAATTGTGAAACATTCTGAATGGTGTGTTGACCACTCTGCTGTGTGCATCATGCTTCCTGGGATGTGAATCATCTCTTTGTCCAGCATCTCTACACTGTGTGCACTCCCTGCCCATGAGTCACTTAGTGGCTGTCTTGGTTATCAGACAGTGGTATAACAGTGATTGTGGTCAGGCGACCCTTATTTTACTTGGTAACGGTACTGATTGAGATTGTGAGTGCACAAGTAGTGCAAGAGTGGTGGCACTGGCAATTCAGATATGCTGAAGAGAAGCCATAAAGTGTATGCATGTATGAGAACACACTTATTGTATACAGCTTTTGTTACTATCTGAGATTTTAGGCATCGACTGGGGTACTTGGAACATATTCTCACAGGTAATGGGGGGACTACTGTAGACAGACTTGTTGGCCCACCATGGGGTTTTCTACAAGAACAAGTAGGTTTTATAGGTTGTGATGACCGTTGCTCTGCTCAGAGAACAGCAAATAAAACCTTAGTCGTGTAAAAGTTGCCATGAAGGTGACAGAGGTTTTGTTTTGTTGTTGCTGTCATTTCTGCATCTCTGGTACAGGTTAGGAGAAGCTGGGCAAAGAATAACTTTTGGGTGGATTGGAGCCACCACGCTGGAGAGCTCCCAGTCTTTAGAGTCTCTCTGTGGGTTCCAGGCAGGTGGGGACAGGAGTAGGAAAATAGTCACTCCTCACACCTACCAAAGGAATGTCTGGAGAATTCTGTGGAAACCAGGAGTCTGTGTGCCCTGAGTCTTTGAAGCAAGCAGCTGCTTTGGGCTGTGCTTGGGAAGGTGCGAGGAGCAGGCAGGCACCCAGAACTGGGGGATGGCAGTCACCCATAAGAGGAGCCGTTTAAACTGTTCTTTCTGCCTTACTGCTTGTGTGTGTCCCCCAGAACATGGACACAGTCCCCCTCTCCACCCGCCATTCTGGGGGTCAGAAGGCCCCTGATGCTGGCCTGATCACATCCGACTGTATTTTAAATGGGACACAAACAGTAATCTGAAGCCGAGGAATGCAACTGGAATGGGGAGGGATGCGGAAACACTGTCAAGTGTTAAGCCTCTGTTTTCTCATCTGTAAATTGGGCTATACCTCTGTGGGGTGTCCTGTGAGAACTCAGTGAGAAAATGCATGTGAAGCCCTTAGCTCTATGCCTGCACTTATATTGTTTTAGAATAATGTTAGTTCTTCTTTTATGAGAAATATAGAAGAAACTCAGATTGTTTAGTCTAGACAAGGAAAGATGAGAGAAAGACATGACAGCTGTCTTCAGATATTTAAAGGATTATTATGTGGCAGAAGGAACAAACTTATTTTTAGTGTGAAGACAATATGACTTAAAATATGGCCTTCACAAGGAGACAGATTTCACATCAATAAGAGTGTATGTGACAGAGATGCTCAGGAATGAGTTGGGCACGGGGCTCCCAGTCACCAGACTTGCTCAGACAGGGCCCAGGTAGGACAGCCCTCAGGAGCTTGAGGGACAATGCCTGATTCAGGTGGCAACTCAGTTGGACTATATGCCTCCGTTCTCTTCCATCTCTTTGATGCCATGCGATTTAGCAAAGAGCTGGCTAAGTTTTTTGACAACTCAACTCATGAAACTATCAACTGCACAAAATAAAACAAACAAAAAAATAATTTCCAAGGCTCTTGGGGATTCATTGGGTACAAAAATAGCAAGCTCATTTGCTGAGAGAAGATGGTTCTCAGCAGTTTCCTCATGGTAATAGTTTACGAGGGCTGCCATAATGAAGTACCATAAACCGGGCAGCTTAAACAACAGAAGTTTATTTCTCATAGTTTTATCCAAAATTAAATTGTTAGCAGAGATGGTTTCTTCTGAGGTCTCTCTCCTTGGCTTGTAGATGACCATTTTCTCCCAGTGTCTTCACATGGCCTTTTCTCTCTGTGTCTGTGTCCTAATCTCTTCTTATAAGGACACCAGTCATTGGATTAGGGCCCCGCCTCATAACTTCACTTAACCTTAACTATCTTTTTAAAGACCTCATCTCCAAATGCAGTCACATTCTGAGGTGCTGGGGGTGAGGACATCAACATACGAATGGATGGGGGCACACAATTTAGCCTATAACACTTACATACTGAGGATTTATCCTTTGAGTTGTAGCGGTTGTCAACCATGACCAGCCTTTAGAGTTCCTGGTACGTGTTTTTAAAACTGTATTCTGTCTTGATTCCTTTCTCTTAGGTGAACGGCCCTTTCCCTGCACATGGCCAGACTGCCTTAAAAAGTTCTCCCGCTCAGATGAGCTGACCCGCCACTACCGGACCCACACGGGGGAAAAGCAGTTCCGCTGCCCGCTCTGTGAGAAGCGCTTCATGAGGAGCGACCACCTCACAAAGCACGCCCGGCGTCACACCGAGTTCCACCCCAGCATGATCAAGCGATCAAAAAAGGCACTGGCCAACCCTTTGTGAGGTGCTACCCATGGAGGCCAGGGAGGGACAGACCCCGGAAGGACAAAACTACTCCCAGCAAACAGACAGACATGTGGAAACTAAGCCCCAGAAGAGGCATGCTGCCAGCACAGGAAGTCACTGTTCTTTGGTCAATATTCCAATTTTCCTCTCCCTGATTGTTTTTAAAAAGCACATTGTAGCCTGAGATCAAAGTCCACATTTGGTCCCCTTGCAGAGGCATCTCTGAACCGTCTCTGACTTTTGGAGGGAAGGCAAATGCTTTTTTTTTCTCCTTTATTATTTTTTTTTGGGGGGGAGGGGGTATTGGGTGGGGTAAGGGGCTAAACCAAGACTGGGGTAGAATTTTAAAGATTCAACACTGGTGTACATATGTCTGACGGGGTGAGTTGACCTGTGGCATCACGCAGTAATTCTGGGCCCTTTCTGCTTGCTGTCTCTCAGAATTGTTTTTGTACCTTTTAATGTAATGATGAGTGTGCTTCTGTTTCTTTAGCAAAACCACTCTCTTGAATCACGTTAACTTTTGAGATAAAAAACCGCCATAGCACAGCTGTCTTTATGCAAGCAAGAGCACATCTACTCCAGCATGATCTGTCATCTAAAGACTTGAAAACAAAAAAGTTACTTATAGTCAATGAGTAAGCAGTCTGAATTTATACTAATCAAGACGAACCTTTGAAAGGTTACACTAAGTACAGAACTTTTAAACCTTGCTTTGTATGAATTGTACTTTTTGAACATAAGCTGCACTTTTGTTTTCTAATGCAGAGGATGAATAAGTTAAATACATGCTTTAAGGATAGGAGCAGACATTCTGTTTGGAATCACGTTATAATCTACTTATTTTACAGTATACATGTTTCCGTAAGAAATCATGGCAGAGATGTGAGGGCAGAATATATTACAACAGATGCTGAAGGAGGAGTATAGTTTTTTTATTATTATTATTAAAAAAAAAAGAACAGAATTTTAACTATTAACTTTTCCAAATTCTATGATCCTTTTAGTTAACATCTCCTTATTGTACTATAATGCCACGAAGGGAGAGAGCTTTGACTGTTGGGTTTTATTTGAATGGGTGCCTAACAGTAACTAGCTCTGGAAACGCCTATTTTGGGAGGGGGGAAAGATTTGTTGGTCTACTTTTCATGTTCCTGCAAAACTCCCACGAACAGGTGCAAGAGTTATGTAAAAGGAAAGGGGAGCTGAAATGTGAAAAGAAAAATATACCCCTATAAATAGTGAATGCCAAGGGAAAATACCACGATGATTTCAGAGGAGACTGCAAAATCGTTCGTTTTGGAGAATGAAGGCACATCACTGTATCTTGTACATCAGAAACTTCACTACTATGTATCTTGTATCCAGGTGTCTACAATGGCCTAAACCACTACATCCAAAATATGCCATTTACCTGAAAACTTAATTTTGGCCTTTACATGGTCAGAAAATGAACTGAGTTTTCATAGTTAAGAAGAAACCTCAAATAGGGGAGTCAGCAGTGATCGTGGGGGAGATGTTTACATTTTTTTCTTCAGAAATAACGCTTTCTGATCATTTTATCTGATATTTAAAACAGGGAGCTCTGGTGCACTCTAGTTTACACATGTGCTATAAGATGTGTTATGTAAACCTAGGGCGCCTCCCTATTAGTAAATTCATTATTTCACCATACTCATTTCCAGTTTAGAACCAGTGTGGGCTCTTGACGTGGGCATGGGTCACAGCTGACTCCTCCTTCCAATACAATAGCCATCACTAGCACAGTGGGTTTTTTTTTTTTTCCATTTTCTTGGGTTTTTGTTTGTTTGTTTGTTTAACCAACATAGTTGTATTAGTAGTTCTATAAAGAGAACTGCTTTTAACATTAGGCACTGGGAGCAGTCCATGGGATAAAAAGGAAAGTGTTTTCTCATGGGAAAACATGTCAGGAAAAATAAAGAACACTTTCTACCTCTGTTTCAGATTTTTGAAACACTTATTTTAAACCAAATTTTAATTTCTGTGTCCAAAATAAGTTTTAAGGACATCTGTTCTTCCATATGAAATAGGTTAGGCTGCCTATTTCTTACTGAACTCATGGAATGGTTCTGCTTGTGATCCTCTGCACGCTGCCTTTTAGTGAGTGAGGAGTTTGGGGTTGCCTAGCAACCCCCTAACTTGCAAAAACTCATCTTTCCCTCACAGAAAGAAAGGAAGGAAAACCAAGCAAAGTCAGTGAAAGACAATCTTTGCAGTTTCAGGAATAAATCTGTATGTGGCTTTTGTCGAGCACTTAGATGGATGTAATGCAGCAACTTGTTTTAAAAGAAAATGCACAGTTGACTTCCCAAAAAAAGTTGCTACTTGCCTTTTCAAGTTGTTGACGAACACACATTTGATATTCTCTTATATGTTATAGTAACGTAACGTATAAACTCAAGGCTTTTTATTCTTTGTGATAAATTGTTTTAAAACGTCACAAAACAGGAACCAGCATTCTAATTAGATTATCTATATTGAGATATGGTTCAAATAGGACTACTAGAGTTCATTGAACACTAAAACTATGAAACAATTACTTTTTATATTAAAAAGACCATGGATTTAACATAAAAAATCCAAGTGCAGGATAGTAATTTTTGTTTACTTTTTTAACCAAACTGAATTTTTTGAAAGACTATTGCGGGTGTTTAAACAGAAAGAAAAGTTGTTTTATCTAATGTTGTAAGTAGTTGTCATATTCTGGAAAATTTAATAGTTTTAGAGTTAAGATAACTCCTCTCCTTGGATAGGGAAGAAGAAAGCCCTTCACCGCTGTGGAATGATGCCCTGGCTTTAAGGCCTATCTCTACATCATGCTTATTTTGAGAATTATATTCGGTAGTTATAATCACAGAAACTGATTAGCTGTAAGTTTGCAGATAGATTTAGCACAGTACTCATCACTCTGGATAGGTTGCAATGTTCTTCCACAACAGATTAATGATCTGTAACACTGTAAGATACTGATCTTTACAACTGTTTAATCAGTTTTATTTTTGTACAGTATTAGTGATCTAAGTTATTTTGCTGTCCCGTTTTTGTAAATCAAATGAAATTATAATAGAGGATTCTGACAGTAGGTATTTTGTACATATGTATATATGTTGTCCAAATAAAAATAATAAATGATAAAGATTTAATCGTTCCAGTCATTATGTGTTTTAAAAGGGGGATATTTTGCCATATGGGCGTTTACTTCTTTAACCGGTACTCACAAGATTTTATGATGAGTGCAAAGATGATTTTACCCTATGCCTTTCAACATGTACGATAATTGTATAGCCCTGTGTTTATTTACTATTCACAGACTTCCGAGGAAGTAAATGGAATGGAGGCTGCTTGAAACCTGTATTGTGCTGCAAGGGGATATTTATATTTGCAGATAAATCACTTAAAGAGGTTTATAAAGTTCTGACTATGCTGTGGTATGGAAGGAACTGGTCAGAGAATGTTAGAGACTCAGACTGTGCTCTTGAGACATGATATTGATGAGAACACATGGATTGATATATCAAAGGCAGGGGAATGGAAGGATGAAGCCAAGTGAAGAGAAATACCAAAGTGTGTGTGTGTGTGTGTGTGATTTATATAATAGCTAGCTATTACTTATTAAGCTCTTATTGTTTGCTTACCATGGTGCCAAGTGGTTAGGACTTTTTTTCTCATTTAATCCTACTACTAACTCTATGCTAAACACTTGTTATCTACATATTTCAGATAAAAAAAATCGAGGATCATGAAACTTACTAAAACACAGATCTAATAAGTGGGATAGACTGTATTTAAATCTGAATCTTCTGACTCTAAACCTACATCTTTCTATGCCTGCATCAGGGCAGTGAGAGATTTACTGAGCATCACTTTCATTTGGTCCATGTCAGTGCCAGGCATTGTTGTCATTGAGGACACAAAGGTGAGAGAAAAAAAAAAAACAGACAACCTCTCTGCATTCAAGGAGTTTATATGTTAGTGGATGGAGACACATAAACAAGTAAATAAATTATCCATATAATTTTAGATAGTGATAAGCATTATGATGAAATAGAGTTGGGTGACTTGGGTGTTGGAAACAGGCTACTTTAGATTGAGTCTCCCTGAGGGGACTTGAACATCTCATGTGGGACCTGGACAACAGAGAGGAGTCAGGCCTGCAGAGATGTGGAGGGATCAAGGAGAGCCAGAGTGAATAGTTTGGCAGGGGTTCGATCAGGATTTTGGAGGGACTAAGGGAAGATGGGTGGCTAGAATACAAACAGAGGACCAGAACAGGTGGGAAGTCAAGGTGGTTGGCACAGGCCAGACCATAAGGGCTTTGTATTTCAGGTTATAACGCAGTGTTTGATTTTAATTCTAAGGGCAGAAGACTCTTTTGGAAAGTTTTAAGCAGAAGAGTTCTATGATCAGGTATATACTTCAGCAAGCTCTTCCTGGATGCTGGGTGGAAAATAGATTTTAGAGGGGTGGGAGTAGAAGCTGAGAAACTGTTAATGAGACTGTTGAATTTTTCAGGCAAGAGATAATGATCTTTCGGACTAGGTTGTTAGCAGTGGAGGTGGAAAGAAGTGAATAGTTCCAAAAATATTCTGGAGGTAGAATCATTTGGACTTGGTGATGTTAGGATGTCAGAGGTGAAAGATAAAAAGGCTCAGTAACAACACTCAGGTTAGGGCCTAAGCAACAAGTCTTTGTTAATGGAGAAGGTTGGTGTGAAAAAACAGTCACGAACTCACTTTGGACATACTGAGGTTGATGTGCCTGTCACATCACATTAAAATATCAAGAGAAAAGTTGTATATGTTAAAGCTCAAAAAGGTGGTCTGGGCTGGACATTTGGAAGTCCCAGTCATATTTAATATTAATTGGAGTCACAGAAGTGGATGAGATCACCTGCAGTAGAATATAGAGAGAGGATTAGAGCCTAGAACAGAGGAGGAGAAGGAAACAAACGTAGTTCTAGAAATAACAAGACAAGCAAAACCTAGGAAACTGTAGGGTCATAGAAAAGGGGTGGTAGGAGAGGCGGAGTAATCAATTGTGTTGAATGTCACCGAGTGGCATAGTAAGATCAGTGCTGAAAAGTGTCCACTGTATTTAGGAATCCAAGGTTATTGAGCTGCTATATTAAGAATGGTAGAAATAGCCATCGTGTTGGGTAGAGAGAGGAGTAATCAGGAGGTGAAAAAAAACATAAATATGAAGTAGAGTCAATTTGTGCACAGTTTACAGGGAAAAAAAACAGCCTTGATTAATACACAGACTTGATCAATACATAGTAAAAGACAGAAAAAAGAAAGGAGACACAAGACAAAATAAGAAAGAAAATCTGAAGTTAGATTTCAATTTGGACGGAAAAACAAATTTGTGTGTGCACATGTGTGTGTGTGTGTGTGTGTGTGTGTGTGTGTGTGTTTGTGTGCATGTGCATGCATCTCGCTAGAAGTTCACCTAAAATGAAATGACTAAGGTTAAACAAAGTGGCTGGTAAAGATAAAGCAGAGGTCAATAAAAGTAATTCAGGAGTAGTCATGTTGATATCAGGAAAGAATAGAATTTAAGGAAAAAAATAACTGGGTAAAAGAGGAGATTACTTTATACCAGTACACTCAATCTTGTAGCAATAACTGTGCCTAATAACATTTCCTCAAAATATATAAAGCAAAAATGCAAAAAACAGCAGGAGAATTTTATGAAAACCATAGTTTTATCCCCCAAAAAGATAGTGGATTTAATAATATGCATATTCTTTTCAAATATCCATGGAACCTATACAAAAAATTAGGATATAATAAATCTATAAGTAACACATTATAGACTATGTTTTTTAAGCACTGAGCAATAAAGTGAACAGTTCATAACAAAAAGATGACATTTACTTTTAAAATACTAGAAATTAAAATACTGTTTTAAATAATTCTTAGGTCAGAGAAAATATAAATTATAATCAGAGTTTAAGATCATTAAAAATAGAGAAAACTATATATTCAAAATATACCCAAAAGCTATACTTAGAGAAAAACTCAACTTTATATGCTTTTATTATTATCCATGAACAAATAAAAATAAATCAAGCAAGTGGTTCAAGAAGCCAGGAAGCAGCCGAAACTGTAAAAGAAGTTGACGACGTTCAGAATTTTGGCACCCAGATAATTTTAGAGGCAAAATATTTCAAACCTATAAGGAACAAATATCTCCTTAAGAACTTAAGTTGTTAGAACTTAGAGCATAGAAAATTATAGGAAACAATTCACTGTAGGAAGCTAGTTTACCCTGACTTACAAGAACAGTCAAGAATATTTTGTAAAAGAAATGTAACGTACAGAAATATGCCCTACAAGGAATTACAGCCTATTTTGAAGACATAAGAATTTCTAAAATTTAATATATTTTATGAGTGCCATTCTAAATCAATGGAGAAAGCATAAATTACCTATTATGTTTAGCAAACTTATTAACTGGAAATACTTAAGGTACATCATACTATATATCAAAATAAATCCTGTATCGATTAAAGATTTAAATAAAATAATTAAAATACTTAAACTATAGGTGAAGATTTACAAATCAAGGTTGGGGAAAAACTCAAATCTAAAACTAGAAATCAATAACAGAAATCAATAACAGAAATATTAATAGATTTAACTAATAATGTGAAAATGTTATAAATGAAACATTAGCTTAACAAAATTAAAAGATATGGATATGGAAAAGTATACTTTGAAAGGATTAGTATCTTTAGTGTATAACTTCTTAAAAATCAATATGAAAAGAATGAGCATATGTTTAGAAAAATCTGGTAAATTACATGAATTGACACTTTACAAAATGATTAATTAATAAACATTTTTAAAACATTCACCATGCTTTCAATCAGAAACATAATCTAAAATAAAGAGGTCCAGTTATTTGCCTATACAATTGGCAAAGATATAGAAAAATTAAGTACCCATTTTGTCAAGAATTGGGATAGATGGGCATATTGCTAGTGGGAATCCAGACTGGCACACTTTTTCTGGGAGACAATTGGGCCATAAGAATTTAAAAACAATACAATGTTATTTAAAAATATTTTTTTTGAAAGGGAGACATCCTTGCTGCTTATATTGTTCCTCCCCCTCTTCACTCCCGCAAACACAGGCTCTCATCATCTCTCACCTGTACTTTCTGAATAGCCTTCTAACTAGTCTAGTTTCCTCATTTTCCTCTTTTAATTTCACCTTCCACTTTGCAGTGTCAGTGATACCAAATATAAATATGTGCATATCCTCCTTTTTTGCAAGAACCTCCCCTGTCCCAGTCACTTACAAGATTAAGGTCAATCATCTTAATGTGGCTTGCAAGGTTGTCCATGTTTGGACACCTGTCAAATTCTCTAGGCACACTTTTCCCCACCATTTTGCTATCTATTCGTGGTACCCATCTGCTTATAACTGTTACAGGTGTGTTACTTCTGTTCATGTTATTCCTTCAATTTAACATTCAATCCTTCCCTACCCCTTACCACATTGTTCACGCTAGTTCTTTGTAATGAGAGCTGTACCTTCCCCAGTAAACTTTCTTTGGTTTTTTGGATAGGGTTAGCTGCCCCTCTATTTGCTCCCATAATACACTATTATCTGCTTACTCCACACTACGCTTGTGAGTTTCGTTCATGTTGTAAGTATTTGCAGTTTGCTCATTCTCATTTCTGTATTTATAAGAAAATATCGGAATTGTTGAATAATTTCTACAGATTTTGGCTAATGTATATGTATGCATTTCTGTTAGAGATACATCTAGGATTGGAATTGCTCAGTCATAGGAAAAAGTAGGCAGAATATCAAACATGGCCCCCAAGATTTCACACTCTAATTATAGGGAGATTATTCAGGTGGGCTTTATGATAGGGAGATATCCAGGTGGGCTTTATGATAGAGATATCCAGGTAGGCTTAATCTAATCATACCAGCTACTTTAAAGGCAAGAGAAAAAATGCTGGGAGCAGAAGTCAGAGAGGTTTGAAGTATGAAAGATACTGCATCATTGCTGGCCTGATGATACAGCAGTTCACATGCAAAGACTAGCGAGTGACCTCCAGGAGTTGAGGGTGGCCCTCAGCTGACAGTTGGCTAGGTAACAGAACCTCTGTCGTAGAACCTCAAGGACCTGAATTTTGCCAACAATCTGAATGAGATAGGAGAAGGATTTCTCCCCTGAACCTATACATGAGGACTCAACCCTCCCAGGTTTTTGACTTCAGCCTATACCCTCAGCAGCTAACCCAGCCACACTGCGTCGGACTTCTGATCTACAGAACTGTGAGCTAATAATGGTTTTGTTTTAAGTTTGTGGTAATGTGTTATACAGCAATAGAAAACTGACACATAGAATTTGCATGTATTCATTTTAGTAGGTGCTGCCAACAGATTTTCAAAGTATCGATTTATGTCCATTTCTTTAAAAAAAACTTTAAAAATGTTTACGTCTATGACAAAGCAATCATGAATGTCTGCAAAGATTTACTTACAAAAATTTACATGGTGGTATTGTTTATAATAGTGAAAATTTGAAGAAAATCCCAATATTCAGCTCTAATGAATTATTAAATAACAATGGAATGTTATACATCAATTGCAAATGATTTTCACCAAGGATAGCCTGTAGAACATTAATTTTCCAAATGTTTTTATTTTAACTAATATGAATTAGCATTCTCGTGCATGTTATTTTAGTAAATATATATATATATGCATTTCTGTTGGATGTACATCTAGGCCTGGAACTGCTGCATCATAGGAGGAAGTAGGCAAAATACTGAAAATGGCCCCCTAATGAGAGAGAGATTATCCAGGTGGGAAGATCTCATGATTAAGTAAGTTTGAGATAGCCTGGCTCAGTGATCCAGGTTTCTCTACTGGAGCTCTTCACAAGCCTTTCCTCTAATCTAATATGCATTTTAACACCTGAGAGGTGATAGTGCAGAATTGTATAAACCTATTTGATTATGGTCGTTTTGCTTTATTTTGTGGGACATTTGGCAAATATGACTTAGGGAAATGACATAGAAACATGTTTATGATTTATCTGGTGCAAAAAAAGCAGTATGAATAGCACAGTCCCACTTTAAAACATATAGGAAAAAGACTAGAAGGATTGAAAGGATATTATACCAAAGAAATGTTAAGCATGATTGTCTTGATGGATAATTTTTCATTTATATTCCTTATCTATATTTTTCTAAAGTTTCTGCAAAGTGAATATGCATTGTATTTGTAAAAAGTGTGTTTGGGGGGGTGGGCAGGAATGCCAGAAGTTAATCTAAATATCATACCTTAAAATAAAGTAGCAACATTAAACCTCTAACTCTTGTAGGAGGGTTAACTTGCTATATATGGCCTGGCTTTAATACATTAGATTTGTTAATGGCCCTCTTCTTGACTGCCTGTCCCTCCACAACATACCAACCTGGGGGTTACACCCTCCAGTCAGTTTGGGTTGATTTGGGACAGCCTCTGGCACCGCTGCTCTCGTTCAGGACACCTCTGTTCACCTGGTGTTGAAAGTCTTGAGTTTCATCTCTTCTGAGTGCAGCTTCTGTTCCTAACTGTCACTTTCAAACTCAATTCTTTCCAGGTCAAGAAACCATACCGAAGGTTTCCTAAAAAGACAGACCCACATTCGAATCCTAGCTGGGAACCAGGTCTAGGCAAAGCACTTAATTTCTCTGAGTCATACATACATACTTTTCCTATGAAAAGTATGTATGTATATGTAATAGTCCACAGTATTGTGAGGATTAAATGAATAAGACTTAAGGACAGTATCTGGCACAGTACTAGGCTTTCAACAAGTATTTTTCTTTCCGTCTTTCACCCCCAGAATTAATATGGCCTTCAATTAATAATAGGAGTTACAAGCCCATTTCTCCATCGTGGGTGGGTCCATTTTTCTTCCATCAGCTGTTACTTATGGAGAGAACCTGAAGTTGCAGGCGGAGGGGAGTGTCACGTTGGCATTGGTTTTAGCAAACCATGGCCCCTTGTCTAGCCTGCCCTACAGTCTGCGTTTGTAGAGCCCACAAGCTAAGAATGGTTTCTATATTTCTAAATGGTTGAAGAACTTTATACCAGACACATGAAAATTATGAAACATTCAAATTTCAATGTTCATAAATAGTTTTATTGGTACACAGCCACTCATTTATTTACCTATTGTCTATGGCTGCTGTCACACAACGACAGAGCTGAGTATTTGTGACAGAGACTGGACAGCCTGCAATGCCTAAAATATTTACTAACTGGCTCTGTACAGAAAAAGTGTGCTCTAGGGTGTTTCTTATCTAAGCATTTCTTAAGGCAAGCTTTAAAGATGAGAGGTAGTGTTCATTGGATTGCATTTTAAAAAATAATTAAAATAATTGCCTTTCAAAGTCTTAATTTTTAAAGTTTCCATGTCCATCCCTTTTCTTCAATCCCAGTGAAGTCTGTAATAGCTTTGGGTTTGCAAGCCTGGCACAACTAAAGCTGCATGTTTCTTTCCAGATTTTCTGCCTGTCTATTGGTTAGGAGCCAGGTTAATAATGAAGACTAGCTTTTAGGGTTAAGCTTTTAGGATATATCTTTATTTTTAAATAATTATTGTTTCAAATATGTTTTTACCATAGGTTCAAATTTAGATTTATTCAGCAATGTCTTAGAATATGCTTCCTTTGTCACTGGCCTCCCTTGTTAATTAATGATTTATAAACAAGCATCTGAGAAGATGCTACTTTAAAGGGACCGGACTCTGCAATCCCTTTGCAATATGAGGTTTTCTGTGTCGTGTGATCTCTCTTACCTTCATATTTCTCTGTAGGTAAGATGTTCAGATACTAATGGCAAGTTTTCTGTTTAATACTGTAAAAGGCAGTCTCCCAAACAGGGACTGGGGAGTGTCTTGGGCAGAGCCTCTGCAGAAAGAGATGTGTTTTTCCTCCTTTCTTCTCTGATGATGGGTATTTTGATGGCGACTATCTGCAACCCCGCCAGTTTGACTGTGTAAATTATGGCACGCTGGGCCTAAATAATTGGAGGGTGAATCTAGCATACTGCTCATTTCATTATACTTTTTCTGTAAAAGTAAAAATCTTTCTTAAACACAAATAAAATGATACACATGAGAACAGGATTGAAAGGGCCACAGCCCTTTAAATGACGATAATCACACTAAAGTGAACCCAGTGTTGCTTATTCTGAGCAAGACCTTTATGCTCCCAGGCAGAAAGTAATACCACATCCCCTGGAGACTCACAGCGTGCAGGTTGGCTCCCAGTGCCAGCTCCAAGCAACGTATTTACCCAGTTTTAGAGTCCGCTTGCTTTTTGTTAATCCAGGAAACACCTTAAGGTCTTATATCTTTGCAATTTTACTAGCTGCGAATCATCAAATGTTTGCAGAATTTTCCCATTTTCCTAAAGCAGCAGGATCCCAGCCTGAAGTAACTCTTTCAGTTCTTCGGTTTCAATGCCTGTCCGTCCCTATTGGGTAGTATTTCCCTTGCTGCTCCTGCAGATTTGAGACCCCTGCCAGGGCTAGAGCCGTTATTCTTTTGCATATTTAAATACACATTTGACAAACAAAGACAGTTCCAAAATAGGCAGAGGTCTTCCATAGAGGAAGTGCTAAGTTGTTTATAGCTTCTCCAAGCTTTTAATATTTTTTAGGATGTGGTCAGTAATTTCATTATATAGTGTTTATGCTTTTCAAAATTCCAGCTAATTTCCCCTATTTTTAAGGGAGCCACTGATAAATGCAATTTAAATAACTTGTTTATCTTTCTGGGTCGAGATCAGCATATATGTGCACTCTATTGTTCTAACTACCTCTGATAACAGCTAAAAATGTTTTTCTGTAGAAATCAAAGTTACTATTTAAAAACCTACAATCACCTTCTATATTTCTGTGCTGGTTTTAGGATATCAGCTTTGAGCATTCTAGAAAGTAATTTTCTGTTATCATCACCCATGGAAATGCCAATTGGCCTCCAAGGAATTTCCCTAAATGAGTCAACCTTTATGCATGTTTCAGTTATGTTTATTTTTATTATCAAGGCTTATCATTTGTATTTTTCTCTCTTCAGAATCCTATGAAGGAATGTTTCAGCATTCAAATATTAACTTTTTAAGTGTCCTCCAATTTAAATATCTGAAATTTTATATGTACTCCAGAAGGCATTTCAGAATGAGACAGCCTGAAGTTTACTTTCAAGAATGGCATTTCTTTAATTTTTCCTGGTGCTTTTGCTCTACTCCCTCCCCCCCCCCCACAAACTACATAAAATATTAATGATAATGCAGACAGAAACACAACTGAAAAATATGTTCAGCATATTTGGGCAAATAGACTAACTAGAAAACATCACTCATTTAAAATGTGCCTCCCTTCTCCGCATGAGGTAGTGGTGGGCGGGAGTGAAAGTAGGGGGCATGGGGCTAAGTAAACTGCAGAGTTTTTCAAAAGAAAATGTTGCACTTAAGAGAAATGACATTCAAAGAGATAAAGTTCAAAGAATTCTATGCATTTACTCAGACGATGCATTGATATTAACCGTGGAGTTTGAGTTGGTTTTTAGAACAAAGATTTGGCCACTCATTTTTCTGGGCTCCCGTAGCACACAGCATTATAAAATTACAGCAATTTACTCTTGTCTTTTCTGCTAGACTCTGAGTTCCTTAACTGTTCCTTATCTTAGTGTAGCATGCCTCCACCCTGTCCTTTGGGGGTTCCCATACCCTGGTGCTCCCAGATACTCAGATTGGCCCAAGCAGTATTGGGAAAGAGAAGTGTTTTTGTCTGCTGCATTTGCTAAATTGGACTGTGTGAGTCTGGGATTGCAAAAGGCCGTCGTCTCTGGCTATAAGAAAGAGCTGTGTGTGCTGGAGAAAAAAGGAAACATACACTAGGAGAAGAGTTCAGATATGGAATGAGAGTGAGCCCTAAGAATATGTGAAACCCATGATACATTTGTGCCCAAATCTGAGTTCCACCCCTGTACTTTTCCGTTACATGTATAAACGAATTCCCTATTTTAAGTTAGTTTTAATTTGACTTTTTGTAATTTTGTCAGCTCAAATAAAGAGGTAAACTGAGGCAAGCGTGAATTACCAGAAATGAGTTTACTCAGGAATAACAGAGGAATTGCAGTTCTGGAAACTCATGCTATAGCAAGCTACAGGCAAGTCCACTGAAGTTTAGGGTGTGCTGTATTCATGGGCAGGGAGTGCAAAGAGCAGGAGGTCCAGCCAGAGTTCAAGCAGGAAGTTCATTGGCTTAAGGATGGGGAGAAATTCTTGACAGATGTTGTTGGTCAGGAGATAACTGTCTCAGTCTTCTGTAAATCAGGCATTTATAGAAATCAGTCTCTCAATTCTTAACTTGTTCTTCTGAGGGCACAACTGTGAGATTCTCCATGTTATAGCTTCCATTTTAGTTTGAAATCCTTTCACAACTTTTAAACAAGAATATTACCACAAAACTGGTAAAAGTTTGTCATAAAGTTGACATAAAAAACATTTGTCAAACAAAACAGTGAAAAGATTTTTCAAACCTCTGATTTCACAATTTTTTTTAGACTGATATTTAGTTTATCTGTTATTATAAGCCAAACAGCATTGCAATGTTTCATTAACGAATAGTCTTTTGGGGGACTATTTTTTCCAGAATGAGAAGGTGGTAATTCTAATGACCCAGGGATCTCCCTCTACCAGGAATTTTTGTTCCTCTAAATCTGAAATATTTGAGTTTTTAAATTGTTTATACCTATTCTACAACTAAAGTATTACTTTCTTTTTTAAGAAATTTTAATTTCCAAGCTTTAGTAAATTGTCCAAGAACAAAAAGGTAAAAACATTTTCTACAATTGATTCACAAATAAATAACATCTGTTTACTCCAGGAAGCTTTTACAAATTCTTTATTGTTTTTGTTTGTTTGCTTGTTTGTTTTTAGCAGCCAATTTGTTCTCTCAATTAGGCAGCTTTAATAGGTTTTCTTCAAAAAGAAAAACCCAAAACCTCTGGTAGGATATTCCAACAAACTTTTATAAACGCCAAAGTATTAAAACAATATGTGAGAAGCATTATCTAGATTATGTCTCATTAATTTAATCTTCTATAAAGAAAAGGTTAGAAAGAACCTACATGTCCATAATAGGGCCTCAGTTAAATAAATTATGAAAAATCTAGAAAACAAAATAAAATTTGAAGCTAAAAAGAATAAGGTAGAATATATATGTGATATAGGACACTTCTCGAGATATATTTTTGTGAATGGTATTATTCACTCATTCAATAATTATTTTTTGAGCATCTTTTAAGACAGTTACTGTCTTAGCACTGGGGACATACAACTTAAAGCAGCCAAGGTCTCTGATTCTCATGCCTATGTAAATATAGCATATTTGTGGGTTTTTTAGAGGTGTGTGTGTATATATATATAAAAGTGTAATTTTAAAATGTTTATGGTATATAAATATGTGTGTATACATACATACATACATATATAAAATATGTATAAAATTGCAAATTTTTAGAAGTATAAAAAAATATTAAAGTGATTGTCTCTGGGGAGGGGTAAGTGGTGGGGCTTGAGGTAAGAGGGAGGCTCCCTTGTCCAGCTTTGTGTACCACACACTCATTACCTTTTCAATGGAAAATATATTACCTTTAAAATAAGCATTCCAATAATTATAGGCAGTGCAAGCATACCTCATTTTATTGCATTTCAATTTGTTGCACTTCATAGATTTTGCATTTTTTTACAAATTGAAGACAAGACCCTCTACTGTCAAAAAAGAACAACTTGCCATATTGTGGTGGTCTAGAACCAAACCTGTAATATCTCCGAGGTGTGTGCCTGTATCCGTAACCTTCAGTTTGAATGTATAACCATTGTTGTAAAACCATGACTGGAAATACTCATTTCCCAGCAAATCTGTCTGCTTCTTTACAACACATAACTGGTTAATAATGGAGCAAGGGCGGCAAAAATGAAAAAGCATAAGCACAGAAGAATGGGGAACTGTAATAATAATGTTATTAGCATTAAACAAGCACAAAGGGTGGGCTGGTGAGAATTTTGGTATATACTCAGAAAACAAAGAAATTAAAAAGTCAGGAAATGCACTGAGTTTGAGAGATTTTAGAAACCAGCGTTAGAATATGGTGAGGCAGGTCGAGCAATGCCTGGTACCATATTATAAGGTAGCAAACTCAGAAGGCAGCTCATGAGAGGAAGGAGAACAAGGCTTTCTTCAATGCAGGATGTTGTAATACTGCAGGAACAGCGTAGACCCTCCTCCCAAATTTGGTTCGGATGTCAAGACTAATGACGCTGCCCCACCCCCAACACACACCAAGAGACATGAAGGGTTATTACTCTTTCTAGGGGATCAGAACAAGCCTCCCAAGTTTAACCAAAATGGTTTGAGAGAGCAAAGAGAGGAGACTGTGGTGGGTTTTATTGTGGTCAAGAGATGAAGCCAGGGTGAGGGTTCTTGCAGGTAGGCAGGGGCTTGTGAGGTTTGAAACTGCTGCTGGCATCAAAGGAAGGAGCCCTCAAGCTTTTTCTCAGCTTGCCCAGATGTGGGCATGAGGGGAAGGGGTTTAAAAGCCTTAGACATTAAACATTAACAATGGAGTGAGACTCTCTTACACAAGGCCTGATGAATTTAGAATCATTTTGCATTATTCCATTTCCATGTGAAGAAAGAATTGGAGAGAAAATTCTGAAATTTCCAGCACTCTATGTTTTAAGATTGGTAAGGAGGGAGTGCTGCTCTGGAGAGAAAGATACTCAACAGACAAAGATAAAGTGTGAATAAGGCATGAGAAAGATGACAATATTTTAAAATGCCAGGCAATGTCAAAGTTGACTTAAGGAGTTGATGAGTTTGCAAGCAAGGTTGCTACAAAGTCAGAAAGCGGCTATAGAATTTGAAGATTAAGACAAAGATGAGCCCCCATGGGAAAGATTGGGTACAAAAAAAAGCTTTTAATATCAGTGTTAAATTTTTTATTCATATCCATTTTGTTTGGCAAAATATTTGAGGTGATAAGACCAATATAAACTCAGAAAATATATCTAAAAAAGAACAAGAAGGAAAATCTCTCTGAAAGAAGGATATGTAGGTCGGATACAGGAATTCAACAAGAAGGCAGTCAGTACTCCAGGGCTCAGGCTCTGAAAGCAGATAGAGTGTGTTCAGTCTCAGTCCTGCTGCTTATTCACTGTGTAACTTTGAGTAAATAAGTGACAACTTCTGTCAGCCTTAGTTACCTCCTCTGAAAGCTGGGGGTAACACCAGGACTGATAGTGATTGTGATGATGAAATGAGATAGTATATATAACCTATTGGACACAGGCCCCAACAGTTTGTTCAATGTTGGTGTTAACATATTAATATAAGATTTTTTTTGCTACTTGGCAAAAAAAAGAAGGTGTGGAAATAGCTCTGTTTTGCAGTATATGTTATCTTATTTAGTCCCCACAACAACCCTGCAAGGCAGTGACATTACTATCTTCACTTGACAGATGCTGAAATAGTAACAGAGGTGTTATGCCACCAGTCCAAGGTAGACAAAGGAGCCAGTATCCAAGTATAAGGTACGCACGGCTTCAAAGCTTCCAGGCTGTTCTGTACCAAAATGCTTTTCTTTGCTACTCATTTATGGATATATTTCAAATGAGAGAAGAGAAGGACAGTGGGATTTAGAAAGAATAGAAATGTGTAGAAGTTTAAAAATATGAGTCAGAAAAATGGAATAATATCTATAAAATATATTTGAGAATAAAAAGAAAAAAAAACAAGAGGGAAAAATAATGGGCATATGTATGTCGTGTTAAAAAATAGGTAATGTTTGTGAAAATTTTCTTGGCTAGGCGATGGGTAAAATTGCATGCAAATGTGTAAAATGTTAAGATGGCTTTTATAATGAAAACCTGTGAGAGAAAGATAGGAAGCCGCTTTGGCAAAATAAAAAGTACTTTACCAATAAGATAGTATTAGAAATGAGTTATTCTTTAAATGCTTTTTCATAATATTCTCAGTAAAGCAGTTTTTATGGCCATAATCTTTTAACCCTTTAAAGGAGAGGGAGGTGTACAATAAATGGAAATAATTCCACTTAACAAAATCACTTTATTTCCACTTTCTTGTTGTGTTTATTGGCTTTGTTTTTGTTTTTGTTTTGGTCTCTCCTCAGTTAGAATGACTATTCCAAGACATTCTAAAAGGACAGCATTATTCTTTGGGTAGACATATTAAACATCCCTATAGCAACCAATCTCAATCTGTTTTCAACAATTTATAATGGTCCATGCATCATACTGGGTGCTTTAGTATTCTCACTTTAAATTCCTCAATGTTTAGTTTCTGAAGAGGCACAGTGTTTAGAATTGAGGAACTGAAAGGGAATGTGAAGAGAATATCACAAAGTGAAAGCAATCATTGTGTACCATAACTGCAGAAAAATGTAAGGAACAGTCAAATGGCAAAGTCTGTGAGAACAAGCCTTGGTGTCCTGTCCTCTGACTGGTTTATCTGCCTTTTGTGATTCTCAGCCCTCTTTCTGTACTCATCCTCTGTGTTCTCCTTGTACCAAAGTTCAACAGATACTGTACTGCATGGTAACATGGCCCCTCTATAAAGACTTCTCATCCACCAAAAGCTGTAGCTGAGACTGGAGAACAGCTCATGAACACAACCTCTCCAACTGGGTTTTGAAGATGTTGTTTATTTTTGTAAAATAAACCCAGCTTCATACAGAGTAGATTTATATTTCCACATTAGAATAAAAAAGACCAAAAATAAAAACAAAAACCCAGGCCCAATCTTTCTCTGGAGTCACAATGGTATAATCAGTTCATTAAGTAGCCATTCTGTCTTCCTGATTTAGACCCAGAAGGCTAGACTGGCTATAACTTCATAACAAGTTTGGGTTATCGACACAGTCTTATTGAGACTCTAGCACCTAGTATCAACAAAAGATAAGGCAAAATCAATAGTGAAACAAGCAAAACTTTGCAAGTAATAGCCTGCATGCTATGATTTGCTCCTGAAAATCTCTTTAATTATCAAAGTCTTTTTTCCCTCTGCTCTCTTAATAGTTATGATCAGATTGGTTTTTCAATTTTCCAATATTTCATTAATGATTTTAACAGCTTTGGTGAGTTATGACATAAAAGAAAACGCACATATTTAAAGTGCACAATTTAAGTTTTAACATGTATACACCCATAAAACCATCACAACCAAACTAAACTATCTATCCATCAGCCCAAAAAGTTTCTCATGCTCCTTTAAAATTGCCTCCCATTCTTTTCCACCCACTTCTGCCACATACTCAGGCAACCACTGATCTGTTTTTTGTCACTATAAATTAGTTCACATTTCCTAGAGTTTCATATAAATGAAATAATACATCATGTTTTATTTGGGGTGGTAGTGATGGTGTCTGGCTTCTCTTGCTCAGCATAACTATTTTGAGATTTATCTACGTAGTAGTCCATTACATGGCTACACCTTAAGTTGCTTCTCCATTCCTCAGTTCATGGACATTTGTTTTTTTTTTCCAGTTTGAGGCTATTACAAACAAAGATTCTATAAATGTTTACATAAAAATCTTGACATACTTTCACGTTTCTTGAGTATTTAGGAGTAGATAGCTGAATCATATGGTACATGTATGTTTAACTTTTTAAGAAACTGGCAAACTGTTTTCCAAAGTGGTTGTACCATTCTACATTCCCACCAGCCTTGTAGGAGCGTTCCAGTTCCTCCCTGTCTCTGTCAACACTTAGTCTTAAATATATATATATATATATATATTTTTGTAGTTGCATATCTATTTATCAATATCTTTTTGATCAGCCATTTTAGTAAGTATGCAGTAGTATCACATTTTGGTTTTAATTTTCATTTCCCTAATGACTAAAGATGTTGAGTCCTTCTTAAAGAGCTTGTCATTTATATATATCTTCTTTGGTGACTATTCTCCTGAAAATTTTTGCTCATTTAAGAAATTAGATTATTTTCTAACTACTGAGCTTTGAGAATGCATTATATATCCTTGATACAAGTCCTTTAACAGATATGTGCTCTAACATTATTTTCTACTAGTCTGTGGCTTGTATTTTTTATTCTCACTGGTGTCTGTCCATAGCAGAAGTTTAAAAATTTGGTGATGTCTAATTGAACAATATTATTTTATGACTTGTGCTTCTAGTATTCTAAGAAATCTTTGCCTAACTCAAGCTCACAAAAGTTTTCTTGTTTCTTTCTAGATGTTTTTATAGTTTGGGGTTTTACATTTAGGTCAATGGTTCATTTTAAGGTAATTCTTTATAGGTTATAAAATATGGATCAAAGATTTTTTTGTTTTTTGAGGTTTCTTTTGTTTTGGATATGGATAACCAGTTGTTTCAGTGAAAAGACTATGATTTTTTTTTTTAACTGAATTGCCTTGGCAATTGTTTTTCTTTTTTACAAAATTTTCTCAGCAATTTTGTTGAAAATTAGTTGTTCATATATATGTGTGTCTATTTGGACTCTTTATTCGGTCCCATTGATCTATTTAAATGTATGCCAATAAGTCTTGATTACATTATTTTTATAATTTTTGAAATCTAGTGTTAGCTTAAACTTTTTCAGTTGTTTTTCTTCATCTTTTGAATTTCCATATGAATTTTAGAATCAGCTTTTCAATTTCCACAAAAATGCCTGCTAAAATTTTGATTGGGTTTGTCGAATCTTGAGATCAGTTTGAAAAAGCTGAAACAATATTGCATTTCCAAGTTATGAATAAAGTATATCTCCATTTATTTAGGTCTTCTTTAATTTCTCTCAGCAATATTTTGTAGTTTTCAGTGTATAAGCACTTTATGCCTTTTGTGAGATTTCTAAGAATTTTTGTTTTTAATGCCATTATAGTAAGATTGTTTATTTTCAATTTCTGATTCTGCATTGCTGGTATATAGAAATATAATTAATCCTTGTATATTGATCTTGTATCCTACAAACTAAACTTACTTATTGATTCTAGTAGGATTTTTATAGATTTGACCAAATTTTCTAATTAAGATGTCATCTGTGAAAAAAGATACTTTTACTTTTTTCTTTCCCATTGTAGGTGTTTCTTTTCCCTTGCCTTATTATACTAGCTAGACTCTTCAGTGTTGAGAGTGGGCATCCTCGTCTTTCCCTGATTAGGGAAAAACCATTCAGCTTTTCACCATTAAGAATGTTAGTTGTAGGATTTTAAGTAAATGCCCTTTGTCAGGCTGAGGAATTTTCCTTCTATTTATACTTTTCTGAGAGTTTATATCAGAGATAAATGTTGGATTTTCTCAAAAAATTTTTTTTGCATCTATTGAGATAATCATATATTTATAGGTACATCTTTTAGTTAATATGAGTTACACTAATTTTCAAATGTCAAAACAAACTTGCATTCTTGGGATAAACAGCACTAGATCAAAATGTATTATCCTTTTATATATTTTGAATTGTTTTGCTAAAATTTTGTTTAGATTTTTGTTATCTATGTTTATGACATTAGTCTACAATTTCTTTGTAATATCTATCTGGTATCGGTGTCAGGGTAATCTCAACTGAGAATGAGTTAGGAAGTATTCCCACTCTTTCAATTTTCTGAGTTTGTGAAGAATTTGTAAATGTTTACTAGAATTTACCAGTGCTGCTCTATGGTCCTGGAATTTTCTTTGTAAAGTTTTACCTACAAATTCTTCAATAGATATAGGGCTATTCAGGTTATATATTTCTTCTTTGGTATGCTTTGTTAATTTGTGTCTTTCAAGAAATTTGTCCATTTCACCTATTGTTGAATTTATTAGCACAAAGTTATTCACAATACTCCCTTATTATCCTTTATGCTTGTAGAATCTGTAGTAATGTCAAACTTCTCATTCCTGATACTGGTAACTGGTGAATTCTTGCATTCTTTCCTAATCAGTCTAGCTCACTTTTGGTTTCATGGATTTCATCTACTGTTTGGGCTTTTATTTCATTGACATCCACTCTGATCATTATTATTTCCTTTCTCCTACTTACCTTGGATTTAATTTGCTCTTTTTTGGCTTCTTAAGATAGAAAATGAGGTCATTGATTTGAAATCTTTCTTGTTTTTACTATTGTTATCACTATAAATTTCCTCCAAGAATCTTGCTTTATAGGCATCCCCCAACTCTGATGTTTTTATTTTCATTCAGTTCCAAATACTAATTTTTTTTTTCTACCCACGTGTTACTTAAAAGTGTTTTAGTTCACTTCTATATATTTGCAGATTCTCCATAATTCTTGTCTAATTTAATTCTGTTGTGGTTAAAAGATACTTTGTATGACTTGGATCTTTTAAAATTTTGAGTTGTTTTATCACTCAGAATATGATCTTATAAATGTCTCATGTGCACTTGTAAAAAATGTGCATTCTGTTGTTACGTGAAGTGTTCTACAAATGTTAAATTAATCCAGTATGTTGGTAGCATTACTCAAGTCTTCTATACCTTTACTTTATGTGTTCTATCAACTATTGAGAGTGGGGTGTTAAAAATCCGATTATTAGGTACATAATTAATTGTTCAGGGTTATGTACAATTGATGAATTGATCCATTTATTTTTCGTCTCAGGTGTTATTTTTTTTCCTTTTTTGCCATCTTTTAGATTAATATTTTAATATATTTATTAGTATGGTTTTGTTAGTGATTGTCTTAGGGCTTTTAGCATACATCTGTAACTCATCAAAGTCTACCTTCAAGTGACTTTATGCCACTTCACATACATTATTAGGACCTTACAATAATACATTTCCATTTCTTACATCCCGACCTGTGCTACCACCCTACATTTTACTTTTGTACACGTTATAAACTCCACACATTGTTAACATCATTATTTAAATGGTCAATTCTCTTTAAAAGAGATTTAAATAATTTTTAAAACATATTTACTCAGGTGGTTACCATTCCCATTTTTCATTCCTTTTGTGGATATAGATTTCTATCTGATATAATTTCCTTTCTCCTAGGACTTCCTTTAACATTTATTATGGGGCCGATGTGGTGATGAATTCTCTTGGCTTCTATGTGACTAAAACTGTCCTTGGCCTTCTTTTAGAAAGATATTTTTGCTTTGTAAAGTATTCTAGGTTTTTTCTCTCAATATTGTAAATATGCTGCTCTACCATCCTCTCACATTATGTCCAATGAGGAATATGCTGTTAAACCTTACCTTTGTTCTTCTGCATGTAATGTGTCTTTTTCCTTCTGGTTGCTTTTAACGTTTTTTTTTTTTTTTTTTTTAATTAGTGGTTTTGAGCAATTTGATTACAATGTACCTTGGTATGGTTTTCTTGCTAATAACGTTCAAATTAAAGCAAAAATAAATCACCTGCTTTTGCCTAGTAGAAAGATGCTTGCTTCTATTTCATATTTCCTGTGTGAATGGTTCAGATCAATTTGAACAGCTTTGCAAATGGGGACCTTGCCCTGGGCCCTGTGACTCTGCCTCCTTCACAAGTTCTGAGCTCTGTCAGGCAGTGTGTGTGTAGTGGGGCAGTAGGGGCAGTGGGGATGGGAGCTGTTTTCTTCCTCTGAGGGCTCTTGTTCCACAATGTTAACAGGCCCTTCCAATTTATGTCCTGCCTTATCTCCGATCGATGTGGATATATTGTGTTCTTTCAGGCTTATGTCATGCCCAACAAGAGACAGACGTTTCTTGTATGAATGGGTCTATTCTCACTTTGCACATGCACCCTTGCTTAGCATCCTCTCCTGGCAGTGTGTGGAAGGCAGGGGGGGTGGTCAACAGAGAATGAGACCGTGGTCTAGATTTCCAGTGATTTATGGCCAAGAGAGCTCAAGAGATGGCACTATTGAAAAAAATATTTTGAATTTATGCTATTAATTTCGAACGACATGATTCATGTTCTCCTGCCTAGTCTGAGCAAACCTGTGTTTGTCTTCATCATCAATGAAGTACATTAACAATCTTTGATAGACACTGGAAGTCACTGGACGATGCACTCTCAGAAGTCATAATGTAACCAGTAATCTAAGGAATTACTAGGGAACTATATAGGTAAGATAAACTATATTGTCTCTACAAATTCCCCAGAGCTATAGTATTTGAAGTAAATCATGGTTGCTACTTTTTTCTCCTGGTGGGATATGATATTAGCCAGGAAGGGTACATATGACAATAAGGAAGAGATGGTTTCTGGACCTGAACAGGAAAATATAGTACATTCCTAATAGTAAAATATTTAAGTACTTCTTCCTATTCATTCTAAATCTTCATCAATAAATCATTATACCTTATGTGGGCCAATGAATTTTGTAACACATTTTAAAATTGTTTACTTTAGGATCAGACTAGAAACTGAGTTACACCAAAGTTTTATAGAAATTGTGTATTAGCTCTCTAACACTCTTGTTTTTCATATGTTCTATAATGTGATCACGTTAATTGGAAAATAATAACTTGGCCATCGTCACCTTGCTAGCTAAATAGAAGACAAATTCTGAGTCCAAAGCCCATATTCTTTTCTCTTGAAAATTAAAAAAAATAATCTACATAATTCAAAAAATACAAGACATATGGTGAAACATAAAGCTTCCTCCCATCCTGTTCTCTTCATCTAGTTCCTTTCTCTACTGAACTAGTGTTAGTTTTTTTGTATCTTTCAAGAGACAAAAAATGTAGCTATGTTTGCGTGTATGCACATACATTTTTTCTTTTTAAATTTATTAGGGATAACTGGTTAATAACATAAATTTCAGGTGTACAACATTATAGTACATCTGTATACTCAACTGTGTGCTCACCACCCAAAGTCCTAATTTCCTTCTGTTACCATATATTTGACCCCTTTACTTACCCTCTTCATCCTCTCCCTGCCCAATTTGTTTTTTGGTGCTGAAATCTGGAATATTTTTTTAAACACAAATGGTACACACACACACACACACACACACACTCTCTCTCTCTCTCTCTCTCTCTCTCACACACACACACACACACACACACACACACACACATTCAGTACTTTGCTGTTTTAGTGGATACAACGGAGATCTGATCAAATCAGTATATAAAAAGCAACCTTTCTTTTTAACAACTGTATCGTATTCTATTAAATGGATGGTTTGCATCCCAATTTACCAATTCTCAACTATTGTTATTTCAAACAATATTGAATTTAATATTCTCACACATATGCATAGAAATACATGAGCAAACATCGTTAGATAAAGTCCTACAAATGAATTTGCTAGTCAAAGGGGGATACTTATTTGAAATATATTGTTAAATTACTCGCTATAGAGGTTGACCCTGTTCTACACGGTCTTCAACCACTGCATGTGTATCCTTCACCATAAGCTTGACTAACTTTTTGAGTTTTGTCATTCTCTATTCTAACTGTATGATACTACCTGCCTCTAAGTCCTAATTCTAGCATTTACTAGATTTATGACTTTAGACAAGTAAATTTGACCTTTGAACCTTCTTCCTTGAGATTAATATTCATTTTCTGTAGTTTCTATCAAAATTAAAGGAGGTGAAAAGCCAAAAATTACACAAATGGTAGGCAAAATCACTTTTATATACTCTGCATATAAGTAGCTCTTGTACTTTGTCCTCTACTTCTATTCGTACATAGACCAGCAACTGTTAAGGCTTTGTTATTCAATACTTCCCATATTTTTTTCACATGGCCTTCCTTCAAATCTGACAATCAAATGAATCTTTCTGAATTCAAGTTCTAGTTGTGTCATTCAGCTTTAGACAAACAATAATGCTATATACTAAGGAAATCCTGTACCTTATTTTTCATTACCTAGTCCTACCCTACCTGAAGTGTTTTTCACTACTGCCTTTTTGTCATTGTTACATTAATAATTTTTAAATACTAATGCACAGGCACATACATTTTTAATGACCTGACACCTATCTACTTCCTATAAACCAACCAAGAGTTTGCTTGCATGTTCTTTCCCCCAGTTCTAGAGGGCCCACTATGAATACTCCCAAATTCTGTATTCTCAAGACTTCTCAGATCTCAGGTAGATCCCATCCCCTCAATTCCATCTGCATGTCACCTACTGCACTCCAAAATTTGTCTTTGTGGTCTGCTTTATAGCACTTGATGGATTGTTTGAATGAAATCACACATAGGTCGTATTTTTTATTCCTCAAACTATGCAGTAGTGTTTTCCTCATAGGATATGTAAACAATACATCAATAAATATGCTCAAATCACTTGGTGTTCAGAGAAAGGATATTCATCAATGCTGTAATTACGGAGTGCTTACTATATACTAAGCATTTTTCTAAGCTCTGGGAGGTAGCAATTAACACAACAAAACCTCTGCCTTCAGATAACTCATATGCTAGTGTAAAAGATAAACTATGTAGTAAGTGATAAATGATATGAAGAAAAAATGGTTAAGAGAATAATAGTGGCTCGAGGTCACTATTTCATACGAGGATAGAGTGAATCTTGAAGGCTGTAGTAACTGGATTTTTATGTGAGGGGAAATCTATCAAGTCTTTCCTCTCAAAATATTGCCAATCGACCAGAAGGGATTGGTTATCTCTTGGGGTCTGTGACAGACTCCTACTTGTCTCCAATATTCACACTCCCTTTCTTGAGTAACAGAGTGGCTGGAGTCTAACTAGGTACACAGACAGGTAGCTGGAGATGACATATTCAAGCCTCTCTTGCAAGTCATGTGACTAAGTTCTGGGCAAGAGCAGAAGTAATTTGTGCCTCTTGCTTTTCAAAGGAGTGCTCATGTCTTTCCCTTGTGCCTCTCTTGATTGTTTGGATATAGATATACTGACAAGAGGTAAAGCAGTCATCTTGTACCATAAGGAATCCACCAGTTGAGGATGACAGCAACAAAATAGGAGTTGGTATACTAGCTCAGAATGCTTATATTGTTAAGAAAGGAATAAACTATCTTGTATAAGCTGTATTTGGGTTTTTGTTACAGCAAAAGTAGCTTGTACCCTAATTCAGAGGTATATTGGAGAAACAATATCTTACCTACGAGGAATTTAATTACATAACCAGGAACTGTTTATGATATAGCTCCAACAATTCAAAAGGCAAAGTATTTTGATAAAAGGGCAGGACAGTATTCTAGAAAAAAAAAAAATCAAACCTGGTGTTTCAGCCCCACCTCTGCCATTTACCAACTGTAAAAGCTTGAGAAAGTTATAACATTGCTATGTTCTTGTTCTTCCACCCACAGAAGTGTTTTGAAAACACTTCAAAAGTAAAATACAACTTATAAACAATTATCACATTTAGTTTTACAAAATGACTTAGGCTTCCCAATGCTAGCCTTAATCATTCAAATAATTTCTTTCCATAATTTATGACTGTGAAGTGGATATAAGCCACTTGGAAGATCCTTCCCAAGGCTAATATCTCATATATGAAGGTAAAGAATGCAGCAGTCACAGCGATCATTGGAACTAAATTCAGATCTTAAATAATATGAAAATTTAAAAGTTATCCTATCACAATATTCATTGAATAGTTTATCCCAAATCCTTCCTTACACTGGGATGATTTATTTCCACCTACTCCCTACCAAATGTCTGGCAGGGATGACTAAGTAAACCCCGTCCCTTCAATCTCTAGAGACATGGACCTAAATGCCAAGAGTGTGCAATGCAAGCTTGCTCCTGAAAGGAAAAATGAACATAACTAAAGGGCACTCAGAAAAGTAAGGTAATATTTGTTAAAGAAGATCTTTCTAACTTGCTTAAAATAGCCAAACTATGTTACAGTATCTCAGCCGACAGCAGGGCCGGTAGAACAAGAGCTGTTTATAGGCTGCTCTTGGTTTCCTCAAATCCTCTTAAACGTTCTTAGAATGAAGCTAAACAGAGTAGACTTGCTTTCTCTCTGGGTTAAAAAAAAAAAAATCTGGCTTTTTAATAAAGTACCCAAATCTTCCCAGTCATTCTTCAATAACTTATTTTGGAGCAATGAGCAAATAGTTATCTTAACATTTTTTAAAAAATCACTCCATCCAACTTTTCCATTAGGAATAAAAACAAGTCCAAATTGCCAATCGAGTTGAATTTCCCAAATGTGCAAATTTTATTAATTATAAGTTTTCCAAAGATATATAGTATGACTACAAAGTAATGAGATGAATTGGTATAAATATCATTTGGGCAACTCATCTGGCTAACATACTCAAATTTCATGAAGATAACAAGATGAAAATAATTATATCCATACTGCCTAAGGTTCACTCAAAACCTTTGTCTTTATCCTTTGAACAACTGACACTATCAATAAAACAGAATTAAGATCTCCACATTAACTTAGCATTCTCAGACCTCAATGTATAAAATGCATAGTATATTCATGTTTCAAGATTTAAAATAATCAGATCTCAATAAAGCTGGAAAAATATATGAGGAGGAAACATTATTTACAAAGTGACTACTATGATGCTAGGTGTCCTAACAGGCCCCTTATCTCATCTGATCCTCTCAACAACTCTGAATTAGGCAGTATCCTCATTTCACTAATGAGGAAGCTGAATGAACTAACTTGTCTGCAAATAAGTAATAAAGTCTGCCTGACTCAAAAATATTTTAAAAATTACTTTAAACAGTAGGTTAATGTAAGACATAAGACAAACTGTCTATTGGGAATGTTTTTAGCAAATCTAGGGTTTCAACCTAAAAAGTTAAACTTGCCTTGTAACTTGGCTTCTTTAGATGGTTAAAATTTTTTTTCCCATGTGTTTTTTGCATCTATTAGACTGTAATTTTCTTGCAGGCAGACAAGGGACTAACTTTTCTATCCTCCTGAACACGGACAGAATGCCAAACAATGTCCTACAAATGGCAGGCACTTAATAGACTTGTTTTTCAGTAAAATTCTGAAAACCAAAGTGACTCAAAGTTCAAATGTAAAAACAGTTCTCATTTAAAATAACATACACTGAAAGAATATGAAAATACCCATTTATTACCAACAAATTATTTCCCCAATTTTTTTCCAATTACACAGATACACAATTACACAATAGAAAGACAAAATTATATTTTTACATACTAAAGATTCATACTCCAAAGAAAATAAGCATATGTTCAAAAGACAAGTAGAAAGCAGCAAGAAATCTTTCCTTTGAATAGTAGAAACATTTCAACAGAATCTCCCCTTAGGCTAATCAATGAAGATTTTGTCATTAAAAATACTTGCTTGTCACCTTAAGGTTTTAAATTTTTTATTCACCAGATCACTTTCACTTAGTTTTTACAATTTGAATGTAATTAAAAATCAACTTTTGCAGAAAATATACAGTTTTAAGTAGCTGAGACTATAGTGTGCTAGGCTTATTCTTTTATTAATGTTAAAATGGTACATAATTTATCCTTCACAACTCAAAATTCAATGTAAAATCAAATATTAATTTTGTCCAGAGAAATATAAATGCTTACAAAAAGGGTACGGAATAAGTGTTGGCATATGTAAACTGAAATGTAATTGACCATTTTATTTTCAACCACCACCTAATCTTCAAGCTTCTTTTTCACAGTGATAATCATTTTGCAGAAATAAGATGACTGGCACTAACTTAAGACAATAAACTACACCAAGCACATATTAATGAAGATATTCTGGTGGAAAACAAAGTATTAAACAACAAACATTTGGTAGCATCCATTTACTAACGTGTTAACGAAGTTTTTCAATGTTTACATGACTTGTTCATACTAGTAAAAATGTTATTTAAAAATATTTTCATAGTACATGCATTAGACTTAGTTTAAGAGGACAAAGCTCTTAAAATTTTTATAAAGAAAAAATACCTTTTAAAAGAGAAATGTCCAAGTGAAAGGACAGAAACTTATGGTTCATTATTTTTTGATGTAAGAATATAAATTTCAGTGACTTTTTAAGAATATACAAAACCCAAACTGAACGCAATTCTTAAATTAATTTAGGCTACCAAGTCAAAAAAATAATTTTGTCATTACTGGTGCAAATCCAATCCACTGTTCAAAGACAAATCCTTGGACTAGTCCATTATCTTACAAGAATTACTTTTTAAAAGAACAGAATTCGTTTGGCACTGTTAATTAGTATAACTCAGAGATAAACAAATGATTTTCTCATCTCATTCTTTCATGGTGAAAGAAAGTTTAAACTAGATTTTCTAAGATAATGGGGTAGAATCAACACTTTAAGGAAGGTCCTATAAGCCAAAGTTCTAGAAACATGGTTTTAAAATCAATGCTTTCCCTCACTCCATATAACACTGAGAAATTTCAAATATAAATCGTAGAAACCAGTATATGAAATCTTAAGAAAAATCTTACTAAAAATAATTATAAAAATGCTTTTAGAAATTTAAGATGTAAAATATAATTGACTTTAAATAAAAAAAAACACACTTTACAGGGTGATTATTTAAAAACCCTTGTCACTTGATTTTCTGTCAATCTTTTGATTGCATTCTGCATCATCTAGTGGCCACATTGTGGCATTTCAAAGAAGTCCCACTAGCATTTTTGAACCCCAGTACTTTTGTTCCTTTGAGATACCAATAGTTATAATATCGAGTTTCATAAAACTTTTTTTAAAGGCCCATAAAATTCCATTTCCTAGTGGATATAAGGTAATCTTTTATAATAGGAAGAAATGAATAGATTTGTCATAAATTATTACTGTACATTAGACATTTCCATATCAATTTTTTAAAATTAAATATAACACTGGGAGAAAACTATGACTTAAGCTCTAGAGTCATCTTTAGACTCTAAAAGTAATTAAAGTTACTCTGCAGTTAAAGCTCAGGGTTATCATGTCAACTAAACTTCTTGTGAGTGATAGATAACTCCTTCCATTGTACCTCTGATTTGAAATAGTAAATACTTTTTAGTTTGGGAACCCAATGACTCGTGGTTAAAGGGCTAAGGAGTGAAGTCAACAAAGACAAAAAGGCTTTTTTTTCCCACCAGAAGATGATATTCCACAGAAATAAGTTATGGTCTCCATTCATCAACCCATTTGTATTTAACAGGAAGTTTCCAAAAACAACTGACATTTTAGTCTCAATGAATCTCCTAACTTTTATTCAAGTGAGCCATACTTATAAACAGAATTTAACAGCAACATTTTAAGTTCTCTGATTTTATTGAGAAGGTTGAGTGAATGTAATACGGCGCCGCCGTCTCAGGAAAGCCTTTAAATTCCACCTGTTTGGTTCCAGCATATGAGGACCATTGTAGACAAACAATACTGTCATCTTCTCAGAATATGGAAGATTTTGTAGGAGCTATAAGTGTTAAAACAAACTGTAATATAATGCTACATACATACATTAAGGAGCACAATTTTCCAAACTTATATGTATATAAATATATAATATTAATGAAACCTGAATCTCTCAAACAACTCAATATATAACCTGCCAGACTGTGAATGAGCAAACCTGAAGTCTGATCTAAGAAATAATAAACATGCTTAGGGGACCCTCTATATTCACAGGCCAAATGGAATCAGATAAATGCTTAGGGGACCCTCTATATTCACAGGCCAAATGGAATCAGTAAGAGAAGTGCATCCTCTAGAATTCTCCTACAATAGATACTTTCACTCATCTGTCCACAAACACTTCTCAAGGAACCTTTATGGTCAGGCATTGTGATACATTGGTAGTGTGTAACAGGGAGGTTTGGTTTATAAGCCAAGTGTTTGGTAAACTATAGGGTAATAATAGATCTAACCAGTCCATAGAGAATTTGTTGGAACAAGTAGAGAGAGTATACTATTCAATAAAAATCTGAATTTAGGATGGGCTCGCCAATGAAACTTTTTGTGATTACTTAGTTTAAAAAAGGGAAATAATTGATTGCATCAATAAATACATCTTTGAGTGCATAATTTTATATTTGTCTATAGCAAAAGATATTAATAAAAGAAAATTTCCCACTGAAATGGTTTCAGCTTATGGGGAATTCTCTATAAATGTATTTCTATTTTTATCATTGCTATTCTCTGAATAGATGTTGGGAGACTGAGGGTTTCCTCCGGGCCAGGGCAGTGGTGACTAAGAGGTGCAGAGTATGCCAGTACAGGCCTTACTAGAGAAATGAGGCAGGCCAGAGCTCTATGGTTTGCATTCTCCTGTCACTTTTTAGTGCTAAAAGAGGAATTTCTCTAGAGGAGAAAGGGCCAAAAGGAGGGAAGAAATCTCTGTTCTAGAACATGATGCTATACCTCCTACATTTCCTTCTCCAATAACTGATTAAGTATGTCACTGCAACTTGTCCCCTTTAATAATATAAATATTACTTTGACCTTTTTAGTTCCTTTTATGTATATGTGAGTATTCCTGCTCACATCTATATAACTGGGCCCAAATCTGCTTCATGAAAGCCACATGGGACTTTTGAGTACATGAGCACTTTTAGGTTATTTATCACCTACCTTTGGTGTAATAAAGAAGTACTGAGAAGTGTTTTCTTTACAAGCAGTATTTACAACCATTTCAAACACTCTCCGTTCATTGATCGGGTCCATTCCCTAAACAATGACAATAATAATGATTATATTTAATCTATTTTAAGATACAGGATATGATAAAATTCAAGTAAAATAATCACTATACCTGATTGATTTCATCAACTACTCTAAATGGACATCTATTAAGCTCCTGAAGTGCCATCAAGTATAACATGGTAGAAACACTTCTTTCACCTCCACTTTGATGATGAGGAGTTAATTCATGTAGTTGAGTACTACTGCGAAATTTGACTCTAATTCGAATTCCATATTTATCATAGTCTTCCTATAAGACATTTGAAAACTTGATGAAAGATGAGTTTTCTCTGATAATTTCACAGTGTTATTTGAAAACAGACTGAATAGATTATAAGAGTAAAAAATTAACATTTAGTGACAGTTTAAAATAAACCAATAAAATATTAAAGAACCAGTTGCTATCTACAAGCTTTAGGGGAATCTCCAAGGATCTGTGTTGATAAGAAAAATACTCAGATTACAAGTAACTTTTTTCTTTGTCTTATAACATTCATTTCAATTTTAGTAAGCTTTTCCAAGAGTTTTTAGGGATTACTGAGTGAAGAGCCCTGTCATGGAGGGACATTAAATTCTAGCCACCAAAGTGCTAGGTTTTAAAGCTATAGGTGCAAGTAATTAGAGCACAATGGAATATCATGACATTTTCCACTAGAGAGGCAGCTGGGCATATCACTACAGAGGGCCAAGAATCTTCCCGCTTCTTCGGCTGGTTAAGAATAGGCAGAGACTATATACTATATGTACACTCTGAAAAAATATTTACATTAAATCAAATGAATACACATAATACGCAGCAAAAGCCTGGCACATATCAAGTGCTCACTAAATATTTGTTGTAATGAGTGCATTCAGTATTCTGTAAATTTTGCCCAAAATGAGGTTGCTCTAAGATTTACTCCTCTTATCAAATGTCATTTCTAGATCAGTAAAGTTTAGATTTACCCTAAAAATGAGATGTATAACTTAATAATTAAAGATTAACTATATAATGAATAGAGCTTTAAGGTCTAAGATATCACCAAACAAAAGAAATATAATGCAAGCCACACATGCAATGTAAAATTTTCTAGTAGCTACATTAAAAAGGAAAAATAATGTAAAATTAATTTTAATAGTTTCTTTAATCAATATATCTAAAATAGTTTTACCATGTAGTCAATACAAAGTATTTATATATTTTACATTTTTAATATCAAGTCTTCAAAATTCAAAACTTATAGCACATTTTACACATTTCAAGTGCTTGATAGTCATGTGTAGTTATTAGCAGCTACCATGCTGGACAGCAGAGATCTAAGATTAACAGGAAGAACTTATATAAAAATATCTTAACCATAAACACTGGAATACTAATAGGCTATCAAATTTTAGAAATACCACCTTCTAAAGGCAAAGCCAAAACAAATAAATGATAAATAAATTTTAATAGTTTTGACTCTCAAAGTTTACTTTTTAAATTTATACACTGTATTTTTTCCACAATAAATTTATTAACTGTGCCATTTCTTAACTGATTGCTAGTTTTGTTTTTGGCTCTGCTACCTATTCTTTGCTCTTTCTGCCCCATTCTAGCTCCTTACATCTCAATGAAAGGTCTGGCCTAAGAAGGCAGTTCTAGAACTATGACTGAGGAACCTAGAATAGAAGCATTTTAAGGGGGAGGCCAAGAAGAGATAAGAATGCCCATTTTCCAGGGCCCCTGGATAATTGAACTGAAAAGACTAAAAATCATTGCTATAGTAATGACTTATCTAAAATACAGAAAAACTATCCAGAAGAAAGAGCACATGATAAAGTTACAGCACCGTGTAACGGACCTAGATTAAAGAATGGGATTTCTATGACAGGTCAAGTTCCAAAGGCTTCCCTATTCTTACCTGATCATATTTATTCCTTATCTAGTCAAGTTGTTTAGTAAAGATAGTATAGTTACTCTGAGTTTGACAAAGCTCTCAATAATCAAATTTTCATCCCATAAAAACTATGCCATTTTCACTGAAAAGGCAGTATTGAAGAGCTTAGGCTCTGGGATCAGGTCTGGGGTTTAATTTTTCACTTTGCCACTCGGTAGCTATGTGACCTTTAGTAAAGTTTCTGTAAGTTTCATTTTCTTTGTAAAGTAGGGTTAATAAAAAAAATCTGCTTTATAGAACAGTTGTGAGGATTAAACAAGATAAAAAATGCTTGACACAGTGTCTGGCACATAATAAGTATATTATCAATTATTACCGTTACTACAATATACCTTTATTTCAAAAAGCCCAAGGACTGGGTAGATGACAGTTACTATGGCAGGGACTACTATCTTACTAGAAAGTAAAAGTAAAATGTTGTTTGTTATCTTCACTTCTCACATTAAGTGGATGGAGTCATGGGGCAAAGTTCCTAAGTGGAGAAAAAGGGGCACTACCTGGCTTTATATTTATGTCTGTAACACACATGTGAAATTATATACAAGATAAAATGAAAAACATTGAGCTATGAAGGCAGAGTTCTTATTTTCTTTCTTAAAAAAAAGGTGAGGAAAAATTTTCAACATACACAAAATTAAAGCACAAAAATAAGGTCAATGTATCATCAACCAGTCTCAACTATGATCAATACATGACCATTCTTGTTTCACCTATAATTCTGCCCACTCGTCTTTCCCAATTATTTTGAAGCAAATCTCAGTTCATCTCTTACACACTTCTTAATGGTAATTTTATTTTACCCACAACTGCAATGCATAAACTTATAGCTCAAAAAATTAGCAGCAAATTTTCAAATACTTTCATTCTTGTGAACTGTTAAATACTTGATCAAAAGGAAACCACTGATAGACTATATTTGTTATGTTTGCCAATTTATGACTCTTCTAACTTGGATAGTGGTAGATTTATAAAGCAATGTAGTGCATTTGTTCATCACAGCTGAATAACCATTACTTAGACTAGATATAAAAAGAGTGAAGTATAAGTCACCAATCTCAAATGTCATCAAAAAAAAAAAAAAATGACCCTGATGAAATCCCACAGGTGGTCTTTTCCTTCCTTTGAACAATTTAGTAAGCAAAATTTTCAGATATAAGTCTAGAATAAATAAACAACTTACATATAATTAAAATTACTTGCAAGGAAGCATTTCAAATGCAATTTTACCTCATTTTCTGTATGGAGATCAACTTCACCAGCACACTGCATGGAACTAAAAAAATTGCTGAATTTTACATTAATTTTTTCTACCAGCTCTTTTAAAGGATTAAGCCACCTCTCTTTTACCTGCAAAAAGAGGCAATAAAAAAACAATTTAAAAGAAGTATTACATTCTGATATAAAACTATATAAAACATTTAATGTAAGTATCAATCTGGTCATAAGAACATATATTGCATTTTTAGAAGCATATCATTTCATTTTGCATTATTCTACATACCCACATGATTAATGGTAAGAACATGACAAAAAGATAAAGATTAAACAAGTACCTGTGAAATATTTTCTCTATATTTATCCAATTCAACTTTCTTTATCTTTAGTTCCTGAGTTAACTGCTCTATTTCTTCTTCTCTTTTTGTGTATTCTTCAACAACCTGGCAGGAAAAAATTATTTAAGATAAATCTACCAAAGGATAAAATTACAGGAAATTTGCATCAATTAAAACATTAATTGAAAATGCCAATGTGTTGTATTGTTTGTATGTTCTTATACTGAAAAATGCCATTTTTTATCCTTGAAAATAGACATTGCAGTATTTTAGGTTAGTCCAACTATGCCTTTTATAAAGAAAAGGCACAGAACACTGTGTTCCTTAGGAAGAATCTATTTAAAATTCTAATAGATTCAGAATCTGGCATTTAAAGCACATTGTTCCTGCTGTCTAGCTTATTATTACCAAGAGCTCTAGTACAGAGTGGGAGGCAAGTACTGGAGGAAACTGTGTATGTGTGTATGTGTGTGTGCGTGCGTGCGTGCGTGTGTGTGTGTGTGCAGGGTGATGGTGGTTGCAGTAGGCAACAGGAAAAGAAGCATACTGTAGGATTCAGTCCTGTGAAGCAAGAAGCTCTTGATCTTTCTTCAGTTAATAAAGCATCAATTTCATCCAACGTGTTAGGAAGATCTTGGAAAGCCTAAAGAAACAAAAAATATCCATCATTATAGATAGTATAGGGAAAACAGTTCAAACAGTTAACAATATTCTGCTGAGTAAGTATCTAATACTATGTGTTCAATAGCATGCTAACACACAAGGAATCAAAGAAATTACAGGGTTTTCTTGCTTTCAAAAAGCTTACATTTTAAAAGAAAACAAAAACATACACACTAATAACACTGGATAATACCTTAAGGCAGTGTATAGATGTTGGGTATTAAAATAAGCAGTACATTTCATACTGGCTATGGAATTTAGAGAAGGAAGTATCAGTTCACGCTACAGGAGCTACAAGAGAGTTAAGAGAATTCAAAGGCCTAGAATTCATCTCTGGGCCTTTAAGCACATGGCTAAGGAAAAGCAAGGCAGAGGGGAGATAGGAGCTTGGAAAAAAGAACGAGCACTGCATACCATGGGGGGTGAGGAGTTGTGTCCATTTGGAATGGTGGGTACTTGCTGAATTGGTAGAATGGGTCCAGAATATGTGGGGCATTGAAAGAGAGCAAGAAGTTAGAACTTTATACTGTACTTATGAAGAACTACAAAAGCATCCTAAGAATCCAATTACTTTGACAGCAGAATTCCGCCGCAGTACTATCTTCTGAGTCCATGCCACAGAGACATTAGAATAGATACTTTCCTGAGATGAAGCAAGTAGTAAATTGTTTTGCCAGCACAACTTGCAAAGTTCATATACTACAAGGCACAAAATGAATCTTAAAAAATATCTTGACAATATTAATCTAATATCTTGTTTTTTAAAAAATTTTTTAGAAAGCATTTCAACTTCCATAGGCTTTCAGATATTTAAGTATATTTTGCTGAATCTGACATGTCCACTGAGCTTTGAATTTAGGAGCCCAATATTTATTTAGTATCTTCACTTGACTCTCTAATAAGCATCTTAAATTGAAGATAGTAAAACAGAAATCACTTCACCCACCTTCCCTACCAATTTGAGCAAATATATTTCTCCTCTTCAATCATCTCCATTTCAATATATGACAAAATTCAAGGATTCTCTTATCCTTCACCTCAATTCCATTAGCATTTCCTATTGGCTCTCTTCTAAATGATACCTCAAATCTATAAACCTTTCTCTCTCCAGTGCTTCCTCCCTAATCCATGTCACTATAATCTCTTGTCTGGTCCTAAGCAATAATCTAAATGGTCTCCTTGCTCCCAATCTTATATCCCTACTTTACTCTTCATATAGCAAGTATGAGTGCTATCTTATAAACTGAAGTTAGTCATATCACTCTTCTGTTTAAAATTCTCTAGTGGATTCCATTTCAAAATAAAACCCAAACTCCAATGGTCTATATGGCCCTATATGATCTGACTTCTGCCTTCCTTTCTGCTTGAATTATAATTTCTTAGCCCCACTAAGATTCCTTCTCTTCTGAAACATGCCAAATATACTTCAGCCATAGCGGATCTCTTATGAGCTGTGTTCTTTTCACAGCTTGGGAGACTTTTCCTTCAAACTTCATATGACTTCTTTTTACTCAAGACTTATCTCAAATAGTATCTTCTCACAGGAGACTTCCTCGACACACTATCCCATTAACTTGTTTTATCTTTCTTCTTAGAACCTTCTGCTACCTGACATTATCTATTTGCTTTTTGATTTTTGTCTGCCCCACAGTCCAGACGAGAATGTAAATTTCAGTAGAGAAGAAAGTATGTCTTGTTCAATGCCTGAGATATATATATATACACATATACACATACATATATGTACGTACACACACATATATATACACAATACATTTTTAATATATGAACTATCTTCTAATTTTGTTCATTTTAAAACATGACTTAAGGACAGAATAATACTACTTTCTGAAAGAAAAAATTAGTACAGATATTGTATTAATATCTTTATGATAACACAATGTATTTTGGAGAAGATCTATCATACTTTGAGAATAGCTCCTCAATTTGTCTTAAAAATATATACTAAATTCCTACTATGTACTCAGTCATATTCATTCTGTTTTTTTTTTGTGTCTGAAACTATACAGTAAAATCTTTGAGGATTTGAAAATTATATTCTAAATTAATTTTTTCCAGTTCTATTTATAGCCTTAGTAGACATTTCATTATATACTGAAATAAATATTTAAAATTAAGACAGCCATACAAATACCAGATACTTCAAAATCCATTTTCTATTCATTTTCTCATTGTGATATTATAATGAGAGAATATTTAGGCAAGGCATTATCCTCACTTGTCAGATAAAAATGTAGGGTCACAGGGCTAAATAAATGTTAATGGTGGAACTTGGACTAAAGGGCGGTATCTCTTTACTAACTGAATGATACATCAACATATAAAATATAGTGGAAAGAAAAAAAGGCTCCTTTCTCCTTTTCTTACCAACAAATGTTAGCCCTAAAGATTCAGCTCCGATTGGACCCTAAATAAAAACTCTAATATCTAGGAAAAAATTTTTATTTTGCTTTTGTTTTTCTAAATATCACCTCTATTTACTGTTACATACCAATTACTGATACCTCTTAAAGGGAGGTTTGGGAGGGAGAATCTTTTATTGGAAGAATGAATGTTATGGTACTAATTTACAAGGGTTAACTTTAGTACCAAGGAATAAGACTGACTGCTGCCCAAATCAGAGTAGAAAAAATGTGCTAAGCAAAATTACATATATACTGTTAAAAATAGGGACATCTTATATTTTTTTATGTCACATCATGTTTTTCATGGCTCATTACAATGCCTAACACATTTTAAGCTTAAAAATAATATTAAATGTTAACTTGTAGTATTATATACTTTTTATACTTACTGTCTGATATTCTTGAGGAACAGTCTGCTCTGCACTCAGGTTACACACTTGCCTAGCTCTCTTCATAAGTTCTTTGCATTTCTGCAATAATCTCTGTCTACCTTCATCCAACTCAATGAAATGTTGCTATTACATGAAAAAGAAATATTTTGAAAATTTTTATGTTATTAAGTCACAATATGTTATTGAATTTTGACTGTGATAAGCAAATCATCTGAAAACCATACCTCAAACCATGATTGAACTTATACTCTATATCAGCACATTAATACAGCATTACTCTAATTCAGAAAAGCTTTAAAAGTTAAATTTAATTACCTTTTTTGTGAAACAGTTTAATTTAGCTATATATAATTTTACTTTAATAAAATTTGAAATACAGTATGTAGGCCTCATATCAGAAAACTCAGCACTCAAATATAAGTAGAACCTTTAAAATAGTGTTTGATATTTTTCAAAATGCCTTTCATATAGTTATTTATTCCTGAACGCATTCATTCCTTTACCAAATAATTACTGAGAACCTATTAAATATCAGTTTTTATTATGCACTGAGAATAGAGAGATAAGAGGAAAGATACATAAAATCATCATGAAACAGTTACTATTTATTGAAAGCTTATGTGCTAGGTGCTTCATTCGATTCTCTTATTTCTCACAACAGTGCACAGTAATAACTGTCCCTATTTTATACATTAAAAGAAAAAAAAAAGAGAGGAATTAAGGCAACTTGTCCAAATCCACACATTTAGAAGCTGTCGGGATTCACATCCATGCTTGCTTACAGAATTCCTGCTCTATTCATTGCAGCACAATACCTCTCAGTGGGAGAGAATAGCCAAAGGAAGCAGAAGAGACTGCGTGGTGGGGGCAGGGGATGCAGGAAGATACAGAAGCTACAATGAGTTAAGGTCTTAAAGGATAAATAAGAAATTACTAAAGAGGAAGCAGCAGAAGGCATTCCCAGGATAGGCGATTATAAACATAAAGGCATGGATGCCGCAAAGACCCACGATTTTATGCAACAAGAAATATAATGTGTGGAGGAAAGGTAAAGACGTAAAAGATCAGAGTGGCAAGATGAACAAGAACCAGATGGCAAAAGTTTCATGTGTAATGAGGAAGGCATCATGGAATGCCTTCTGTGTGCCAAGCTTTGTTATAACCAGTATCAAATATGTTAATCGAATCCTCATTATGATCTAAAAGAAATGTATTATCTCCTTTTTTAGATCTGGCTCACAGATAATAAGAAACTTGCTCAAGGTTATGGTAATAGCAGATGGGTCAATTCCTAATAAAACAGGTCTAGCTTGCTCTTTCTATTAACACACACACACACACCACACCACCCAACCCTGGGTAAAGTGGTAAAGATTGTTAAAACAGTATTGATGCCCCTGCCACATGCCAGATCTATTCAATTAAGTTCTCTGGGGCTAAGGCCTGAACATTTGTATTAACAAGGTCCTCAGGTGATTTTTATGAACATGAGTTTGATGGCAAATAAATTAAACCAAGACAAACAATATTAAAAGTAAAAGGATATATACCAGACTAAACTGAAAATACAAGTAAGCTTTTATACTAATCTCTTAGTACTGTGGTTTCTTTGAATGAATTCTTCAGTCCTTACACCCTGAGAAAAATAAAAGTTAAAGACTCCCAGTCACCCTTACTCTGTTCTGAAGAGCCCATCACACTCAAGATGAATATAAAAGAAAAGACAGCTAGAGAGAAACTAAACACTCCTAAAGTCATCTATTCTTGCTTCCTATTTCTCTGGACTTTGCTAAATGGTCAGAAAATTACGGGAAAGAAAAATCCTTGAATATTTGGAGTGCTGTGCTTAGGAGGACAAAATCTCATTCAATAATTTTCTTCTGTTCAGTGGCAATGTCTAATAAAATCTTTACCAGAGAAAATGTTCTTTCTATACATAAATAACACTTTTATGACATACCTCTTCACATAGCATCTTGTTTGCTCCCCCCACCATAATTCTTATTGAGCTTTCTTTTTGGGAAGAGGGTGAGGAATGGAAAGAAAGGGAGTATACAAATAGATAATGTAAATTTAGGCTAGTGAAAAAGGCTTTATTTAAATTTCTGCCTAGAGTCTAGCCTGGAACAGTTATAGACGACAGAAATATTTCATCTATGTAAGATCTAAGGAGGGAAAACAGCAAATTTACAAAATACCCCCCACCAACATCTCAGAAAATATTAGTCTGTAGGTATATATTCTAAAAAAATTAATAACTATTTTCTCTGAAATTCTTTTCGAGGAAGTTCAATTGTCTTGAAAGGTGTACAGAAATAACTTGACATTAAACAAGAAAAAGCTTCTCTAAGAGGGCCCTCTAGTGGAAGAAATCAATTATTCACAGAATTTCTTATTAAAAGGCATGCTGGACATGAAATTATTTAACACAGTAATTATTCTATTTAACAACTTATTATGAAAGGAACTAAACTAAGTTCTAGTAGCATGAAATTTTACTAAAATACTAGTTGTAAACTAAAACATTTTTAAATTTTCCTTTAATACAAATACAAGCACCAAATTTAATTCTGATAAAAATGATTTTAAATTCAAATGTTACCTATAAGTTTTAGGTAACATTAGGAGGTAGAATATATATTTTATAAATGTAAAATATGTAATCATTCTTTTTTATAATGTAAACTTTAAAGCTTTAATGTCAAATTTTAAATTTAGAAATAAGTTCTTAATTGACTTTAATATACAAGATTACAAGTTCTATTTCAATCAAATACTAAACAATGAAGTAATGGCAATACCACTATTTACTTGTTAAGTGATTTGTCCCCCAAGAAATATGTATCTCATTTTAAAAATGTTTCCTCTGAAATTTAGGTGTTTTCTTGTTTGTTTGTTTTATTTTGGTAGGAGAACACTAAGCAGGTAGGCAGAAGAGAAAATGTTAGATGAAAGCACAAAATTTCTAAATTTAGTATTAAAACAATTGCCAATTTGTATAATTTATATTAATCCTAATGTTAATTCATAACTTTAAAGGAAATACTGGCTTCATGCTAGGCAAGACACTGAGCACTTTGACATATATTATTAAACTGAATACCACAGTATCTCTGAAAAGTCAGGTAGAGTTTATAAAGCTATAGCTGAAGACAGCAACAGGCTTGGAGTGATTAGAAAACCTACCTGAGGTAAAAACCACTTGTCCACCTCCATATCTGAATTCACATGCAGTCACCTTACTAACTTGTCCTAAAATTATTCCAGAGGGTAGTGATATAATTACAAGAGGCTCAACCATTTCTCTGGAGACATTTTCTAGGTCTGGAACCCTCTTTGCCTATGTGCTTTCCAACAACTTGGAGAAGTATCAAATTTGAGAATGGTTCGCTATCTCTCTAAGTTCCCTCATAGGTGACAATTCTTCTTGAAATTCTGTGTTAATCTTCTTTTGTGAGCTTGTTTTCATGATTAAAGAACAAAACCAAGAGTGGTAGTAATAGTTTCTTAGTGCACCTGCCATGTGTTCAAAGGGACAAATAGGAAAAAAAATAATTCTTGTTTCAAATAAAGTAGGACAGCAAAAACATGTATGAGTAAATGCTAGCAAATATGGAAGAAAGAACAAGAAGAAAAAAGAACAAGTAAAAGAGAAAGTGAAGTACTGTACACTATTATGTATTCTTTAACTATCATTCCTGACTATATAAAATGTGTGGTTAGTTACTATGGTCAGTCAGCAACAAATTTATTAAGTATACAGTGCAGCAAATAAAAGAAATAACCTTACAATATGGTTGGTAAAACAATTATAAATAAAAAGCCGTTAATATTTTTCAGATCAACATATGAAAAAGAAAAGCAGAATGGTACACAATAAAGAAAGAGTAGTACGAAAAAATTTGCCAAGGTGTGTGAAGGGAGGTAAGAGGCTGAGAACTAAGTGGGTATTATTTCTAGGTAACAAAATCTAGAAAGACAAGTAGCTAACTAGGCCATCTTTGTAAAAAATTGTGACTCAAAGACTGAAAACAAAACCTCCTACCAAGAAACTCTCCTACTATGCAGAGTAGTCAGCTCTACTTGAAAGAAGTATTTCTGCTACTACTAACAAAATAAATGATAAAAGAATATCCTGTCAGTCTATAACCAATCTTAGTACATCTATGTGAACAAAGGCATAGTATTTCTCACTATGTCAAAAGTGGGTTAAAGTTTGGGTGAATGCTTACTCCAAAATCATCATGATTTTATACTTTTGTAAACATGACACAAACCCATAATTTTCTTAAGTTCTCATTAAAACATAATTCAAAAATAAGACTTCAGGCACCAGGATCAAATACTGTATTGCATAACTCAACTTAAGGCTCTATATAATATCTGCATGACATATGAATTTCTTCATGAAATCTCTTCTATAATACTACTTCCTGTACTGAATAACCAGATTCGTAGGTTCAATCAATGAAGAAAATTTAACATGGGCTCTACAACTATTTGCCAACAGAACACAAAATCGGCAGATGACTTTCTCCATATTCCTGTGAAATGGAAACTGATGAGATTCTCCTTTGGTAACTAGTTACATATCTAGCCTCCACCCTAAACCCCTAGTTTGGGTACTATAGCTCTGGTTTCTTTTTTACTGGATTTCTTCTATACATTCAGAATGACTTTTGCTATTCCTGTTGCCTTCCTCCCATCCCTCTACCCAGTTTTTTTTGGTAGTGAAGTAAGAGGAAAGGAATTTTCCCATTTTCCAAGCCTCTGGCTCAAACTGAACTAATTCTAGCATATCAAATCTGACCTTCAGCCTCCTTTGGCTAGGTGTTTGTGCTTGCCTATTCTAAGATGCTTATCTGCTAGCAAAAAAAAAAAAAAAAATCCAGTTTCTTCTATCATAAGCTTTTTCAGGATAATAAGAAGCTAGCTTCAGGATAATAAAGCTGCTATTCTACTTTTATCTAATATTTCCATTCATCAGTGCCGTCCTATGTCAATTATTTCCTATAACTTATCGTGTAAGGACTCTTTCCACAAAAAGATACTATTATAAGTTCACTTTTACATGACAGGTTTGTTTCTAAAAAGTTAAATGTAAGGTGGATTACATATAGACCACCACCAGAGTAGTAGAATCTGAGAAAGTAAAAGAATGGATGAAAGTAAAAGAATGGAAGGGTACAGGGGACTTCAAATATATAAAAGGTTTTAAAAATCTGCAACAAATATAAAAGACTTCAATGAAACAAATGATAAAATCCTAATTTGTATTTTTCCTTAAAGTTGTTTCAGCTTTGAGATACAATTGATGAATAAACTGCAGATAAAGTATACAACTTGATGAGGTTTGACAAATATATAAACCAGTGAAAACATCACTACCATGATAATGAACAAACATGTTATCTTCAACAGCTTTATACCCCTCTGTAATCCATCCCACTGTATCCTCCCCAATCACTGATTTCTTTTTGTTACTAGGCATTCTGCATTTCGTAGAATTTCATATAAATGGAATCATATAGGTTTTTGTTTTAGCTTCTTTCATTTAGCATAACTGAAATCCATCATTGTATCAGTAATTAATTCTTTTTTATGGCTGAGTAGATATGATATGTTTACCCATTTAACTGCTGCTGGACGTTTGTTTCCAGTTTTTAGCTATTACAAAAAAAGTCGATACACATTCATGTACCAGTCTTTCATGAACATATGCCGTCATTTCTCCTGGGTAAATACTAGAAGAGGACTGGCTAAATTATATGGCAGGTATATGTTTTGCATTTTAAGAATCTCTCAAATTGTTTTCCAAAGTGGTTATACACTTTAAATCTCTACCAGTAATGTGAGTTCCAGTTGTTCTACATCCTCACCAGCACTTTGGTATGCTCAGTCTTAAAATTTTAGTCATTCTAATGGGTCTGTGGTGGTAGCTCATTATTATGGCTTTAATTCACACTTCCCACTGACTAATAAGATGGGGCATCTTTTCATGTGCTTATTTGCTCTCCATATCCTTTCTTTAATGAGGAATATGTTGAAATCTTTTGCACATTTTTTAGATCGGGTTGTCTTCTTTGTATTGACAATTTTAAGAGTTCTTTTTACCAGATCCATCAGGGGTTAGCAAACTTTTTCTACAGGCGGCCAGTAAGTAAATATTTTTGGTTTTGAGGGCTACATACAGTCTGTCACATATTCATTCTACTAAGGTCACTAAGATTTTCCCAAGAAGTTTTATAGCTTTAGTTCATTGCTAAAGTCCTTTTAAGTTTATAACCCATTTATATATGGTATGAGTTAAGGGCTGTAGTTCAATTTTTGTATATGACTATTCACTTGTTCCAGCACTATTTGTTAGATTATTCTTTCTCCATTGAGTTGCCTCAGTATCTTTAAAAAAAAAAAATTGACCACATGTACACATATACACATGTGAATCCACTGATCCATGTATCTATTTTTACAGCAATACAATGATGTCTTCATTACTTTAGCTTTATATTGTCTTAAATTAAGTAGTGTGTCATTCAAATTGTTCTTTTTCAGTTTTTCTAAGTCCACTGAATTTTAGAATGAACTTTTTAATAAAAACTAAAAATCCTGCTGGGACTTTTATTTAACACATAAATTTGAGAGAGAACTGACATTCCAACAAATCCTAAATCTTTGTTGAAATCTCTCTATTATAAGTCTTATTTGAACTTCTGTCAGCAAAGATTTATCAATTTCACTGTATAAATCTTGTAATTATATCCTTAAGCATTTAATATTTTTGGTGCCATTGAATACAGTAGTTTTTTTAAATTTTAATTTCCAATTATTCACTGCTAATATATGGAGCCACAACTGATTTCTGTATATTAAACTTATATCCTGCAATCTTGCTAAATTCACTGTATTTCTTGGAAACTGGTGGTTTTAGAGCAGTGGTTCTGAAATGGGGGCATTTTTGTTCCCTAGGATATATCTAGCAATGTCTGGTGACATTTTTGGTTGTCATAGTTAAGGTTTGGAAGTATGTACTGCTGGCACCGAGCAAGTAGAGACCAGAAATATTGCTGAACAATCTACAATGCACAGGACAGACCCCTACCAAAAAACTGTACAGTCCAAAATATTGATAGTGCGCTGAAGTTGAGAAACCCTGTTCCAGTGGTTTAATCAAACTGAAATTTAATTTTTTAGAACATTATTTCATAGGTGGTGGTGTATTCTTTCATCAGGATACACATAAGTAAATATCTGGCTATCTTTTTGTGATGTTAGCAGGTAATGAGATCCACTGATTAGCAGCTGCAAAAAGATAATACTCTTAATATAATCTCTTTTGCCTTTATTATCTGAAATACGTCTATAAAGAAAAGTATCCTCTCATTATTTACTTCTGGTAAAGAGAAACTTTCCCTCATCATATTTTGTTTTCCTAAATAACAGTTCACACAGGAAAGGAAGGATAAATGCTAGATTCTTTCTTTGCCATTTTTCAAAGTAATGAGCTGGTTTCCTAATATCCTCCAAAGGTGACCAATATTATTTTTTTTAAGCATAATTATGAATTCATGTATCAAGATATTTTGATGTGTTTCAATCTATTATCACCCCACCTATGGCCAGTAGGAGATTCATCATGTTAGTTCCTGAGTTGTTGTATTTAATAATTTCTTTGCTTTCTGGTATGACTATATAATTGAGCTTACTTACTCTTACACATTCTTTCCCTGGACTAAAATTGGCCATTTCTCTAATGGCTCAATTTAGTGAAAAATAGTAGTTAGAGGCCAAAACCTGGTTGTTTTCAACAGAAAGAGCTATTAATTTTTTTCTTTTAGAGAAAATATACTGAGTTCATTATTTTTAATTTAAATGAAATATTTCAAGGTTTTTATTTCAAGGTTTTTATTATCTTTGTTTTATATCTGAATCTCTTATTCTTATGCTGAAAATTCTAATGACATTAACATAATCCCTATATATTTTATCCTATACTGTTAACAGTTTCAGCATAACATTACAAATATTAACAACATAAATAAAAATAGTACAAGATTTCTTTGTAATTCTTTTTGTCCTTAATATCCAATTTGTTTTATGTCAACAAGAATAATTTTCTCTCTGTGGTTATATTGCCAAGTCAAAACCAAGTTAGATTCGTTTGTTTCATTTATCTTTTGCTAAATTTGTCTCATTCTGTTTCTTCATTTCACTAGTAGTGATTTGTATCCTTTACAATAACACTATAATCATAAGTATAGCATTTTCTTGAGTTCTAAGAGTCATTCTAGCGAATTACTGAACTTCAGAGGGTGATGGAAACTCTTGAATTTGTAGCCAGTTGGTCAGAAGTGCAGGTGGCTCTGGGGCCCCTCAAACTTGCAGCTGGTGTCTGAAGTAATGGCAGTCTTGTTGGGGACTGTGCCCTTATTTGTACAGGCTGATGCTAACCCTGGGTAGTTAGTGTGAAAATATACTGTAGTACACCAATAGGGATACCGTGAATCTTAGTTTTGTTATATATGTTGTCCATGGGTTTGTTGTTATATTGTATTAGTTGTTCTACTATTTTGGGGAAAGAATTTGAAAGACTCAAAAACTATGCTACTGTCTCTACCATTTTGTTGTCAGCTTTTCTTTGTATTTTAAGTTAACAGTATATCACATTCAGCCCCTCTCCCTGCATACTATTTCAATATTTATCATCATTTCACAAAGAGTAAAAGGAGATCAAACTGCCAAGATTACACACCAAGGCCACTCGTAGTATTGATTAGAACTCATCTGCAGTTCATGAGATGTACAAACTATAATTAAAGTTACTAGCTGCTGCTTGGTATTAATAGTGACTGGAATTTGTATGGGTTAAGAAACCAGAGAGAATACTTTAGTTTCCAAGTTACTAAATCAAATATTGATTTCCCTTTTTTGATTATTACCACCTGTCCACCAATGAACTAACAAAATGCACAGCATAAAATATTTCAAATGTTGCTTCCTTATCAGCTTAATGCACTAAATTTGTAATTTAAAGTACATAAACTGCATACTACAAAAGATGATGTGTATTGTTTTCAAACTGGTCTCAGGCTAGAATCCCAAAATAGAAAATAAAACAAAACTTTACCTCTGTGAGACGTAGTTGTGATGATACAGCCATATAATCTGATTCTAATTTGTTTTTCTCGGAGATCACAGTAGTATTTTGAAGAATTAAATTTACTTTTTGTATATGCAAAGAAGTACAACTCTAGGAACAAAATCCGTAAGTTTGTTTTATAATTAAGAAAAATAGTACATTAAAAAAGTACAAACCATAAAAAAATATTTTTCCAATGGAACTGATGTCTTTCAAATAGTTTTTATAAATATTTCTTACATAAAAATTTTTTTTACTGAGTCATCCGGAATAAAACAATTTACCCTAAGGAATGCTTTTAATCAATTTATTGACCTATAATGAAAAATGTCAAACAGGGCAAATTGAGATTATTGATAAAAATCTCTTGCTAAATAAGATTTTACTACCTTGTCTTATCTACTCACTATAAAAAAAATGACTAAAATTAAGAAAATGCCTTACCTTTATTAGGTTTGTTAATTCAGTAACAAGTTTTGCTTTTTGAACATTTATTTCTTTGATTCTGGTACTTGCTTTTCGCTCTTCTTCTTCAAGGTTACAAGTATCCTGTTCCATTAACTTTAAACTGCATGAAACATATAATGATGTAGAAATCAAAGTTATATGTAAGGACTGAGCCCAAATCCTTATCTTAGGTCCTCTGCTGTTTTATGGGCTATTTAGATATATAAACTGGGAGCTTCTAGATTAAACAATCATTTTATGCAAATATTCAGGATCAATAAGTATTTGTTCAGATACACTATGTACCCAGCATAATCTAGGCAATGTTAGTGTTAATGGTGTTGATCAGGAGTCAGAAAGATGTGAATTTGCTCCTTGTCCCTAATGAGCAATATAACTGGACAAGTTACTCTTCTGAGCTTCTGTTTCTTCATCTAAAAATTGAGAATAATGATAGTACCTCTCTTAGAGGGCTGTGGTGAAATACATAATACACTTAAATAGTGCTTGGCCCATTATCGATTGATAAGTATTAGTTGTTACTCTTGTTATTAATATTATTTATAAACACAGTCCTGGCCCTAAAAGAGCTTAACTTAGGGAATTTGATTAATAGGTTTTTTTTTTTTAAAAAAAAAAAACAACCCAACAACCACTATGGAAAGACAATACAACAATCCAAAAAGTTAATGCTTTGCTCTTTACTATAAGATGAAGAAACTAAGGTTCAGAAATTAATTAAGCTACCTAAAATTACAGGTTAAGGCGTAAAATGTGTTTGGCACTGAAGTTTAAGTTCTTTCCACGACATTGTTGAAATCAGGGAACAAAGGAAAAACAAAGGATGGAAGCAACAATAAACAAGAATGAACAAGTTCAGCAGATGCTGGAGAGAGGCTTGAATGGCACATGAAGGAGAGTGTTGGGGAGGTGAAGGAGATGAGTTGGAATGGGTAAAGTAAAACAAGATTTTGAAAATCCTGAAAGCCAGTCTAAGGGAAAGTAGTGTTTAATTAATTACATGTAGTAATGGCAGGAAACCACAACAGATATGCTTGAATGGGGTAGAAAATAAAAAGAGAAACAACAGTATTTTGTAGGCACTGAAAAGACAAGGGACTAGTCAGAGAGAAACCACTTTGAAGGGCACCACTACAACATACCAAAGTGTGTAACTGCAGGTATGAGACAACAGGCTGGTCATGGGCATGAAAGGTCATTTTGTTACAATAATCAATGTTACTTTATGAGAAAGTTTAGTTTTAGACAATACTAAACAGTCCAGTACAACATTTGCCCAGTAAAAGTGTTTGTAGATGACTGAAGAGAGGAATAAAGCAAAGGGTTAAAGTTGAAAAATATTCTAGGTAGTTAGAATAAAGTTACACTTGCTTTAAGCAACCAAGGTACATTATTAAGTTTTAAAATAAAAGCTAATGACAACTGTGTGCTTAAAAAAAAAAAAAAACAACAATAAAGAATAAATTATTTTAATGCATCTCAAGCATGATTCAGTTTACGAATGTGTTTAGACATACTATATTAGATCAAGGTAAACAAACTTATACCTTACTCAAAGCAATGAGCTGTCATTAACTATTAAAGACTGATTATGTTATTAATATCTATCTCTTTATTGTATAGGCAAGAAGCATAAAAGAACAACAACAAAAGATCTGAGCTATGACATGGCAGGATGTAGAAAAAACCTTGAAATCGGAAGCCATGTTCATTTCCCCTGGTAGTAAGATTAAAGTTTGAGAAATCATTATAAAACGTGCTGTGGGAATTGTTATTACAGGGTAAATTAATAATATCGTATTGCCCATACATACTGCTTTGTGCCCCTAGCCCACACCCCACCAAATAGGCTACAAAATACCTTCCTAGTTTGGAACTAATTTTTTGTTCCAGTTGTCTTTTCTTGGTTTTTCTTTCAAGAAGCTCTTTCTTCTTTTGTCTAAGTTCATTATCTTTGTGTTCTAGATGTTTGTTTGTCTCACGTAAGGCAGTCAACCCTGATTCCACTGCTCGCAATTTTCTATTAATTTCCTATGGAATTCAAAATTATTAATGTTTTAAAAAAGAGTTCTAGTTAAAGTAGTATAAATCCAGTTAATATTTTTCTTCTAACACTCAAATTGAAATAGCCAACCTTTAGATGTTCTTCTAAGTGTCTTCTTTGCTCCATATCCACAGTAACTGTGAGAAACTGGGCTACTTTTAGGGATGTGTTACTAGAAATAACTTTGTTTGAATAAAAAGAAGTTTTCACTACATACTTTTCTTCTGCCGTATACATTTGTTTTAATCGGGTTTCTTGTATTACCTACAATGTAAAATAAGTATTAGTGTACATCTAATCATTATGATGATATATTTAAAATGACTAAAGAATTATAAATAAGATCTACTGAATTTTTGAAGTTCAAAATATAGTGGATATAATTTCATTTTTAAAAACTTATCCAACAACATCTCCAAAAAGGTGGCTGGTACATTTCAGATTATTATTTCAGATAACAACACTAAGAGAATTAGAAGAAAATAAAAACTAGTAAAAGTATACTAAGTATATTTTTGGAACTTTGCTTTATCTACAAAAGAGATACCAGGGGCCAGGTGTCCATTAAATTGAACTGTGTTATCTCATGTAAGTCATTTACTCTCCATTCCCCTCAGTTACACTGTTCAAAGATACATAATCTTATATTCAATTCCTGTATAGCTGAGAGAATACTTAATGAAAACAGCCTGCAATGGTTTCAAAGACTTGTATTTTGGGGTGATGTTCTCTCTTAAGAACTTATACAAAGTAAAGTACATTCTAAATATAACATTATTATCTATTTTTGTATATTTATAAAGAATAGCTGCTATAATGCAGTTTTTTCTAATCTTTAAAGGTTCACTACAAGTAATCTTACAACATGTTTCTCTCCAGAAGTTTAGTTTATAGTCTAAGGAGAAGATCTATTTAAGCACACTTAGTTTAATAGGTATGAACTGGCACCCCTAAATGCTGAATGATTTGGGATGGAAAGCCTAGATGAGGTTAGCATACCCAAATTTCATGAAAATTAGTTTTAAATGTTTTTTTTTTTTTAAACTGACCAGAGATGGTGATGGAAAGGCACTCTCACCAAAAAGGACATCATGAGCTAAGGAGGTCAGCAGACAATTAACCGAAGGGTAGATTCTTAAAAATTAATGAGAGAATAATTCCATAGATAGGTTATAATCAGTGTTAGAGAACCTAAAACGTTAGGACTCAATAATAAAACCAAATTTACACTAAACATGTATTTTTAATCTAAGGAAGAAATATAGCTGTTATTGTCATTATCTGGACATGAAACAGAAGGACTGCAATTATAGACAGTAACTTCCTTAAACAAAGGTTTTATCTTCTGAAAGATAGTTAAGATAATGGCAGGGGCTTTACCAAGTGTCTGAAATACTTCCTAACTTGGCTTTACTGTATATTCACATGTCTGAGAAGTGTCGCATCATAAGTTATAGGGTATTTACATATAACACTGCACTGAGTTGGGCACTGGAACAATAAAATATAAGAAACATTCAATGTGTTCAGGGATTTTAAAAAATACCATCACCTATATAAAATCAGATTAAGGTTAATGAAAAACACCTGAAAAGAGATAAAAGGGAACATAAGAATTAATTTTTAATATAAATTATATGAATTCCAATGCTATTTCTCTAGTATGAAGAGGAGGGTTAAAGCTCTCTAGGTTATTCAAAAAAATATTAAAAAATAAAAAGTACATAAAAATATTTCACCTTGAAGCATTGTTCAAAAAAGCAAAATGATTTTCTAAATGCAGTTAAGTGTTCCTTTCTGCCCTGAAGTAAAACTATGAAAGTCCTTACTAAATTTTCTATAGTCTTTTTGCAATAGTACAGAATTCCCACTACCCTTACCCTCAGCTAGCCCTACCTATCTCTAAAGTTATAACAGATTGGTTTGGTCTATGTATATGGTCTTGTTCTCTTTTCTAAACACCATGGAATTAAGATGGAAGAGAAGTATATCGACATGGAGTTATAGTTTTGGTTCCTCAAATGATCACCATAATTTGAGGTAATTTTTAATCAAAGACAAAGGCAACTTACTATAATTAGCTTATTTCTGCAAAATGGATTGGTTGGCCCTCATTTCTATCTTTTGTTAATGAAGTACAGAGTCCTCAAATTGCAAATGAATTATCCTAAGAATATGTGTACATTGGTTGTTAAAATTGTTGAACATATTTCCTAATCAATTCAATATTATAAATAGGTATTAGGTCTATAATTGGGTCCTAGATGCTTACAAGTGGTATTAACATGGCAAGTTGGCATTATGGAAAAATCTGTTTTAAAGAGCTTTCTCCCATTTCTGTGATTAAAAACAACAAATGTGGTTTGGAGTCTTAGAGATTACTTCTAAGCAGAAAATTCTAAGCGGCATCAGCAGAATATTGGAAGTTAGAGTTTATTTAGCTATACTAGCCAGGAAAATGAGATCCTATTAAGATTACCTCACATATGAGGCGATCTTAAGTGGAAGTTTTCAGCAGGGGAGGGTTTACCAAATTATTTCTATATCCCAGCCTACCATCCTGAAGTATAATTTGTTTGAAAGATAATCTAGAAGACAAGAATCTAAATGATTAAACCATTAGCCTAATGTTTCAACATAAGTTTTATCAAGCAAGGCAAAATCAGGTAAGAGTGCCAGGTGTTCCTTTGCAGGTTTTAACTTATTCAATTACTCTACAGGTATTAAGCATTCATTTACTCTTGGTAACTCCATATCACCCCTATAATAAAAATATTAGTCAACAATTGCTCTATTATGCCATATTAAAATTATAAAAAAGAAAATTTCTGTGTGATTAGAATCAGAATGACACGCTTCTTTAAATTTCTCACACTTTTTCCTTGGCTTTAAGCTAAAAAATCTTAACAAAACTACGTTTTTGGTACTTTCTTACCCGTTCAATTCTTTCTCTGGTCCTTTCAGTACCTACAGGAACTTCGTGAATATGATACTGGCTGCAAAGGTAACTCATGACAGGAGCAGGTGCATCAAACAGCTCTCTCAAGTAAGAGAAAAATCCATATTGTCTAAAAGGAAAAGCATCTATTAGATTTTTCTTCTTAAAATATTTTTTTAAAAACTGAGTTGACAAGTGGCCAATCAACAACAAATAAGTCTTTTTTTCTCTGTACATTTTAAAATCAATTAAGTGATGAATATTGAGATTTATTTCTCCTTGTCAAAGTAATAATATATTTATGATTACAAACTATTAATCCATTCTTTTGTTTCTCTTGTTGCTTTTACCTTTAGAATGTCTACTTACCTCCAGAGTTAAGATATTTACTTACAGCTGTTTTATATTGCAATTTTTCCATTTAGTGTTTCTGGAAATTGGAAATTATTTTTACATCATTAAGTGATGATTTATCATTTTATTTTCCCAATAACTAATTTTAGTCTCTTTTATTAAATAGTCCAATATTGTTCCACTGATTTAAAACATTACCATCACATACTAAGTATACCATGGTCTGTTCCTGGGCCTAGATTTTTCCTTTTTTGACTTAAGTAGAGATCCTAAAGGAAAGTAATGTAGCCTGTAACAAACATTTATGTGACAGAGATAATCAAAATAGACTTAAATGGTAAATGATTACTCAATATTCAAAAGGAACAGGTTAGTTCTAATAATATTTTCAAGTCTTACTTTAGTTCATTCAGAGATCTTGAAGGTGGTCTATCTGCATATGAACTCTTGGGAGCAGTAACAGCATTTACTCTTAATTTTTTATTGTCACGAACCTGAATATAAGGAAAAGAAAATAATTACAAACTCCTGTCGATCAAAATGTTACCATATTACTACTGGCATTCATGGGATGATCAGAAATTCAAACACTGACAGAATATTTAATGGTACTTATGAGAAAAACTTTTAGTGAGATGACATTGAAATTATGTGTTTTTACAAAGACTCCATTTCTTTTATCATTTTCACTGATAAATTCTATGAAATAGTTAAGTAATACTATCAGAACTCTTTCAGAAAACAGGAGAGACATTCCCCAAGTCATTTTACAATTCAAGGATAATCATGATAGCAAAATGTGACAAAAACATTGTGATATCTCTCATAAACATATATGCAAAAATCCTCAACAAAGTATTAGTAAACAGAATGCAGCAGTAAGAGTATGAAAACATACATGACTAAGTATGTGAGATTGATGTAACATTCAAAAATCAACCAATCTAATTTATTGTAAAATAAAATACAAAAGTCATATAATCATCTCAGTAGATGGCAGAAAAAAACATCTGACAAAATTCAATAGCCATTCATGATAAAAATTCTCAGCAAACTAGAAATAGAAACTCCCCCAACTTGATAAAGGGGAGTTTGATAAATATACAGCAGATATAATACCTAATGGTGAACTATTGAGTGTTTCCCTCTAAGACAGAGACCCAAGTAATGATGTCTAAACTTATCACTTTTCAACACTATCCTGAGGTATTAGAAATGGAGTGGAGCGCAATAAAGTAAAAGAACTCCAGGACCATATAGCTTCACTGGTAAGTTCTACTAAACATTCAAAAAAGATTCAATACCTATCTTTCTCAAATTCTTTCAAAAAATTGAAGGGGAAATACTTCCTAACTCATTTTATGAGATCAACATTACCCTGGTACCAAAACCAGACAAAAACAACACAAAAAAATTTATAGGCTAATGAACACAGATGTAAAAATCCTCAACAAATCAAATACAAAATACACAAAAGAAAACATCAGCCCTAAACTCATGGACCTTGGTCTCAGAGGGGGTTTTGTGGATTTGATGCCAAAGGCAAGGGAAGTATAAGCAAGTAATAAATGAATGAGACTACATTTAACCAAAAAGCTTCTGCATAGCAAAAAACACAAAGAAAAACAAAAACAACAAAAACCCAACAAACAAAAATGCAACCAATCAAATGGAAGAAGATATTTGCAAAGGATACCTCCGCTGAAGGAAATATATAAAGAACTCATACAACTGAACAATAAAAAAAAAAAACAATCAAAACAAAAAATGGGCAGAGTACCTGAACAGACACTTCCTCCAAGAAGATAAACAGCCAACAGATACATACAAAGATGCTCAACCTCACTAGCTATAAGGGAAACACAAATCAAAACCACAATGAGATACTACTTCACAACTGTTAGAAGGACTACCTTCAGTAATATAAGAAATAGCAAATACTGAAGGATGTGGATAAAAGAGAACCCTTATACACTGCTGTTGGAATGTACATTAGTGCAGTCTCTATAGACAACAGGATGGAGGTTCCTCAAAAACTTAATAGAGCTACCATATGATCCAGCAATCTCCCTCTGGGTATCTACCTGAAAAATTTGAAAACATTCATAAAGATATATATATATATATCCCTGTGTTCACTGCAGCATTATTCACAATACCCAAGACATGGAAACAACCTGCCCTTCATCAGATAATTGGATAAAAATACAGTAGATATATACAATGGAATACTACTCAGCCATAAAAAAGATGAAATACTGCCATTTGAAACAACGTGAATGGATCTTCAGAGTATCATGCTAAGTGAAATAAGCCAGATGGAAAAGGAAAAGAATCATATAATTTCATTCATATGTGGTATGTAAAACAGCAATAAATGAACAAACAAAACAAACTCAGACACAGAAACAGCATGGTGGTTACCAGAGGGGAAAAGGGTGAAGGTGAAATATACGGTGCTAGAAGGAGACTAGACTTTAGGTGGTGAGCATACAATACAATATGCAGATGATGTATTATATAAATATATACGTGAAACTTACATGTTATTAACCAATGCTACCCAGTAAGTTTAATCTTTTTAAAAAAAAGTAAAAGACTGAAAAGGAATAAGTAAAAAATGTATTTGTAAAAATACGTCTTTCTCCAAAGAAAATCCTATGAAATCTAAAAAGCAACTACTAGAATTCAATAACTGAATTCAACAGTGTCACAGGATACCAAGGTCAATATGAAATAATTACAGGTCTATGCACTAGCAATGAACAACTGGAAAATTTATTTTAGAAATCCATTTATAATAGTATCAAAAAAAACAGAATACTTAGGAACACATGACAAAGGATGTCTAAGATTTAAACATTGAAAAAGACAAAACAATGCTGAGAAAAATTATTGGAGGCATGAAGGCATGGTGAAACTGAAGAATTTTATTGTGGTACAGATTAGCAATTCTTGAAACTACTTTCACAGAATTCTAGGACTGAACAAACGGGTAAATATATTGATAAAGGGCTATGTTTTTCACTGCTACAGAAGTAGATTACAAATATGCAAAGAAGAAAGACTGGAAGGTATCCTGTTGTGTTGAATTGTAACTGGAAATATCAGTGTAAACTCATGCTGCATTAATGTTCTCTTGTTCTCTAAAGAAATACAGATATAAAGGTTTGCATGTGAAGACTTAGAAGAAATGAGACACTAGCAGCAAGAACAAATCTAGTACCCAGATCTTGGTTTCTAAAAGGAATTAGGGTTTGTTCTTTAAGAAAAAGGCTGACTGTGAGACCTAAACTGAGTAAGCTTAAGATGATTCAGTATCTTATTCTGTCAAAAAAAAGTAAGTACTCAAAATCTGATGGCAACACATCAACAGAATACAGGAGTCAACTTGAGGAAGGTCTCACTGGCCAAAGCTGGGACAATTTGAGCATTAAAATAATAGTAATGGATTATAATCCATAGAAAAAAATATAATTCTATGCTATGTAAGTAAACAGGGAAGGAAAGAAAAGCTTTTTCACATAGAATGCCAGCTCATAAATATATAATGACAGAATCATGAATGATTCTTAAACCTACTAGTTTCGTGAAGAACAGCTAACAACATATATTACTATTACATACATATATAACAATAAACAGCTAACAAGTACTACTTAAATACTTTTTTCATTTACCAAATGATTTAATCCTCACAAAAACCTTTTGAAGTAGCTAATATTATCTTCATTTTAGAGATAAGAAATCTAAAGCACAAAACATTTAGGTAACTCAAGTTAGTAACAAAGCCAGAATTCAAATCCTGGCAGCTAATCTGTAGAGCCTATGCTCTTAACTGCTAAACCATACTGTCTTTCCATGGCTTAGATTCTTAGTGGTGTTTTCTAGTCTAATACAGGATTCTCATTTTTTTGACAGTAGTTTTATTTATATCATAACAACATATTGATTTCTCATTCGAAGAAAACCTGAGTTCACTCCAATACATTTTTCAAAAGGATGCTGAGGACCAAAGGTCCATCATTATGATGTTTCTGTCTCTTAAAACAATATGTGACAGAATTATTCTTCATATCAACCCCAAATGATAATTTCAAAATAAATTAGAGGAAATTATGCATTGTTTTTCTTTATAAAACAAATCCCCAATAATGGCATAGATAGGAGAGAAGTTAACAAAACTGAATGATTTTTACATAAGAGTTATTGGTGGTAAAATTAGTCATTATTGTGTTTTGCTCTAGTCTGAATTTTAAAATTCATTATAAGATGAGTGCTAAGTGAGTTATAATATTATATTGGTTAGTACTTGCCTCTCTGAGGAAGATCTCCATATCTTCTTGATTTTCAAATACAAAGGCTCTCAAGTCATTAGGTGGAATATGATTTTCAATATATTTGGCATTTCTATTATCTTTCATATTGATCTAAACAAAAAAATAAGCTGATTTTCATATAATTCAAACTGATTACTAGAACATAATTATATTTAACTTAGATTTATTAAATGCCTGAGAAAGACAAAAAAAATAGTATTAAAGGGTCAACATTATTACCCAGAAACATCTAATACATAGTAAAATAAAAGCTAAGACTTAAATAGTACCTAAAGAATAGCAATTTTGATATTATCTAATTAATAAGTTCCATTTTGGTCAACTCATTAAAAACACTGAAATAGTCTTAGAGTATAAACATTTCTCATCTGTCTTCAAATTTTTAATATTTTTCTTCTTAATCTTCAAGAGGAATTCATATTATATATGGTAATAAATGATTGGCACAAAAACACAAAGAACCGAATATAACTTTATGAAACTAATGAAAACAAACTATCTATGGATTAATTGTAACTATTAGTGCCTTCAAGAGAAACCCAAGGTTTGTACCACTAGAGCATAAACTTAATTTATTTTTAAAATATTAACTAGGCATCTCCACATGTTGAGGCTCAATGTATTGAAGATACTAAGATAGGTCAGGAAAATATTGTTTCAAGAGTACAATCTATTATTTATCACAAATGGCAAGTATGTTGAAAAGCAAAACACAACAAACCTCTATAACACAGGTACATAAAAAATGCTATCTATGCAAATTTAGAGAAATAGGTCCAGCAGATGGAGATCAGCTTTCTTAAAATAAAGCTTTATGAAAGAGAAGGTGTTTATGTCCTATATATTTAACAGAAATAATCATATGTATAAATATAGAAATACATAAAATACAGCATACAGTTAAAAACTAGGACTATGGAGTCAGACAGATGTCACTTCAAATCCTATGTGTGATCTTGATCAAATACTATTGAAATCTCTAAAAAGTTTAATTCATCCTTAAAATGGGTACAGTACGCAGTCTATATTTCATAGGAATAAATGTGAAGAGTATAATAAAAAGAAAGTAGTGCAGTGCTTGCTACATAAATGTTGGCCAATATTACTCTATTTTAAATTACAGAATCTCAATCAGTGTAAAAAAATGATAAAACAGATATACAAACAAAACCACATAAAATACTATAACACCTGGACATAAACACTATAAATATTTACTGTCTATTGTTTAAAAATGTTTTTGAGCGGTTACCAAATTACTGGAAGGAACAGTACAAATGAAGGAAAATATATGTGGATATTTGCTACAACTTATAGAAAGAGTAAAGTAATGCTAATAAGACCATAAGAAGTCTTTTATATATATATATATATATAGGGTTAAGTAAGCCAGTCTAGGACATAGCTCTCATTATTATTCTTTCCCAGGTGTACTTGTCAGAAATATTCTCTCATGTCAGATTCCAGAGCCCCTATCTTGTATAAGTTGGTCACACGGTCATTAATTTCTTTGATAAATTTCACCTGCTTATTTGTTAGGTAATAAGTCTCAAGGAAGTCACATTTACTGGCTAGTTTGTTCATTTCCAGTAATGACGAATTCAAACTTTTTTCCAAGTGTAATGCATAGTCCACTGCATTCATGGTCTGGTTTCCTGATACTTCTGAAGGAAGATCTAATCACCTGTTGGTTCTACAGCATCATCAGTTTCTTAGTATGCTTCTTTTGACATTGGTGAAGACAATATTTGGCAAAATTATCCAAAGACACAGGAAGTATATATAGCACTCCCAGATGATCTGGTGGTTGATAAGTATCCTATTTCACAATTTTTAAAAATAAAATCTTTCTATACATCCTACCTTGTAATGTGTTTAAACCTGTAATCTATTTTTAAAATGAAATTTTTCTATACATCCTACCTTTTAATCTGTTTTATAATTCATTAACATATCCTAAATGTCCTTTTATATACATAGGAACCTACAGCACCATTTTTAATGGCTGCATAGTAATCCAATACAAAGAGTAACTTACATAACTAATGTCTAAAAATTTTGCTCCTTTGCCCCATCACTTTGCCATTATAAACACTACTGTGAGGAGTATAAATGTAAAAAAATCTTTGCACGCCTCTCTAATTCTATACTGAAACTGTTAGAAATATAATTTAAAATGTCAATATATGCCAGCAAGTAGAGCGACTTGGTAATATAGGCTACTATTAGAAAACCAAGTAACAAGAGGATGACTAATAAAGTTCTAAAGTATTATTTTGAGGTTGGCATTTAAATAAAAATCTGACAATTACACTTGTTATTTATATTAAGGATCGTAATACTTTTTCTTTTATTTTCTTCTAATCCTTACCAGATTAATCAAAATAATAATGCCTGAGTCTAAAATATATATTCCCTTCTTGATCTGCCAAAAATATTCTAATAACACATACCTGAGCAAAAAGAGAATACAGTATTATGCATATTAATTTTGATAATGTAAGCCTTAAGAAAATGGACTATATGAAATGATTTAATAAAGTAAAACACAAACATGGGTTACATAAAATAGAACTTTTCATGAATCCTGCAATGATCTATATAGTACATTCTTTTCTAAAGTAAAAGAAATTATCTAGCAAAAACAATCCTCAAGTCATTTTTAGTTAAGTTTTAGTTTATAATATAAGAGCTATCAAATGTTTATGAGGTCAACAAACTGTTGGTTTCACTCTCAGCATCCTCAGAATGCTGTTTTTGTAGTAGGTGATTTTCTTGTCTATCTTCTGTCAGAATTCTCAGAGTATCAACATATTTATTTACAGCAGTTTTCTACTCCTTTGGTAGCACTTACTCTATTGCCTGCTATGACCTAAGAAAAGCAAATGCCATAAGGAATCAGCTAACCAAGCTGATTTTATTCACGATTCTTAGTCAATAAGGTGCATTTTCATTCCTTTCTAGAAAAAGTTCACAGGTGTATTGATCAAGGATCCTTGGTCAATACTTGTGCATGGATTTAGCAGTATACCACTTGCCACAAGTAATGGAAAACCACGGGTGTAAATAAGACAAAGAATTCTTAAAACAACAAAAATGTATAATAAAACTGATTCTACCAAGATGAATAAAATTTCTTACCGTGAGCATTATGGGCTCATAGACTCTCTGCTTAAATTTATCTCTGTTATTTCTCAGCCATAAAACAGCATCATATGTGTCACGGTATCTCTGTCTCAGCTTATCTTCCTTTTGATTCATAAGATTGTCAAATTGTACAATTTGATCATTCACACCTAAAATTGAAAAATAAAACTAAGTATTGTTTTTCTGAAAACTTCATTAGTAAAATAATAATGTAAAATATCTTAGATCCACACATTATAAACACCACTCAGCAGGTACCCAGCATAGTAATATTATATCTTCTTTTGTCATTTAATGATTGTCAATAGTTTTTAAAAATATTTTTTATTTTTAAATTACTGCTAATATACATTATTAGTTTCAGATGTATAACACAGTGATTAGACTTTTATATAACTTATGAAGTGACCACCATTAATATATTCAGTACCCATCTGACATCATACAGTTATTACAATATTACTGACTATAATACCCATGCTCTAGATCCGCATGACTATTTCGTCAACTACCAAGTTATACCTCTTATTCTCCTCCCCTTTCACTTATCCTCTCCAAGTCCCCCCCCACACACAATTTAGTAATCATCAAAATGCCTCTGTATGAGTTTGTTTCTGTTTTGTTTGTTCATTTATCCTGTTCTCCATATTCCATATAAAAGTGAAATAATATGACATTTGATATTTTCCATTACCCATTCTTGAGTCTAATAGAAACAGCCCTAAGTAAGGTGGGTGGGTCATTTCTTGGGCACTTTGTGACTATCCTTTCCCACTTTATTTTGATGCTATTTTATTTAGTGACTTTCAATTTGTTTCCTACACCAGTTTTGCCCTGTAGAAGGAAATGCCCTACAGGGTAATGGGCTTTAGTTCTCAAGCTAAGGACCTCTACTACAAATTTTTACTTGTAAAATACCTGAACTTCCACATAAGCTCATTGTATCTAGATACAAACCAGATGAGGTTAAGCAAACAATGATTTTTATCAATCTGATATAAGGAAAAAGATAAATCAAAGTTCAGTTGGTTTGCCAAGGTTCAGTCCGTTGATATGTGCCAGACCTAAGACTCAAAAGCAAGTTAGCCAACACTTTCCATGATACCAGCACCCATAGAGAGTAACACAAAGATCAGGAGGTGAGAGAACAAGCTCTATGGACAAAAATTGTGAATGTTTCTTCCTGACACTTCTCTCAGCCTATATGCCTTCTAGTTCTGCTGCCTCCTTGTGGCTTTTGTGACTTAGGTTTCCATTTGGGAGTCCAATGGGTGACTCATATTCCTCTCTTACACTGGGGAGGCACTGAGAATGACATCGGAGATGAGGGGAGAGAAACTGTGGCATCACAGACAAGCTGAGAACAGGAGAGATTCCTTCATATACACAGCCTGTGGTAGGTAGCACTTATGTGTGTCAATACTTCTTAAATGTACTCACCCCGAACAAATTATTCTCAAATTTCCAAACACCTGGGATAAAATATGATCTTTAAAAGCCATCAAAAATAAATAGGTCACATACAGAAGAATGAGAAAACGCTAGATTTCTAATCAGAAGACAATCACAGTCAGCAATCAAAATTATGAGAGAAAATCTATTTTCAACTTAGAATAATATATATGACAAAATCAAAAAAAACGATAATGAATTAGATAGTTTCAGAGATGCAAAGACTATGAAATTAACTTCCAAATATCTCTTCTAAGGAGGTTACTTGAAGATGTACTCTAACAAAATATGAGAGCAATTTTAGAAAAATAGAAGACTTGGAATCCAGGAGTAGCTTTATCCAACACAGAAAAGGATCTGAGACAAATCCCAGATGACTGCCATGCAAGAGGCCTTAACCATCACCTTAGGAAGGAGGTAAGTAGGCCCCAGAACACAAGAGAATGTCTGATAAGATAGGTGTTTTCTGTTTGTTTTTTTTTAATTTAAGTAAATGCTAAAACAAATGATATATTTTTAAAAAATGTAAATTAAAACCATTTAAAAAGCTATCAATGAAAGAGAATTAGGTCATAATACACTACTTGGTGTAATACACTGCTATGAAAAAGCTTCATCGGTGTAATAACAAATCATATTTCTAGCTTTTAGAATTAATTCATTAACAGACCATACCAAACTTGAGTACATTCTCAATAAAATGTTTTCAGTCTTAAAAAAGGAAAAATGAGTTCCATATTAGAGAAGTTAGAATATGAGAAGGGAGAAAAGTAAAAAGGATGGGAGTACTAGTATTTTTAGCTTACAGTGTATATTCAAGAAGTACTTATGAAAAAAGATATAACAGTATTTGTAATAAATCAATATTAATAAAGTTTAATGATTAATAACTAATATTAATATAATCTCATTTGAGGCATTACAAAGATATGAGCTGAAATCTATATCTAAAGTAACAAAATATCAAAAGATAATGTCTAAAATTGATGAATCAAGCTATAGTGAAATGAGAATACGTAGAAAATATGTAAAGGACTGTGAGAAAAACTAATAAAACAAATGTTTACACTTGAAAGTGGGTCTGGAGGTTAAAATGAGGTTGGGCCACCCTTCCAGTTTTTCTTTTCCTTTAACCATAAATATCTAGTACTTTGATAAACATAAAACTGGGGTCTTATTTTTTATTTATTTATTTATTTTTAACTGATCTTAGTCATATATACTGAGCAGACAAAATATAAGATCTCTATTTGAATAATGCTATAGAGCTATCCACAGGGTGTACAGAAAGAAAAGCAGAGATAAAACTGGACAGGTTTCAAGGTGTAAAGCAAATGAAAGGTTATGAAGACTAGAATAAAGAACTTAAAATTGCGCTGAAAAATAGCGAGTGACTTTGTAAAGAAAACAAAGCATTTTTAGAGAATTAAATTAACTGCTCTAATCTGACCTAAGACAATGGTCAGCCAGTGGCTAATCATGATAAATGATGGATAAAGGTAATTAAGGTACTAAATTTGAATAACTGAGCTGAGTTTCCTCAATAGGAACTATACGTGAACATTTAAAGACATAACAAGGGAAGAAGAAAACTCATCATCAGAGATATAGCTCCATTTTATAAACATGTCTTCATTCTAAGTTTAATAAAACTTACTCTTTTTCTCCTTTTCTAGAGTTTCTCTCTCTTTATGCTTGTCAATTATCTCACTTTCACATAATTCCTTTTCATCTTGAACTCGTCTCAGATCATTTGTAATGGCATCAATCTGGGGTTGAAGATTCACACAGTTTTCTGTGCTCTTCAGTTCATTCTGCAGATCTTCTATCATTTTGCGGGTATTACTTATTCTCCTTTGTCGGTCATGCTCTTCATTCTGTTTTACTATCAAAGCCTGCTGAAGTTCCTCAATCTAATAAAACAAAAGTAGGTTAGTACTGGAGGTTGTTTTTTTCTCTTGTTTATAAGGCTTTTATAGTTTTAAGAACACAAACGCTCTTAAGAACATGGGTGTTTTCTCACTAAAAGATATCCCACTAGAATTAGACAGTTACACCTACCAGACTACCTCTTTCTTTGTTCACTAATATAATATATCTCAAGTACTTAGAGTAGTGCTTAGCATATAGTTAGCACTCATTAAATATTTGCTGAATATTTATGAAGCCAATCAAACTGCTAAATATTTACAGGAAGTAAATACATGCTTCGCATCCTAAGACTGAAATGAAGTCACATGGTGTATGACAGACTTTCAATAAATTAGCAGTAATAAAATTATGATGTTACTCTATTAATTTTCAACTGAAATAATCTATTTTAACAAAATTATTTTCTACTAACACTTCAAATTAATATTGCAAGATTTTTAAAACATCAACCTACACGTTCTGATTTGTTGACTTATATTCACGGTGTTATTTTAAAAAATCATTTAAGTTGTCAATGATATTTTTGTCAAAACCAAAGTCTACCTAAGACAGCATTAAGATTTTAAGAAATACATATACATAAATATACACTTAAAAAAAATCATTTAAGTTGTCAAGGAAATTTCTGTCAAAACCAAAGTCTACCTAAGACATCATTAAAATTTTAAGAAATACATATACATAAATATACACTTATACACCCAATCTTTTTTTTAACAAAAATAGAATTTTGTATTACAATAGATAAGGTTAGCACATCACATAATTTGCCTATTAGTTTACTTTCCAAGTCTCATTTACTCCCTCTAAAAGTAATATTCATTATAGAAAATATGGAAGATACAGAAACAATCTATAATCCTAATGTCCTTAAACATTTGCATTTTAATACCTATCTACAAAACATGTTTTACTAAATGATGCCATTAAAAATGTACTGAGAGCAATTTCTTATTATCCCATATGTCCTTTCAAAATAAAAACTTCTTTTCTTCAAAATTAAATTTTAATACTTGAATCACTTCTTGTTATATGGTTATACCACATTTTAGCCTATTCCCTACTGTTGGAAGTTTGAGTTGGTATCAATTTCTTCTTCCTAAAAATATAGCTTTGACAGTGTTAATATGATGAACTAAACATATGCCAAAATACCCTTTTCTATACCAAATATGGAGAATATTTAAAAAATTAAGTTACATATCTGAAAATTAAAAATGTTCGACGGGCCTAAAACAAGGATGAAGACAAGCCACCGTGTTCAGCCAGGAAACCATGAAGTCCAAGCCATTCAGGAGAATAAATATGCATGTTACAGAAGATAAGTATAAATTAAAAATTAGCAAACACATGAGGCAGTCCAAGTCCATAAAAAAGGACAAGAAATATAATAAATATTACCTTAGCAATCTCAACAAAATAGAGAACCTAGCTACCAAAAAATCGTTCAAGAAACTACCATGGTTAATCCCATCATACTCATGTTTAGCTCTGAATGTTCTTGTTCTAACTGAAATTTGGCTATCCTGGAAGACACTTCTCCCTAGAGGCTTCTGAAGTGGTGACCGTTTCCTGCCATAATTCTTGAGAGTATTTTATAATTCAGAGGCGGGGAGAATGTCTTCCTTTATCCCCACTGTACTACTTCCTCTGTTACCTAAGCCCCATTTCAGTTCCTCTGAAGACCATGGGATTAGACTTTACCATCCGTTATCTTTGTTGCTAGCTTAGCTACTGCCCTCAAAATTCTTCCTTACCCATTTCATTTATTGATGGCTTTATCACTCAAGTGACTCAATGTCTTCCTCTCCCTCATTATGCCTGTCATCATGAGATTTTCACACACATAAAAAAAAATCAATCTCTTTGACCTCTCTATTCCTTGACTTCAACTTCAGCCATCTCCTATCCCACCCTTCCACTAACCACTGTCTCTGTTTGTTACACTGTCAAGCATGTAAATCCCTCCAAATCATACCCTCTGAAAGTTGTATTTCTACAATCCTTTCTTTGAATACCATGTCCTGTCTTCCATTTACTTACTATTCCAATTCTCACTATCTGCCCAGGTTCTACATCTTGTAACCACTCCCTTGTAAAGACCTTGTGACCCTCTACCAATATCACATTAGCCAGGAAAAAGCCTAGTTCTTTTAAAACCTATCTATATACCTTCTATCTATCTGTATCTAAGCAAGTGAAGAAACTCAAAAGTTGTGGCCACACTTTACATACTCTCTAATCACTCAGCTGATGTTGTCTCACACTTCATTAATAGCATAGCTAAAATAGGAGTACTCTTATTAGAATGCATTTTCTCTTTTCAAATCCATCACCCTACGTCCATCTGTACTCATTCTGCTTTACCTTGTATAGTGTAGGGAGAGTTCTTGTAGCTACCTAAATATAACCCTCCAAGGCTACTCCAAGCAGTGTTTCTCAAATTATTTATGGTGAAGGACTATTCTTGAAAAAAATTTCAAGCCATCATAAGTCAACTTTTATCAATAAAAACTACATAATTTTGAAAAATATTTTCACAGCTGCTTTGAAAATTAAATACCCACCTATAATATTCTACTTCTAGATAATGATCCAAGATAAATGGAAACATATGTTCACACAAAAACTTGTATAAAATACTCATGAAAGCTTTATTTGTAATAGCCTCAAACCAAAAAAAAAAACCCTAAATGTCCACCAACAGGTGAATGAAAAAACAAATTGTGTTCTCAAAAAAAAAAAAATTAAGTGAAAAAAATACATTAAACTGAACAAAAATAAAAATACAACATATCAGAATTTGTGGGATATAAGTAAAGCAGCGATGAGGGAAATTTACATTATTAAATCCATATACAAGAAAAAAGGAAGTCTCAATATCTGAACTTCCACCTCAATACCCTAAAAAAAGAATAATCTATACCCACATCAAGCAGAGTAAAGGAAATAATAAAGATATGAATAGACATTAGTGAAACTGAAAAGGGAGAAAGAAAAATCAGTGAAACAAAAAGCTGTTTCTATTTTTTTTAAAGAAAAAGCAATAAAATTAACAAACTTTTAGCAAGAAAAAACAAACAAAAAATAAAAAATCCCAGAAGCCACAAATTCCAACATCAAGAATGATCCCTGTATCGTTACAGATCCTATAGACATCAAAAAGATAACAGAACTTATATACCCATAAATTCAACAACTTAGACAAAATGTACCAATTCCTCAAAAAACACTACCACAAGTCATCCAATATAAAATAATTACTTATATAGCCCTATGACTATTAAGTAAATTAAATTAACAATTTTAAACTCTTCTTCCCCAGAGCCAGAAAGTGTCATTTAAGAACCATTCAGAATTTTTAAAGAATTAACAATTCTATACAATCTCTTCCAAAACAAACAAAAAACAGAAGAAACACTTCCCAATTCATTTTATAAAGCTAGTTATTATTCTGATAACAAAAACAGAGACAGTACAAAACAAAAGTTACAGAATATCCCTTATGAATACAGACACAAAAATCTTTTAACTGTTAGCAAACAGAATTCAAAAATATGTAAAAGAAATTAAATATTTATACATCACAACCAAGCAGAGTTTATTTCATGCATACAAGATTGGTCTGATATTCAAAAATCAATCATTGTAATCCATCAATAATAACAGGCTAAAGATATACATGATCATATTGATAGATGCAGAAAAAAGTATGTGACAAAGTTCAGCACCCATTCATAATATTCTCAGAAACACAGGAAAGAATGGAACTTCTTAAACTTGATAAAGAACATCTATGGGGAAAAAAAAAAAAACCTTCAGCTAATACATAGTTAATGGTGAAAAACTGAATGTTTTCTTCCTAAGATGAGGAACAAGGCAAGGATGTATACTCTTACCATTCTTATTCAACACTGTGCTGTAAAAGTTCTAGCCAGTGCAATAAGGGTTGAAAAGAAATAAAAGGCACACAAATCAGAAAGGAAGAAATAAAGCTGTCCCCATCTGTAGACGACACAATTAACTATGTAGAAAATACCAAGGAATAGATCAAAGGGCAAGGAAGAGAGGTGGGAGGAGGTGGGGTGAGAGAGGAGGTAGGAGGGGAGGGGAGGGAAGAGGTAGAGGAGAGGAGGACAGAGAAGGGAGGAGGGAGAATGGAGGAAGGGAGGAAAGGAGGGGGAGGAAACAAAATGAAAATTTAGGTGGAATTTAACAAAACACCTGGAAGACCTGTATGCTGAAAACGATATAACACTGATGAAAGAAATCAAAGATCTAAATAACTGGAGACATACCGTGTTCATAGATTGGAAGACTCAACATAGTAAAGATTTCAATTCTCCCAAAACATACACGTTTAATGCAATTCCTATTAAAAATCACAGCAACATTTTTCTGTAGATATAGAAAAGATTTGGATGTCATCAGGAATGGTGAAGTAAGAAACTCTGAAAAATCACTCCTTCATAAAAGAAATGAAAATATTGACAAAAATTATCAAAATTAACTTCTTTAGAACTCTAGAATTTAAACAAAGGCTTGCAACAACCTGGAAAGTGTTTATTCAAGAAAAATGCCTGAACTTTGGAAAAAACAGCAAGCTCTGTAGTATTTTGAACATTCTCTATTTCTATTCCCCTCCTCCTCTACCCAGTTCCAATGCAGCTTTGAAAACCAACAGCCCGCAACCATAGAAGTCAGCAGCTTCACAGCCACTGGAGAGATCAGAACAGGTTAGAACTCTTTCAAATTCTCATTCTCAAAGAACTGTCATTATCTATCTGCCTGGCAATTGTGTGGAAAATCTTACATACAAGGTTTGTCTTTATTTAACTTGTCTCTACAGCTTTCACACTGCAATCCTTTGCTTGAAAGCATCTGTCAAAAACAATCAGTGACAACTGTGTAACACCACAGTTGCCTGACACATGATAAGAGTTGTGGCAAATAAGCTAACCATAAAGCTTAAAAGGAAAAGCCAGAGAATGGCATGCCCATATGAGGCTTTGGAAGCTCCCAGGAATTTAGGCCACATGTATGAACAGAACTGCATCCATGCCCAAAGCTATGCATATGCTCCAGAAACATCAGAGAAGGTCCTCAGCTCTCACAAAAGCTCTGTACACAGAAGTATCATCTCGAGGCTCTGCGCAAATGGCAAGTGAAGACTGAAAGAGTTGTAAACTTGCAATGAAAATCAATCAAAGCTTGCAACAATTTCAGGGGTACTAACTCAAGAAAAACAACTAAATCTTAGTGGTAAGTGAAAAAACTGCCCAGCTGAACTGTTGAAGGTGTGACCCAACATGCATTCAGAGACTCTAAACAAAGCCTAAGAGACAAACTGGTTCCCGTCATTTAAGTAAGTATCTGTCCAATCATTAGGTGACCACTAAGCTAGCTGAGCAGACACTTTAGTAGTCACATATGACAACACAGACTTCACAGAATTAGTTAGAAAAGAAACTGAAGTATATCATCATTATCATCCACAAACAACAAGCCTAGGGGAGGGGAAAACTAGTTTCAAAGTTATCACATCATACTAAACTGTCCAGTTCCAAAAAAAATTACAACACATTCAATGAAACAAGAAAAAAGCAGTCAATAGAAAATGTCCTTAAGGTAGCCCAAAAATTTACTTACAAAATAAAGACCTTAAAACAGCTATTAAAAAAAAAGTCCAATGAATGAAAGGAAACCATGTTTTAAAGATTTAAAGGAAAGCAAGAGAACAATGTCTCATTAAATAGAGAATATCAATAGAGATCAAACTTATAAAACAGAGTCAACTAAAAATTCTGGAGAAAATGCAATCACTGAATCAAAGGATTCACCAGTGGGGCTCAACAAATTTGAACAGGCAAAACAAAGCATAAGTGAATTTGAAAATAGGTCAACTAATACTGTCTAGTCTGAGGAACAGAAAAGAAAAAAAAAAGAACAGAATATAGGACACTGTCAAGTATATTAAAATCTGCATAAGGGAAGTCTCAGGAGATAGAAGAAAAAGAGGCAGAAACAAAACTTGAAAAAATAATGACCAAAAAATTTCCCAACTGTGATGAAAAACATTTATCTGCACATCCAAGAAGCTCAATTAATTGCAAGTAAAATAAACTCAAGAAGATTAACATCTAGAAACATCATAGTTAACTACTGGAAAATAAGAGAATTTTGAAGGCAAGAAAAAGTAATTCATGTATAAGAGATCTTCAATAAGATTAACGGCTAATGCTTCATCAGAAAGCATGAAGGCCAAAAGTCAGTGAGATGTCATATCCAAAGTGATGAAAGAACTGTATAATCAGCAAAACCATCATTCAAAAACAAAGAATTTACAACATTCACAGATAAACAAAAATTGAGAGAATTTATCACTAGTATACCTACTCTACAGGAAACACTAAAGTTAGTCTTTCAGACTGAAACAAAAGGTCATTAGAAGTAACCTGAATCTATACAAAGAAATAAAGAGCAACAGTAAAGGTAACTGAATAGGTAAATACAAAAGGTAATACAGATGTATTTATTGTTTGTAACTTTTTCTTCTATTTGATATTAAAGACAATTATGATATAATTTTTAAAAATTATCAATCAACCAATCATTTGGTCTTTGTCCCTGGTTCCCGGTTGAGAGCTCTTAAGACACTTGGAATTACCTGAATCAAAGGAGTATCTTGTGTATCTTGTTATTTATACCGAGTCCCTTTTGATGATACCTGATTTTATGCTACTAAAATGATTCTTGGTAGGGTATCTATATAACTTCAGGATGGAGAATGGCTGCCACAAGAACTAACCACATGATTTCAACCCCACCTGGACCTCAAAATGGGAAGATGGGTGAGAGACCAATGGCCAATAACTTAATCATGCCCAGGTAATGAAACTTTGAAACTCGAACAATGAGGTTACAGAGCTTCTGGGTTAGTGAACATGTTCATGTGCAGGGAATGTGGCAAACACAGAGAGGAAACGGAAGTTCTGTACATACTTTGTCCTATGTACCTCTCCCATTTGGCTGTTTATGAGTTGTACCCTTTATAATAAACTAGTATTTGTTAAGTATAATGTTTTCCTGAGTTCTTCTGTGGGTCCTTCTAGCAAACATTAAACCTGAAGGGTGTGTGTGTGTGTTGAAACTATAAAAAAATTTAAAAACTCTGTTAATAGACTTATAATACTAAAAATATAATTTACATGAAAATAACAGTACGAAGGAGGGAGTAGGAAATGAAGCCATACAGGAGCAAAGTTTTGTACACTACTGATATAAAGTTGGTATTAATAGGAACTAGATATTATACATTAAGATATTAATTCTAAAGGCAGCCACTAAGAAAATAGCTCAAAAAATACATAGTAAAAAAACAATAGGGATTTAATATAGTACAGCAGAAAGTATTTAACATAAAAGGTGGTAATAATCGGGGACTAGAGGAACAAACAGTCATTAAGACATACTGAAAACAAATTAGCAAAATGGTACATGTAAAGTCCACCTTGCCAATATTTAAATCAAATGTAAATGGATTGAACACTCCGATTAAAAAGTAGAGGTAGGCAGAATATATAAAAATCTGTTATCTAACTATATACTGTTTAAAAGAAAAACATTTTGGATCGAAAGACACAAACAGGTTTAAAGTAAAAGGATGGAGTATTACATAGTCAAATAGAACTCTTTATTTTCCTTCTCCTGGAATCTTCATTTTAGTAAAAGGCACCACTATCCATCAGCTGTGAAGTCAAAAAGTTAGATAAGATCCTTGATTCTACCACAATTCAATCCTTATATCTATTCTCTGAACAAATATTATCAGCTGAATTTTTCTGAAACAACCATTATCACTTGCCTAGATGACCTCAACAGCCTCCTAATTGAACTCCCTGCTTTTACTTTTGTCCCATACAGTCCATTCTCCATTAGAGAGTCCAGAGTGCTTTAAAAATAAATAAAAAAAAAAAACATAAACATAAATACTTACTGTTTCTCTCTGGCTCTAAGACTTCTAAAGCCCTCTCACAGTTTTTCACTCCACACAGAATGGAATTCAATCTTTTCTTTTTTTTCCAAGGGCCTATCTATTATGGTCTTTGCCTACCTATCTGCTACTTCCTCAGGAACAATACTGGACCAATGAGGACACTGAGGCAAGACTGTCAAGATGTTTAGAAAAAAATCTATAATTTGGAATTCAATATCCAGCCATATTAATGCTCTAGAGTGCCAAAAAGATATTTTCTGACATACAGGGACTCAGAATGTTCATGATCCAAAGGGCCTCTCTAAAACACCTACCCAAGATGTTCAGCATAACTCCCCTTGACCCAAATCCCTACCTCCTCAAAAGAAGGAGCCAAAAGTGTGATATAAAAAGTAAGATGATCTAATAAACCAATAAAACATATTATTAGGTCTGAATAAATAGACAGTAAAAAATAACCTTTTAAATAAACTGACAAGTAAAATTTCTGATGATACTGACAGAGTACAGGATAAGAAAATAAAAGCTTACTAAGATTTGTCTTAAGTAGAAAAATAAAATACTAAATTTTTTTTGTAGAAAAATGTGTTATTTAAACTATAAGAGTAATCACAAGAATAGGTTTAGAATATATAACTTTAGGAAAAAACTGGAGTAAGAAAACCGTGATCAACAGCAATAGAAAGAAAGGGAGCAGGAGGAATCAAACAAAAAGCAAAGTAAAAAACAACTGTAAATGACTAGTTAAAACTCCTTTAACTGCTTCAAAAAGTTATCTCAAACCAAATAGAAAAAAATTTCAAAACAAAAGCTAGTAATATTATTTACAGTAGATAAATCAAAATATGACACAGAAAGAACAAAATAAAGCTTTAAAATCTAGGAAGCATAAGCTAATATAATTTTTAAAAAACCCACAAATCTATACTCAGAGAGGTACTGGACTTTAAAAATGAATAAATCAGGTAAAAAAAATAATGGGGAACATTTGTGTAATATAATTATAGTAAGCCTGTTCTAACATATATCTCCACACCTAAAGACAGAGTAGATTCTTTTCAAATAGATGTAGAACATGCACAAAACCAAATATAAAATAAAAGTCCAAAAGAGGTCTCAAAAAATTTTAAAACAAAGTCATAAAGACCACATTTATTAACCATAAAGCAATATAACCAGAACTCCACATAAAAAGGCTTAAAAATTCTAAATCCATAAAAGTTAAATGAGAACTCTTTTATAATTCTAAATAAATGAAAACAATAAAATGAAAATGATAAAATCTTAACATTAAAAAAAGCGAGTGTCAACACATGTGAGATGTAGCCAAGAGATAACCAGAAAAGTTATACCCTAAAATGTATTTAAGCTCTACACAGCAAAGAAAATCATCAACAAAATGAAAAGGCAATCTGCCAAATGGGAAAGAATATCTGCAAATCATATATTTAATAAGAGGTTACTATCCAAAATATATAATGAATTCATATAACCCAATACTCCCAAAATTAAAAATCTGATTAAAAAATCAGTAGGAGATCTGAATGGACATTGTTCCAAAGAAGACATAGCGATGACCAACAGGTATATGAAAAGATGAATATCCCTAATAATCAGAGAAATGCCCACAATGATAATATCACCTCACACCTGTTAGAATGGCTATTATCTAAAGAACAAGAAACAACAAGTATTAGCAAGGATATGGAGAAAAGGGAAACCTTGTGCACTGTGGGGGACATGTAAATTAGTAAAACCACTATGGAAAACTATTTGGAGGTTCCTAAAGAAATTAAAAATATGACCTAAGAATTTCACTTCCGGGCATTTTTCAAAAAAACCCCAAAAACACTTAACTTGAAAAAATATATGCACCCCCTTCTTCTTTATTGCAACATTATTTACAACAGCCAAGATATGAAAACAATCTAAGTGTCTATTGATAAGTGAATGGATAAAGAAACTGAGGTATATATTTATATATGGAATATTTTCAGCTATAAGAATGACATCCTGCCATTTATGACAGTATGGATGAACCTTGAGGGCATTATGCTATGTGAAATAAGCAGAAAACAGAGTAATGGTTGCCAGACGTGGGGGGTTAGAGGGTGGGTGAATTGAGTTGAAAGGTACAAACGTCCAATTAAAAAATTGTGTAAATATGTTATGGTGATGGATGTTAACTAGACTTATTATGGTGGTCGTTTTGCAACAAATACAAATAACAAATCATGAAACTAATATAATGCTGTATCTCCATTATAACTCTTTTTTAAAAAGGGAAAAGTTAAAAATTCAAGAACTTATAAAAGTGGCAAACTCTGGCAAATATAATGGGAGAAGAAAGAAAATACTGGTCCAAGGAGTATAAAACTACTTGAAAAGTCAACATGATTCCGAAAAACCAGCTAAAGATGTACAAAAAAAAAAAAAAAGAAAGAAATCTTAGACCCATCTCAAATGGTACAAAAAATCCTAAATGTAAGAATTTCTAGCTGAACCTAGCAATGTATTAAAATACCAACTAAAATTTATGACAGAAATGCAAGAATCATTCAACATCAGACAGCCTATCAACATGATACTCCTGTATGGGATTTAAAAGATGTATTTTATGCCATTTCTCTCCTAAACTCTAACTCTAATAGAAATGGAATAAAAGGGGTTCAATGCCACAAGGACAAACAGAGGAATAAGGGAGGAGACACTAGAGATTTCAGCAACTAGAGATTTCAATATATATTCAAAAGATGAAAGATAGTAAAGGGACGACTAATTTAGCAGCCTATTATAGGAACTATAAGGGAAAAGGTGCATTAAAGAGAAAAAGGAAAAAGAGCTGAGTCTCCCCCTCCCCCCCCAAAAAAAAAGACAAAGAAAAGGAAAGGAAAAAAATCCTAAAGACTCTTAGAATTAGAAAATGTCAAGTATAAAAGACATCACATAAAAGAGAATGACCCCTGCTCTACATCCTACTCAATGTCCCTGTACCTGCCCCCCCACCACTCCCATACACATACCTTGAGCACATAACACCGGCAGCCAAGTTTCTGCCATGGAAATTGAGATTTATTCTCTAGAGAAACTAATGGAAGAGGCCTGGAACTTAAAGATAAAGGTGTAGACAAAGGTGTATGGTTGAAAACTGGGAGATAAACCTAATGCTTCAAATTATATACAGCTACTCCTAAGATAGATAATTCAATATTTAGTTTCTGAATGGTCCTGGAAATAGAAACCCATATACATTTGGAAATCTGTTAGCTAAAGAGCCCGCTTTCTTGCTCAATCATTCTAAAATAATTTGCCATCAAGCTCTATCCATGAAAAAGTATTTGTAATCGGCTTTTTAATGCCCTATTCTTAACATAAACAACAGAATAAATTCCTTATAATTTAATTTCTGCTAATAAGGTAACTAAATCCAATTTTACCATTACCCTATTAAAAAACTATATAGCCACCCAGCTACAAAGATCATTAAGCAAGTTTTCCTAATTACCCTCTGTGCAAGTGCTGTATTTCCAAATAGTAGTTTCCCTTATAGATTAAGGTAATAGAGAATGAGAAGGATCTTAAGCCAATTCCCAAACAAGATGTTGTCCCATAACCCAGATCTGAACACAAAAACTAGAACAAATTAGCAAAATATAAACTTCAGTACAAAATCTTACATGTTTATCTTTCCTTTCTATAACATCTTGTTTTTGTTTGCATTTTTGAGATGTCTCCTTAATATCTGTTGCCTGTAAGATTGAAACAAAAAGGGGGGAAGTTAGTTAAAAACTCAAGCAAACCAATTATGTGTCCCCACCCATCCAAATATTAAGTTGTTATGTAAGTTAATCCACAAAGCTTTTCCATTTCTTTCATTCAAACCAAATACATAACTATCACCAAAAATACCAAGTTATTTGCAAATCTATAAAAGGTTATTCCTACTGATACTAAAAATGACTTCAGCAATATGCACGTGTATGTTTATCTCTTCACATTTGTTTTTTCATGTTCTTCTATCTGATCCTAAAAACAGTTCTACAGGATAGCAAGGTCCATAACTTAAACTACTCTCAAAATAATCTATGACTCCAAAATCTCTCTAAAGGTTGAAAGCCATGATAAATAAAATTAAAATTTTAGTTATATTTTCAAAGTACAGGTAATATTGCATATGCATTATACTAGTTATTCTAAGAATCATCAAATTTCCTCTATTGCCCTCCTCCAAAAAAGCATATAAATTACAAAGCCCATATAAGAAATTCATAGGAGTTCAATGTTTCTAGAAATACTACTCTGAATCCTCCTGTAATTAAAATAATCACATTTCATTTTTCTTTTAATATCCTGAAATTTCTATAAAGTAGCAACTTTCCCACAGTGATAATTAGGATCTTAAACTGTGGTGGTAGAATTTCTAGTTAAGGAATCAAAGTTATAAGTAAATCAACAAAATATTTCAAAAGACTTGTAAAATATTTTTTTATTTGCTAAAATAAAATACAGGAAATCCAAAACTGACTAGAAAAGTACCTTCACTTTGATTTGAGTCTCTAAATTGTGACGCTGCATTTCAATTTCTTCAATTCGACGGGTCATAGGAATCTGCCCTTCTTTAAGTTTTCTCACTTCATCCTTCACTCTGTCACGAGCTAGTTTTACTTCTTCATATTCCTGACGAACATTTTCATATTCCTTGCAAGTAAAAAATAAAAATTAGAGCACTACTAGCTTAAACTAACACATATATTAAAATCAAGGTTCAGGCAGAAATTAAATCTATGAAAAGACTGTTTTGATATTCATTTGGCAGGTCGACTAATACAGACCTCCAAAACAACTTCAGAAATAGTGAATACCAACATAATGACTTACTAAGAGTCTTGATATTCATTGAGAATTTATCTCCATCACTAGGCAAGACTCTTCGATTTCCATCCCTTCCTGTTTCTGAAAATTGGCTACTAAAATGAGGTTCTCTTGTCTCTCAATAAAAAAGGGACACAGGAACATAAAGATGCAACAGTAATACAGTTATGAAAAGTAAAAATGAAAAAAGTAGAAGACGAAAGGAAAATGGGTCAAAAAGAGAAAACAAAAGGAAAGATGCAGGTGAAAATGATGCTTGTCATGTCACAGGAATAAATATTTGCTAAAAAATAAGTGGAGCACTAAGAGAGTATACAGTAAGAGTAAATGGGGTGAAGAAAAAAAACACAAATATTAGAGTAAATTTAAAAAGAAAAAGAAAACAAATGATAATCTTAGAAAAACAAGAAACCAAAGACTTCATAAAACTTCAAAAGACTTCATAAGAGATAAAGTGCAAGAGTAATAATGGCTGTAGGAAAAAATATAATCAACATGAGCTGAAGAAAGAAAAAAGTTCAAGAATAGTGGAATTATGGGATAGGGTAGGGTGGAGCAGGGGTAAGGGTTGGGGAGGCCAAAAATAGCCACATATTTTTCCATTCTAGTAATAATTATTCCTATCCTAACCTTGGAATAAACATAAAATTTTCTTACTCTATTTCAGTCACTGTAAAGGAATGCATTGAGGGAATTTAATCCCTAGCCCAAACTGTGGTCTTAAATAATAAAATATATATCATACAGTGATTAGAAAGAAAACAGGCTCAATAAAACTATGAAGCATACAAAAAGATTATAGTTAATATTCAACTAAATCTGTTGCTGAATTTAATATTAGTGTTAGTTCTCAGTGACTTGACACTAAAAGATTTAATATTTACATGTATAATCATTTTTAAATCATTAACATTTTATAAAATGAAACTATCTGTTGAGGACTCAAAACTGGAAGAATTAAGAGCATGGACTTAACCAAATGATATTTAATATACAATAATAACAACACAGCACACAGCTATATAGTAACACAGATAAATTTTATTATATGATATATAAAGCAAAAATTAACAAAAGTACCTAATTTGAATACAGAGTAATTAGTGCCTTCATTAAAACTTTTCTGCTACTTAAAGAATCACTATTTTTGCCTATACATTTAAGACTTACCACCCATGGCCTTTTTGCTTCAAGCATCTCAATCAAATCTAAATGTCGCTTACGTTCATAGAACCTCTCCACATCTTGTTTATATCTTTCATTCCTCTGAATCATTTTCTCTAGATACTCAGTTTTCTCTTTGCATGAGGTCTAAAATAAGTATGTGTTTAAACAATTAGTTTAACTGAAAAAAGAAAACAGGTCAAATCTTTTTAATAAAAAATGTACAATGTCAGTGAAATTTTACAATAAACAATTCATGAAAGTTCTTAAGAACTGTGTAAAATGAACATGCATACTAAGTTCTAGTCTAGTCTCTATAATTTATTAGTAATGTGATTGTGAGAAAGCCTTGCCACAACTCTGAGCCTGGACCCTTCCTGCCTTAAAGACAATAATCTGCCCCATTCACCTCAAGGGTAGATTTTACTTGCTGTAGGTAAAGACTCAACAAAAGCTGTAATGTGGTATACAAATAACAAGGTAAAATTATTAATATGTTATGAACACCATGATTTAGGGACTTAGAAATGAGATGAAGGAGAACTAAAATTTAGTCTTTATATTGCAAATTAACAAAAGCAAAGATGTACTTAGAACTAAGGAAGAACGTGTTTTCTTTCAGAGGACTGCAGGGAGTTTCAGTGAGTGTTTCAGATGAGAGTATTAGAAGTGGGGAAAAGTGAAGGAACTGATGGAGTGTCTGAAGTAGGATAAAATAATTACAACTCCTTTTGTCATTAACTCTGAATAAGTATAATAATAAAAATAATATTAAATTACAGCAAAACATATTATCAAGTATAGACATTACAGTTTGAGAGCATTTGTTTACAAGGTTCCTTAATTCAAAAATTTACTGAATTATTTTAGTTGATGGAACACAGAAAATGATTCCTTAAATAAAACACATTTCAGTGATATTTTAAAGATATTTTAATTTATATTTTTATTAAATAAAATTTCAGCACTGCTACTTAATGTATAGTTTTCTTACAAAGTCAATCCTGACGCAACTGAACAAAGATGAGAACTGGTTCAACATAGACACTCTATTAAACACTATATGATATTTGCTGTATTACCCAAGGCCTTACACAGTGCCTGGCACGTAGCATTTAATAAATATTGAATAAATAAAAAGAATAATACCAAAGCATCCAGAAAGAAAAAATACTCCTTAATACCATTATTAGTTCTTTAGAAATTCAATTAATAACATTCAATTAATGTATCTGATGAAATGGTAGTCAAATGTTTCAAACTTTACATTATCAAATCCATTCTCACTTTTAGTCAATTTAATTAACATTAGCAATACAATCCTTGGTGGAAAAAACTTCAAATATACGAATTCACTCAATGAATCAGAATTCATTCTCACATTTTGAGACATCAAAATCAATGAGAAACAATAAAAATAAGTTGTCCACTGATAAATACCTCTAGTTGTTTTTCTTTCTCCCTGAAGTTTTTTAGTTCACAGTGGTATCTGTGCATTTCTGGAGGACCAATTGACTTCTCAGTAGCTTCAAGGAGTTCAATTTTACTGAGTTTAGCAAATTCCCCAACTTTATCCTAGAGTACAAAATTTAAATATCAGCAACTATTATCATTTATAAGTATCTTCAAAGCATATTTCAATGATCACACTTGTCAAGATGAAAGTCATTTAAAAGAAAAAAACTTTTAAAAGAAAAAAATTTATTTTGAGATGTGATCTTAAGATAAATCCTCTTTCATATATTATCCTTTATAATAAAAAAATAAACCTAAAAGCAACAAATGAACAGGACAGAGACACATAGACATGGACAATGGACTAGTGGTTACCAGAGGAAAGAGGAAAAAGGGAAATTTAAATAATTTCTTCAGTTTAAAATAAATAAGAAAAAAAACTTAAGGTATGAACAGTTATCTTTTTGAGAACCTTTAAATATTTCTGTCAATATTCCTAAATTGAAATATTTATATATATATAAAACATTTGTATACATATACATATAATATTTATATGTATGTAATATTCACATGTATATAACATTTACACATATAATAAATAATTTGACTGAGTCTCCTAAATCAAAATGATCATTATCTACCACACATCAATGAGAATGCTAGAAGTTAAAAAGAGGCAATTTTAAAAATCTACTGCTGAAAACTATCTGACATAAGCTGACTATGTTTTTAAATTTTAATTTGTATTGAATTTAAACATATGTAATTAAATCATCATTTCTGAAGGAAAAATTAACGATAATTCAATTACTAGGTAGCATTCAAAGACAAATTTAAACGTATTTAACATTTAATATGTATCATTAGGATGTTTTATTTTTATTAGACAAACTTAAAATATGAAAAGGTTTTAGAAAGCACACCTAAAAATTTAAGAGTTTTAATATATCAAATATTTTATACAAAAACACTGATTAAAAAGTTGTTTATTCAAACAAAAAAACTCGTACACACAGACAACAAACAGTATGGTGGTTACCAGAGGGAGAGGGGGTGAGGGAAGGTTAAATTTGGTAAAGAAGGTCAAATATATGGTAACGGAAAGAGACTAAACTTTGGGTGGTGACACATACTGGAATATAGAGGTGATGTATAATAGAATCGGACACTTGAAACTTATATAAATCTTACTAAATAGATTTAATTTAAAAAGTTGTTTATTAACAAATCTTTAAGAGCTTGCAACAAATGGAAGCACATAGGAATTCAAGCTACTCTCTGGACTTAAAAAAATTTTACTAACTTTATTTCCTGTACAATACTCTATAACTTAAGACATTTTATTAATTCAAAATTTCCAAATTACTACAAATTAATAATTTTATAACAATAAGAGATGTTACCTTTTATAAAGAACTTTGAGTATTAAGATTGCTATGTGCAGTTTTAACAGTAACCATTATAATATTCCTCATAAAGTATTTACATTTTTATAAAGCATAGAGGAAACATTATACACAAAACCTCCCCATCTTTATATTTGTCTCATACCTGAGGTAGAAACTGGCAAAGATTGCTCACTTGAATATTTAAGGCGGCAACCTGCTCTTCTACTACTTTCTGGGTTGTTGATTTTTTGTTGATGAACCAAAAGGACTGATTTTTTGCCACATCAATCTCACGGGTAATTATAAGATTTCCAGAAGTCTTGAACCTAGTTAAAAAATAATTTTAAAATCTTAGTATTTATAATATATTCTAAAAAAGTAATTTTAGAAATAAAATTCATAAAATTCTCTTGCACCAAAGGTTGCCAGATAGTATTATGTTTTTTCCTTTTGATATTATGACCCCTCCTCCAAAGAGGAAAACCTCGACATTTTATTATTAATAATACATGACCGACCACATGTAAGTTACTACTCTTTCAACATTCAAAATTATTTAATCTGTTAAAATAAAATTAAGACAAATGCCAATACCAATTCCCAAACACTACCAGAGGATTTGCGTATCTGGAGTTATTTATCCTATAATCATTATGCTATTCTCCAATCTCATGTACTGACTGCAATTCAAAATGGGTTGGTACATAAAAGCATATAACAGTTAAACCTTGAAACTCATTGTACTTGGAAAATATATGAATGAAACCAATTCTTGCATATACATTTCTAGACATCAAAACCAGCCTGCCCATATAGGTAGCTCATGGCTTCTTATCATGTAATCCACTTTGAATCCAGAGGGGATTACATCACTTAGCTATACAGGAATATTAAGCAATAAAGTATCTGAATGAAGGGTATTTACTTATTTCTTGCTTTTAGAAGTACTACTGCTCCACACCTCCCATCTATTCATCCATCTTCTTCACTTGGAATCAGCAGCATGTTGTAGAAAGATAAATTATTGGTATCCAATGGCTAAAGGACAATGATAATTTATAAATGTATATATAGATAATACTGTAATTAAGTGCTAAGATTTTAGAACTTAAAAAACAGTTTTAAACTTTCATTTCCAGCAGAATGACTAATAAAGTACCCTTTTTGATTTTCTTACTATAAACCAATAAAATTAATAGATAAAATACTAAAATATCTTCATAAATCCATTATTAGTTAGCATGAAAGGAAGGAATTCTGTCCAAATTCCCAGAGCAGATGGGAAGCCAGGAGTGAAAAAAAAAAAAAAATGAAATAAGCTTTTACCCTGAAGGCCAACCAGGTAATCTTGCACATTCATTTTCATTATCTCCTGGGAGAAGGCTGTTGCAGACACAGGCCAGAGCTACCAAGGTGGAACGTCTAATAGTAGGGGAGGAATAGAAATATTCCTCTACCACCACTTCTTCCTCCTCTTTCTCCTCTACCACCTCTATTATCACCACCACTGTCACCACCACCGACGGCAAGGTAAATTACTTTCTCAAACAATGGCTTGAACTGTAAAACCAGCAAAAAATCTCCCAAGAGTAGCTAACAAGTCCATCTCAATCAAACTTATATTTTCATGTTATATGACATACTTAAGGAGGTTCAAAAACCTTCAAACTGAGAATTGTCCATTGTGATTCCGGACTGAAAGTATCCAATATTCTGTGACAGAAGTGAATAAAAATTCCTGCAAGAATCTACTGTAATCCTCAAAGAATGAACACAGATAAAGTTCAAAGAGAAAGGAGCAGCTCACTGGCAACACATAAATGCGCACACACACCAGCAAGAGTAAGGGCTAGCAGAAATAACAGAGAGTAGAATCATACTGAAATTAGTAAAGTCAAAAATAAAATATATTCACTATATTTTAAGAAAAAGCTAAAAATATAAGTAAACAACAAGAACATCTGAAAAAGAACTAAAGAGAAACAAATCTAGAATGCAGCACAGACACATAAAAAGATAAGAAATATTAAAGATGTTAAGAGACATGGAGAACTGAGTTAAAAAAAACTAATATCTGTCTGAATTCTAGAAGGGAAACAGAGAATGGGTTAGTAGCAATACTTGAAGAGATAATAAATAAATAAGAATTTTCCGAATCAGATTTAGGAAGCTCATAGAATCTCTAGCAAAATAAAAAATAAACCCTCACCTATATACATGATGTAAAACTACAAAACACCAAAAATTTCAAAAGCCTCTTGAGAGAAACAGAATTACTATCAAAGAAACTATGATTAGGTTCACATCAGGAGACAATGGAATTATACTCTGGATGTGCTGAGAAAAGACCTATCACTGTCGAATTTTATACCTATCAAATATATCTTTTAAGGTTCAGAGTAAAATAACAACATTTTCAGACAAAAACTAAGTGTTCCTCTAGAAGACCCTCATTAAAGGAAATTTTAAAGAATGTCCTCTAGAAGGAATCCTAGAGAGAAGAATGGAAATGTGAGAAAGAATGAAAGTAAAGCAAAGAAAAAATATGTGGGGTAATTTTAAACAAACACTGACAATATAAATAATAGATATATCTTGATGGGCTTAAAAAAACAAGGTAGAATTAAAATAGCACACAAATTCAGAGAAGCTATTAAAAGAAAAGTACTCTATAAAGTCTTTATTCAGTAGGAAGATAAAGATATTTAAGTCTAGACTGTAATTAAAGTATTTATGTTAAGGTACTTATGGTCAAGATGGCAGAGTATATAAATGCTGTGCTCGCCTCCACCCATGACCACATCAAAATTACAACTAAATTACAGAACCACCATCATTGAGAACTACCTGAAGACTAAGATGAAAAGACATCCTATAACTAAGAATATAAAGAAAAAGCCAAGTCGAGACTGGTAGGAAGGACAGAGACACAAAACGGGCAAGTCCCAAATCCTCAGTGTGGCATTTTAGAATTGGGAGGTACATTTTGGCTGTGAAGGTCCCCATTGAGGAGTGAAGGGTTCCAGGCCCAGACCCGGCTCCCCAGGCTGGGGCACCAGTGCCTGGAAGAGGTGTCTCTATAACATCTGGTTTGAAAACCAGCAAGGGTTGCATCTGAGAAGGTGGGCTACTGGAATCCCAGGCATTCCCAATGAGGAGCCTGAGCACAGACTCACTTACTCTGGGCTCCAGTTTGGTGTTGACTATTGGAAGAGCTCAAGGAACATATGTGGAGAAAATGAAATGACTGGCTTCAGAGTGAGCACCAGAAAGGCAAGGGTTGGGGAAGCTCTCTCCAGGGACATAAGGGCTGACAGGTACCACTACTGCTTTGTTGAGCCCTTCACCTACCCAGCTAACAAATGAAGGAGGACACCAAATCTGTGCTCTCCATTAACCTAACATCTCTAGTCTCACCCTGGTGATTCCCTGACTCCCCACTACACCACTACTATGTACTGAGCCCCACCTACTTCCAGCAGATTTTCCACAGAAGTGGCCTCCTCAGCTTCCACTACAGACTTTTGTAAGATCTCTCAAAGGTCCATAACTTCCAAACAAGCAGCAGGTGGCAGCAACGTGATCTGTTCCTCCTGCTAAGCAGCTCCAAGTCCAGGACAAGTGGCAACCAGTCTCAACTTGCATTAGACAGCCACAGACTTGATATAAGCTGCGGCCAGTGCTGGCCACACACCTGGCACATGAATGGCTGGCCTCAGATCACATTGTGGTGCCCACCAGAGGGTCTCAAGCCCAAGAGATGAATGGCAGCCAGTCTTGGTGTTCAGCATAGCCTCTCTCAAGCATCTCTAAACAGAGCACAAACAGCAACCAAACTGCAGATTACTGTGTAGAACCCACTAGGTGGTCCCAAGATGGGCACAAATGACAGCTGACTTTCACTTACACCAAAGACTCTACCAAGAGCCTCCAGAATCAACACAACCAGTGGACAGCTTCATACCACACCTGAGCACCACTCGACAAGCTCCACAAATGATACATCTGAAAGGTGGACTAGGCTGACACTAGAGCCCTGCTAAAACGCCGCTTATTCTGTGGGGTCAGCCCCTGCACAACAGCTTGTTGGCTATACCCGTGGCCAACCTTTACAGCCAGTCAGCTCGAGGATCAATCCCAATTACTGGCATGCCAACAGTAATCAAGGCTCAACTACAACAGGAGAGCACACACAACCCACACAAGAAATACTACTGGAGCACCTGACTCAGGGGAACAGGGAAACTGTACCACCAGGCCTTACAACGCACCTACTACATAAGGCCACTCTACCAAGACTGGGAGATGGAACAGATCTACCTAATACATAAAGACAAACACAGGGAATCAGTCAAAATGGAGAGAGAGAAACATGTCCCAAGTGAAAGAACAAGACAAAACTCCAGAAAAACAACTAAATAAAATGGAAACAAGCAATCTACCAGATACGAGTTCAAAACACTGGTTATAAAGATGTTCAATGAACTTAAGTAAAGAATAGATGAATTCAGTGAGGATTTAGACAAAAAGGGAGCGACCACAAAAAAGAACCAGTCAGAAAAGAACACATTAGATGAAATTAACAGGAAACTAGATGAAACAGAGGATCAAATCACCGATTTAGAAGACAAGGTAGTAAAAACAATCAATCAAAACAGAAAAAAGAAAAGAATGTATGTTGCCTCTGAGACAACATCAAGCTTCATTCTCATCATAGGGTACCAGAAGGAGAAGACAGAACACAAGGGATTGAAAACCTATTTGAAGAAATAATGACTGAAAACTTCACTAACCTGGCAAAGGAAATAGACATATAAGGAAGTGCAGAGTGCTTAACAAGATGAACCCAGAGAGGCTCACACAGGTACACATCAGAGTTAAAATGCCTAAAGTTAAAGACAAAGAGAGAATCTTAAAAGAGAAAAGAAGTAAGTTATACATGACGAAGTGACCATAAGACTGTCATCTGATTTTTCAACAGAAACTTTGCAAGACAGAGGGAGTGGTATGAAATAGTTAATGGGATGAATAGCAAGGACCTATAACCAGGATTGCTCTACCCAGTAAAGCTATCATTTAGAATCAAAGGTGAGGTAGCTTCCTAGGCAAGAAAAAGCCAAAGGAGTTCTTTACCACTAAACCAGTATTACAAGGATTTATTTAAGTAGAAAAAATAAAAAAACATTAATAAAAAATTTTTAAAATTCTCACTGACAAAAGCAAACAGTAAAAGCAGTGGACTAACCAACTATAAAGTTATTACAAGGTTAGAAGGCAAAAGTAGGAAGATTACATGTAATAACAACAATAAATTAACAGACAAAGGAAAAACAAAAACAAAAAAGTGACAAAAATAAAAACGTAAAGGGATGAGTAAAAATTAGTGACTTCAGATAATCTGTTTGAACTGCAGCAACCAGCAACTTAAAACACTCATTTTAACATAGCTTGGTATATATATAAAGGACATGGTAACCACAAACCAAAAATCTACAAGAGACATTTAAGAAATAAAGACAAAGGAATCCAAGTTAAACTATAGAAAGCCATCAACATATATGAACAAGAGAATAAGAAAAGAGCAGAGAACTATGAAAACAATCGGAAAACAAAAAGATGTCAATAACTACATACTTATCAGTAATTACTTCCAATGTAAACAGACTAAATAAATGTTCCAATCAAAAGACATAGGGTGGCTAAGTGGATTAAAAAAAACAAGACCTGTACATATGCTGCCTACAAGAGACCCACTTCATATTGAGTGACATGCATAGAATGAAAGTAAAGGGATGGAAAAAGGTATTTCACACAAATGAAATGGGGGGTGGGAAACTAAGGTAGCAATACTTACAACAGAGAAAATAGGCTCTATAACAAGGACTGTAGCAAAAGACAAAGAAGGGCATTTCATAATGATAAAGGGTCAATCCAACAAGAGGGCATTAACTCGTAAACATCTAGGCATCCAACATAGGATCATCTAAAGATATAAAGCAAAGATATAAAGGGAGAGATCAATAACAATATAGTCATAGAAGGGAACTTAAACACCCCACTGACATTCATGCATAGATCATCCAGACAGAAAATCAAGAAGGAAACAGTGGCTTGAAATGACACATTTAGATCAATTTAACTTAATTGATATTTTTAGGACATTTCACCCAAAAGTAGCAGAATATACATTCATAACTTAATTGATATTTTTAAGACATTTCACCCAAAAGCAACAGAATATACATTCTTCTCAAGTATTCGTGGAACATTTTCCAGGACAAACCACAGATCAGGCCACAAAATAAGTCTCAACAAATTTAAGATGACTGAAATCATATCAAGCATTTTCTATGATCACAGTGGTATAAAACTAGAAATCAATTACAGGAAGAAATTTGAAAAACACACAGACAGGGAGCCTAAATAACATTCAACTAACAATTAATGGGTTAATAACAAGATCAAGATCAGGGAAGAAATCAAAAGAAAGCCTGAGACAATTGAAAATAAAAACACAACCACCCCAAATCTATGGGATGCAGCCAAAGCAGTTCTAAGAGGAAAATCTACAGCAATATAGGCTTACCTCAAGAAAAAAGAAACATCTCGAATAAACCACCTAACTTTACACCAGAAGAACAAAGCCCAAAATGAGTAGAAGAAAGGGAATAATAAAGATTAGAGCAGAAATATATGAAATAGTCTTAAAAAAAAAAACCTACTAAAGATCAATAAAACCAAGTCGTTTTTTTTTAAAAAGATAAACAAAATTAATAACCTTTAACCAGACTCATCAAGAAAAAAAAAGAGAAGGCTAAATAAAGTCGGAAATGAAAGTGACAATCGACACTACAGAAAGCAAAGGATTATAAGAATATACTATAAATAATTATATGCCAACAAATTGGACAACTGGAAGAAACAGAAACATACAATCTACCAAGGCTGAATCAGGAAGAAACATATAATCTGAACAGGCCAAAAAGTACTAATGAAATCCTATCAGTTATCAAAAAACTCTCAACAAACAAAAGCCCTGGACTAGATGGTTTCATAGGTAAATTTTACCAAACGTTCTAAGAAAAATTAATACCTAACACTATGCCAAAAAACTGAAGAGGAAATGTGGCTCCCAAATTCGTTTTATGAGGCAAGCATTACTGATACCAAAACCAGACAAAGACACTACAAAAAAAACATATACATACATATATATGTATATCTATATCTATATCTATATTGATATAGATACAAATATACATATACATATACATATATATATGTGCCAACATCCCTGATGAACATAGATAAAAAAAAGTCCTGAAGAAATTAGCAAACCAAATCTGGTGATACATTAGAAAGATCATACACAATGATCAAGTGAGATTTATTCCCAGGATGCAAGGTTGGTTCAATATCTGCAAATTAATTAACATGACACAACATATAAACAAAATGAAGAATAAAAGTCATATAATTATATTGACAGATGCAGAAAAAGTATTTGACAATATCCAACATCCATTTATGACACAAACTCTCAGCAAAGTGAGGACATAGGAAACATATCTCAACATAATAAGTACATGTCTGATAATCCCACAGCTAACATCATACTCAATCTGACCAACCCACAGTTAACAGCATACTCTAGGGAACATACCTCAACATAACATAGGCCATATCTGCAAACCCACAGCTAACATCATACTCAAGTGGACATCCTTGTCTTGTTCCCAATCTTGTTTAAGATCACTTTCACCATTTTCATTCAACATAGTTTTGGAAGTCCTTGCCACAACATTCAGACAAGAAAAAGAAATAAAAGGCATCCAAATTGGAAAAGAAGAAGTAAAACTGTTATTATTTGCAAATGGCATACTATATATAGAGAATCCTAAAGAATGTACTAAAAAGTATTAGAACTTGTAAATGAATTCAGTAAGGTAGCAGGACATAAAACTAACATTCAGAAACTGATTGCATTTTTACCCACCAATAACAAACCATCAAAAAGAGAAAATTAAGAACACAATTATATTTGCAACTGCATTAAAAAAAAAAAACCCAAGAATATATTTTTTACCACCAATAAGGTAAAAGACCTGTACTAGGAAAACTGTAAGACACTGAAGAAATTGAAGATACACATAAATGGAAGGATATACATGAATAGGAAGAATTCACATTGTTAAAATGTCCATACTACTTAAAGAACTCTATAGTCAATGCAATCTCCACCAAAAATACCAATGCATTTTTCATAGAATTATAATGAATAATTCTAAAATTTATATAGAATCTCAAAAGACCCCAAATAGGGCAAGTAATCTTGAGAAATAAGAACAAAGTTAATGGCATCACATTACCTGATATCAAACTGTACTATGAGACTATAATAATCAAAACAGCATGGTACTAGCATAAAAACAGACACAGAGCATTGGAACAGAGAATAAACAATGGGGTAAAGACAGTCCCTTCAATAAATGGTATTGGGTAAACTAAACAGATTTATGAAAAAAAAAATAAAACTAGAACACTTTCCTACACCATATACAAGAATAAAATTAAAATGGATTAAAGACTTAAATGTAAGACCTAAAATCATAAAACTCCTATAAGAAAACATAGGAAGTAAACTCTGACATGACTCTCTGTAACATTTTTTTCAGCTATCTCCTCTGGCAAAGAAAACAAAAGAAAAAAAATAGCAAATGGGACTACACCAAACTAAAAAGATTTGCACAGCAAAGGAAACCATCAACAAAACAAAAAGACAACCTACTAAATGGGAGAAGATATTCATTATTATTACACCTGATGGGGTTAATATCCAGAATACATAAAGAACTTAGAACATAACACCAAATCATCATCATCATCATCATCATCATCATCATCATCATCATCATCATATCAAAAAGCAGGCAGAGGACTTGAAGAGACATTTCTCCAAAGAAGACATACAAATGGCCAACAGACATGAAAATAGGCTCAACATCACTAATCATCAGAGAAATTCAAATCAAAACCACAATATCACCTCACATATGCCAGAATGGGCAACATAATTAAATCAACAAACAAGTGTTGATGAAGATGTGGAAAAAAAGGAAACTTTCGTGTATTGTTGGGGGCACTGAAAGTCGGTACAGTGCTAGGAAAATGTTTGGAAGTGCCTCAAAAAACTAAAGATAGAACTGCTTTATGACCCAAAATACTAATTCGAAAAGATATATGCAACCCTATGTTCACTGTAGCCAAGATATGAAAGCAAACTAAATAAAAAAATAAAGAAATTGTACATACATACAAGGAATAGTACTCAAGCCATAAAAAAGAATGAAACTTCCCATTTACAACAACATGGAAAGGGTGTTATGCTAAGTGAAATAAATCAGACAAAGGACAAATACCATATGATTTCACTTATATGTGGAATCTAAAGAACAAAATAAACAGGACACATACTCATAAAGAACAAATTGATGGCTGTCAGATAGAAGGGAATTTGAGGATGTGTGTGTAAAGGGGAAAAGATTAAGATGTACAAATCGTCAGTTATAAAAACAGTCACAGGGATATAAGTATAGCATAGGGAACACAGCCATTAATAATTGTAATAACTATGTATGGTTTCAGATGGGTACTAATCTGAATATATAAATGTCTAATCACTATGTTGTACACCTGAAAATAATATAATATTGTATGTCAACTATAATTGAAAAAAAAAAAAAAAGAATGAAAAAGAAAAATGAGGTGAAGATGGCTATCTACAAGCCAGGGAGAGAAGGCTCAGAGGAAATCAACCCTACTCATACTTGATCTTGGACTCTAACCTCCAGAATTGTGAGAAGATAAATTTCAATTATTTGAGCCACTCTGCAGTCCTTTGTTATGGCAGCCCTAGCAAACGAATATACTGGATGTTGAATATGTTAGAGCTCAACCATAAGACCTGGCACAGAGCTGGTGTGTGGCTAAACCTGTAAGTAAATCCATGTCCCTGTCACCACTCTCCTGGTATGGACTTCCTTGCTTGAATTGGTCATTTGGATGTGTCCCCTGTGAATGGGTATGCTGATACTCTTCCTCATGAACCTCTTCTCCAGCTTTTCCTGCTGCAACATCACCCTCTCATTATCATAAATCTCAGGGATGGGAAAATGAAGGTGGTGGCTAGGACACGAACAACAAGCTAATAGGATCCAGTCATGTAATAATTGTAAGGCCTGTATAATAGGCAGGAAGAAATCAAGAAAAGGGAGATTTCTCAGGTGTTGTCTTGATTTCACCAAGGCATAGAGAAGCCATGGAGGGTCCAGTTCAGTGTGTGAAAACAACTCTCTACCTAGAGGATTCTTGGGTAAAGAAAAACATTTTAGTTTTTTCAAATTATCCTTAGTTATGTCAAATTAGTCCAGAATTGTCAGGCCTGACATCATGGAACAACTCTCCCTTCTTTGGGCTGGGCTGCCTGGGTTTGTGTTCACATGTTGTTTCTGAACTTGACATTCAGGAAGCAGGGGCTATGATGGAGGCTGAGACATGAGGGAACCGAGGATTTGTCAAGGGATTGGTTTCCTCCTGGGCCACCAAGAAGGTGGCCTTCACTTATAGTGGGTAAGGTGAGTGCAAACTTCTAGTTAGAAGTGGCCAGGCCCAGAGGGGCTCCTATGTCCCACATTTCCCTGACACTGACATACATGGTAGGATACCTCTGAAGGCCAAGGTACACATTTTCTCTGACTTGCAGGAGAATGGTGGACTTAAGAGTCAGAGAGGGTGAATCCTGCCTTGCCACTCACTGGATGAGTGTTTTAGGGCAAGTTACTTCATCTCTCTAAGCCACAATTTCTCCATTTAGAAAACTCACAGAAAGTTTGTACGGATTAACCAAAATAAATAGAAAAAGAATTTGACACACTTAAAACTTCTTAAAAATAATGGTTGCTATTATTTTATACATCTTGATTCTACTCCAATTAAAAGTTTCTGTCCCCAAAGCATCAAATGTATGTTTTCATTGTTAGTACTTAATCAAAACCTAGTATGTCTGGTCCTTTATAAAACAGCATGGGGAAAGAAATGGTCTGATGATAATTAACTGTTTGTATTATTCTTACAATCGCACCTTTGTCCTCCTAGTGTCTGGGAATCTGAATCACTCGAGGCAACTGAGTCACACTAAGGTTAAGGCAGGAGGTAATGTCTCAAGTGGATAGAACTTTGTTTTCCTAGTTCTCTCCCCTGTTACCGTTTAAATAGCTGACACCAGATGAGGCAGCCATTGAGGATCTGAGGGCATTGTGATGACCTCTCAATGAACTTTGTTTCTCCCAGGATGTCAGTGCTGAAAGGGACTCATGCACACTACTTATAGGAAATCAGAGGCACAGGAGGTGAAGATACCCAGTCAAGGCTGTAGCCAGAGCTGAGTGAAGTACAGAGAGACCTCAAAGACATGACTCAATTTTCTTGGTATATGATTGCATAAGTGTATGCCAGAGATTATTCTATCCACCATTCCACTCAATAAGTACGTGGCCAATTAATGTATTTAGTCAGTAACAATAACAATTTCAACAACTATTATTGAATCATTTCATGTTTGGTACTCTCAAAGCAACTCTGGTTTATGGTTACTAGTTAGATTATTAGAGATAGTAGCTACTACACACCAAGAAGTTTCTCTCTTTAGATAACTAGGAGAACATCTAGATCTTGGTTAATTCACAGTAGAAAGTCAGGAGTGCTTAAGACCTGCAACCATCCATAACGAACTTTTGAATCTTAAATATTAATACTATTTTATAAATATAACTTAGTAGATATGTTTTAGTTTCCATATCTAAGAAACCACTGTGATCAATCAATGGCATCAAGGCTAACCCAAGAATATCTGGCAATTTTTCAAAATTGAGATGTAATTCACATATCATAAAATCTACCACTTAGAAGTGTATAATTCAGCTTTCTTTTTTATTTAAGTGGTAAAATGCACATACAAAATTTAGCATTTTAACCATTTTTAGGTATACAGTTAAAAGAATATATTTATCAACCATGGTTTGTAATATATTTACAAGGTCGTGCAATTATTACCACTGTAATTCTGTAATTCCAAAATATTTTCATCACCCCAAAAAGAAGCCCACCTGTTAAGTAGTCATTTCCCATTTCTCTCCTCTCCTCATCCCCTAGCAACTACTAATTTATTTTGTCTCTATGAATTTGCCTATTCCGAACGTTTCATAATATTGAAATCATACAATACGTGGTTTTTGTGTTTGGTTTCTTTCACTAAGCATAATGTTTTCAAGGTTCACTCATTATCTATCAGTACTTTATTCCTTTTAATGACTGAGACTAATATGTCACTGTATGGCTATATCACATTTTATTTAGCCATTTATCAGATTACTGACTTTTGAGTTGTTTATAATTTTTCACTATTAAAATTAGGATGAAGCTAATTTTGAGTAAATGAGTAGATATTCTCTAGAACAGTAACCAGAACAAAAAATATTCTTCTTTAAAACCTTATTTTGGCAGATATATACTGCCAAATAGGACATCCTGCTTACACTCCCACAAACAGTGCATGACAGGATCAACTTTCTTATACCTTCATGTTGCTGAATTTTATTTTAAAAATTTTCAGAGCAGAAAGGAAAAAAACCTCTCACTTTCATCTTCTTGATACCTGAAGTATAGCCTCTTTTTATACTTATCAGCCATTTACTTTTATTTTGTGCTAAATTTCTTTGCTTATTTTCTATCAAGTTGTTTATAATTTTTACTAATTTGCATGAGACGTTGGTATTCTTAAATTTTAAGAAATGTACATGTTATCTATGCTGAAAATGTTTTCTCCCATCTGTCACTCAATTTAAACTATTTTTAGTCCATTATTTTTAGCTTGATTTTTATGAAACCTAAAGTTCCTATCTTCCTTTTTATACTTATTAGGTATCCTGTTCTGCTTAGAAAGACCTTTTCCTTTCCTAAGATCTAAAAAATAGTCTACATTTTTATCTATTATTTTCAAAGTTTTTTATATACATATGTAAATATGTGTGTGTGTGTGTGTATCTTTTCACTCAACCTTTAATGCATCACATTTATGTATAGTGTTTGCTAAAGCTCTAAAATTTTGTTAAAAAATTAATAACCAATTATTTCAACTTAAGTAATTTATACCTCATACTTACAGCCACCTTTATAATGAATTAAATTCTCATATACCTTTAGATCTGTCTCTATTTTCTCCATTCTGCTCTTCTAATTTCTTGTACCAATATCATACTATCAACAGCTTTATAGTATAGTTTAACATCTAGAACATGAATGTCTTATTCATGATTCTGCTATTTCAAAATCTTGGGTTTTCTGGCACATTTATTCTTCCAGATGAACTTTAGAATCAACTTGTAAACTTACCTGATGAGATCTGTTGGAATTATAGCAAATTTATACATTAATTTGGAAAGGAATATTAACAATGATATTAACTTTCTAGGAACATAATATGTTTCCATTTACTCAGGTCTATAATACTATTACTATTACTATACTTTAATAAGTTGAGTATAATCTCTTTTCTTTTTACTTCCACATGTACCTACTTCTCATCACTACATAAAGTTTTCTAAAAATTTGTGAGTAAAAAGATCATTCCTTCATATTACAATGATAGGACTCTCAGATATCTTTGAGAACTATTTCACCTAAAAATTTCCATGACTTTCCATAAACACTCAAAAAACAACTCTCTGAAAATCATCTAAGCAATGTGTATATGCATGTATAAAAGACTGAAAGTATATACACCAAGATAGTTAACTGGTTTCATCTTGAATGCTAACTCTGATCCATCAGAAATGGCTGCCAAGAGTATCGAGAACATGTAGGCTCAAGAGAAAATACTACCATAATAAATTATCAATCATGAGGGAGGAAATGGAAAATGGTAACACTGGTGCCAAGGACTTGCTATACATGAGATTCATCAAATTTTTAGCAATAAGTAGAATTATAGCAAGAAGGCTTTCATTTCCAACTTTAGACACTTACAGTTGTTATTTTTTAACAAGCAAGTATTAGGTTCAAAATCAGCACATATAAAAAAATCTTAAATTTGTAAAAAATGCTCTAACTTCATAATGAATATTTAAGAGTGGTATATTTCTATTTCATTATCTCCAATATATCTACAACTTCTCTAATAATTTCACTTAAAGAAAATTCTTAAAATTTAGATTTTAAAAGATGCATTAAAAAACCTTATCTAAAGTATTCTTAAATTATTATTTCCAATATTTAGGTTATAATACTATATTATTAGTCTTTTTAAAAGTCATCAGGAAAGCATGAACAAAAACTAAGAAATTATAGGAAAAAAAGTGATTTTAGCACTTAACACTTACAATTCAATTTCAACCATGCCCTTGGAACATCCCCTCTTCACAAAAAAGCCAACCTAAGAAATAAAAAAGACAAAGTGAGCTATGTGATGACATTCCCAGATTAACAGAGATTTAGCAATGTCATTATTATTGGAGAGATTAAGACTCATTCAATAACTACTCTGTATATCCATTCCTATCACTTTATAAAGGTACCCTTCTCAGTTTTGGGTCCCTCCACTGTTTCTACCCACAAACAATAATAATATTTGTTATCATGTACTGAACCTTTTATGTGCCAGAGAGCCTCTTTCTGACAAAGCCAGTAAGTGTTACAGAGCAAGGATCTGAACCCAGGTAGTCTGGTTCCAGAGCCTGTGTTGTTACTTAGCCACTATACCAAACACATTCTCAGACAGAAGAGAAAAAGCCAGTGAGAAAACAGGTTCTATACAGAATAATCATAAAGAGCTATACCCAATCTCCTTATTATCATTAGAGACTTCTATGGAATTACACAGATTAAATTATTAACAACCACTCCAACATTATCCATCCTGTTATAAATTAGAATATACTGTCACCAAGTATTTTTTTTAAAAAAGAATATGCATAGTAAATACAATTTAAGTACAATTTACATAGTAAGACATATTTGAGTTAGTTTCTATACAAATATGAGCATAAGCATGAAAACATATACCATGCCTAAAAAAATCAGATTGGATCTTAAATCAGGCTATAAGTAACATTAAAAAAAAAAAAGTGGAAAATACACCTTGAGAATAATTATCTTTTTAATAGTGGTAATGGCAATGATGACAACTATAACCACAATTAACATTTATTAAGCATTACTATATCCTACTGTGCAAAGCACTTTGCATATAATTTTCTCATATAATACTCATGAGCAACCTTATGAGGTATATATTACATCCATTTTATAGATGATGATACTGGGGCCCACAAAGATGGAAAAGCAAGCCTGTTCTTTGAACTAGAAAGTACAGCTTAATGATTAAGAGTACAGGCTTTAACACACACTGAACAGGTTCAAATTTCAACTCAATCATATGTAAGTTGTATGACCTTGACCAGGTTACTTAAACCTCTCTGTTCTAGTTTATTCATAAATAGGAAAAAAAAAAATGGCATTTTTGTAGGTGTTCTATCTGCTCATTAGCTTATAGCAATTAAAATACTTACTACCAATCAGAATAAAAAAAATCAGGAGGCAGTTCTTATTGTGAAGTATATATATAAATGGTACAGAATATGCTAGTGTTAAATTTTTATAATAGCATTTAAATATAAATACTACATTAAAAATAGTTTTGCTGAGAATGTGGGTAGTCCCTAAATACATCTGTGGATACCCAAAGGTCTGCAGTCTGTCATCTAAGAAACACTGCATTCCACAGCTGCCTTTAAAAGCTCTACCGCTCAAGGATAAGAAATATCTTCTTTATAATAAAAATATATGAAAATGTTGGTGAAAACTGTTATAGCCCCATCTATTCTTACTGTACAGCCCTTGGAGTACAATCCAGCTGACCATTACACAGAGATAAGGATTTAATAAATGATTTCTAACAATTAAAAAACTATACATTAATATTTATAAATATCTGAGTTGGTCCTTGAAAGTTATCTACTCCAATGCCCTTATCTTTGAAATAAAGAAAAAGTGAGGTCCAGACAACTAAGGCCGTGAGGCTAATTATTAACAGAATGGTATCCTTTTTACCTCATCAGTGCCTCCCATATAGCCTTAAAAACACATCTATTTCTGAATAGGTTTATAATCTTCAGGGTTATACATCTCAATCTTGTAACCCTAGATTAAATTTTAAGCCTGGTTAAGAAACATATTATTTTGATAATATTGCAATATTTTTAATAGTTTTAGAAAAATATAAAGAATCATTCCAAGTTTTAAAAATATTTTACATTGTGTAACAACTCAACACTCAGACTTTCTTTTTAAAACATGTCTTTATGTGCAATTTATACCAAACAGCGTATATAAACATCATCAAGTACTGTTTAGAAATAAAACAACCATTTATCTACCAATTTAAGGAACATTATCAGTGTATCTGACATTCCTTGTATAACTCACAATTGCATTCTTTTCTCCCCTCAACAAATGTAATTTCTAAGATGATTTGTTGATCATCGTTTTGCTTTTCATTAGTTTTGCTATATACATCTCTAAATATTAAAAATAGTTTTTGACCATTCTATAAACTTATATTACATGTATTCTTCCAAGATGGCATTTTTGCTTAATGTTTTTGAGATTTAAGCAATAAACTAAGCAAAGATGTTCGCTATCATATAATGTGCAATTTTATTTTACATACTGTAAATAATACCGCTATAAATGTTTCCATAATTTCCTCTAGTATAAATATACAAGAGCTTACTAAGCCTATCCAGGAGTAAAATTTGACTAGGCATATGCACCTACAAATTTACTAGGTAATGCCATATCATTTTCCAAGGAAGTTGCATAAACTTATATTCCCACCAAGAGAGCATCGAAATTCCCAGTGTTCCATAGCCTTGTAAATATATGGCTCTGCCAAAATTTTTGTGATTATGATGGATATACTATGCCAGGGTTAATTTGCATTTCTGATTATTAAAGCTGAGCATCTTTTCATATTTATTGACTGTTGAGCTGCCTCTTCTGTGAAACATCTGAGCATATCTTTTGCCTGTTTTTCTTCTGAGTTGTTATTGTTTTGCTTATTATATATTCTAGATACCAAGCTTTTGTTATATGTGTTATATACTTTCTCTCAATTGGTGGCTCACCTTTCTTTTTGGTGTTTTTTGATAAACAGAAATTTCTTAATTTTATTTTGGTTGAATAAAATTATCAATATTTTCCTTTTTGATCGATATATTTATTTAAGAAATTGTTCTGTAACTCAAAGTCACAAAGATATTTTCCTCTATTATATCTTCCAAAAATTTCTGGTTACTCCATCTGGAATTGATTTTTGTAAGGTGTGAGGATAGGACTCAGTTTCCTTTTTTCCTATATGAATAACCAATTATGTCAGTACTATTTATTCATTTCCCCCCTTCATATACAAAAATGTCAGTTCTATCATAAATCAAAAGAGTCTACTAAACATGGCTTTGTACCTGGGCTTTTTATTTTCTCGCATCACACTGGTTTATTTTACATTCCTACACCAGTAACACGTCTGAAATTATTTTAACTTCATAATAAGTCTCAATATCTGGTAGGACAAGTTTTCCTATTTTGTTCTATTTCTTGGAGTATCTAAGCTATTCTCTGGCCCTTTGTTCTTCCACCTATATTTTAGAACCAGTTTGTAATTTGCTGTAAACAGTACTGAATATTTTAATTAGAATGACAATGACTATGCAGATCAATGTGAAGAATGACTTTCTATATTAGGTCTTTCTGCCCATTAATATAGGGTCTCTCTCCATTTAATCAAATTTTAAAGTTTTTAAATAAAATTGTATTAATTTCTGCATATAGGCCTTATATGTTGTGTTAATTTATTGCTATCTAACTTGTACTTTTGTTGCAATTGAAAATGATATCTATTTTTAACTGCATTTTTCTGTTCATTGTTAGTGTACAGATATGAAACTTATTCTGTTATATAATCTTATATTTAGCAATGCTAATAAAATTCTATATTAACTCATCAGAAGGCTTACCTAGAGTTTCTTTTGTGGTTTTTATGCAAACACTAATCTGACCTGTGAATGACAGTTTTCTGACTTTCTAACTTGCATCTTTTCTGTCTCACCTTACTGCTCTACCTAGGCAAGCTCCACTTATACCTGACTTTGCTATACATTTTCATAGATACCTTTTATGAAATTAAGGAAGATATAATCTCTTCTATTCTGAATTTACAAAAAGTTTTAAATCCTAAATTACTGTGGCATTTAATTGAATGCTTTTATCTCATTTGAGATGATCATATAGTTTTCCTTTAAAAGCATGTTAGTTTTTTCTAATGTTCAATCAATCTCTCATTCCTTGAATAAATTCAATTTGGTCATGATGTATTATGCATCTTATGTATTATTAGACACAGGAGGCTAAAGTTTCTCTCTCTCTTTTTTTTTTTTTTGAGATTTTTGCTTTCATATTCATCAGTGAGACTGGCTGGTAATTTTCTAATTCCTTCCTTGACTGATTTTGGTACCCAAAGTCATATTTTCTATGTAAAATAGTAAACTACTGCTGTTTGAAATAAGCCATAATTATTTGGTGTTCTGAGAAAAATTAAACAGCTGACTTATTTTTTCTAGTTATCGAGTCAATTTTGATAATTTATATAGTTGCAGAAACCTGTATATTCACTTAAAAATTTTAAAATCTATTAGCATAAAGTTATAGTCTCTTATAGTCTTTTAAATCTCTGCTGCATCCTGGTAATGCCCCGGTGGTAATCATCAGGGCCCTTAATGAATATCCTGCTTCTCCTTCACTCCCATACCAGTACTGCTTTTGCTTATTTTTTCTGATGCAAAGCATGGCAATAAAATGTGAGCAGAAAAAACATATGTCACTTTTTTGTCAGAAATTTTAACAGCTAATTACGTTTCTAAATGTGAATTAAAATACAGACTCCATCAGCTTTGGTACCTAGGTGACCACAAAGGGCCTACACTGGATAAATAGCAAGAATTAACCCTTTTGTATTTTAAACCACTTAAATTTGGGGGTTGTCTGGACAACAATATAACGTATCTTAACTATTACTTTTTTTCATTCTTTCATTTTTTTCTCCCTTCCTTATCTTCTCAAAAGTTACTAATTTCATTAGCCTTTTTTAAAAGCATTGTTTTAGTTCTGTGGTCCCTATTATATCATTGTTAATGACCTGTGTATAACACATTTTTATCCTGAACAAATAGAAAAAATTTAGTTACTGTTTTTTTCCTCTTAATAGCAGAGATTACAGTCTGTGCGTTACCAATTCTTTGATATTTTTGATACTTGCTTTATAGCTCAGTAAATGGTTTTTAGAAATGTTCCATTTGTGCTCAAAAAGAATGTTTGCTCTCCAATCATTGAGTAGTGTTTATAACGTGTCCATTAGTTCAAGCTTAACTGTTGTTCGAATCTGTACATGAATACCCTTGTTTTATTACGCTTCAGATATTGAGTTTTTTAAAAATTGAAGGTTTGTGGTAACCCTGCATTGAGCAGGTCTATCAGTGCCAAGAAGTTTATGACTCATTAAAGGCTCAGATGACAGCATTTTTAGCAATAAAGCATTTTTAAAGTAAGGTATGTTCATTGTTCTTCAGACATAATGCTATTGCGCACTTAACAGACTACAGTATAGTTTTATATGCACTGGGAAACCAACACTTTAGTGTAAGTCCTTTTATTGTGATATTCGCTTTACCGTTGTGGTTTGGAACTGAGGTATAGTATCTCTGAGGTATACTTGTATTCTAATTCTTTATCTGATTGATCTATTGGTTACTAATAGCTCTTCCACTATGATTATGTTATCTTGTTAAAAGTTCTACTGTTTTTGCTTATATGTTCTAGAGCTAGATCATGTGAATTTGAGTTGAGAACTGAATTTTCTTGCTGAACTGAACCTTTCATCAATATTTAATAACCTTTTTTATCTCTAAAAGTATTTTTGCTTTACAGTCTATTTTGCCTAGTATTTAATTCAGCCACACCTATTTTCTTTTGTACATTTGCCTAGTATGTATTTTTTTATCCTTTTTTCTATATGTTTTTATTTTAGATATGCTTATTTTAAACAAAATGGAACTGAACTTTGTTTTATTTATCTAACTGACTTCCTAAGAATTTAAACCATATGTATTATTGTAATTATATCTGCATGTATTTCTATGTTTTCATTTTATGTTTTTAATGATTTCATTTTCTACATGTTTCTTTTCTCATTTTTTTTTCTCAAGGGTCCTCTCGGTTGTCCGGGCAGTGGTTTTTCCTTCTTTTCTCTTATTCTTTTTTACCTTTCTGATTTGGAGGATTTATGGATTTCAACTGTTTTTTACCTTAGAAATTTAACATGAATATTTAAATAAACTCTGAAGTTAATCGATTATCTTAACTCCCTCCCAACAATACAAATCCATAGAATATTTTAACTCTGATCACTTCCTTCCTGTTTTCCAGGAAGGACAATAGTTAGTTCTACCTTATTTGATTTAAACTTCACAAATTAGATATTAGTGTTATTTTATAGTTTGCATATAACTTTCCTTCATGTTTATCATTTCTTTGCTCAGACTTCCATTCTGGAATCATCCTTCTTCTTAAATTGTATACTTTCAAAGTTCCTTTAATGAGGAAGTTTATTTTTTTTCTCTTTGTCTCACCATTCTGACAACATATTACTAATGTATTTAATACTCTGTAATTCCCTAGAATGTCTATTTGTGTATTTCATTTATACTGCTTTTAATCTGAGAATACAAAATTTTCAACATTTCTCGAAAATTCTTAGTCATTCTTTTTTCAAATACTGTCTCTTCCCAAGTTTATTATCCCCCACTGGAGAAACTTTAAAAACTGGATTATCTTCCTTTACTTACCTATCATGTCTCAACCTCAATTTTATTTCCTCTTTATCTCTTATTTCATTTAAGAAAAATCTTAGTGTTTTAGTTTACAAATTCTCAAATGTGTCTGCTTAGTTTTACCGGTCTATCAAGTTTCTCTCTTCAAATAACACATTTTTATTTCTTTAAGTTCTATATGATTTTTTTAACCTAATCTTTTCATTACTTATTCCTATATGACACTTGCAACCTTCTTTCATTTCCTTACACAAATTAAATATTCTTAGTTTATAACTATCTACAGATTTCATAGGTCTGAGTGTGCACTTTGCTGTTTTTGTTAGCTCTTATCTCTGGTGATTCATTTCCTCCTACGTTTTGTGATTTTTAGTTATAGATTTCACAATTTCTTGGGACTTTATGTTTAAATTCTTTTGAGGATTGATCTGAAAGTACTTTCCTTAAGAGGACTGCATTTGCTTCTGCCAGTGCCTGGAGGTATTACTAACTAGGACCACTTTAAACTAAAATTATAATTTATGATATTTAGGCCACACAAGATAATATGAATTCTGACCTCAAACATGTGTTAGGGTTGTGGTTAAGAATTCTTTGGAAGATTTTCTTTTTTCTCCAATGTATTCAGAGCTAATAATGAGATAAGTAAGTAATCCTTCGGTCCCATTCTGAGGTTTTTTTCTGCTACACACAAAGCTTGGCTTCTAGTTTTATCTTCTAGCCCTTCCCCCACCTGCAGGCCTCTCAATCCCGTGCAATCAATTCAAAGCCAGGCTTCAGGGTGCAAGGTCAGTAAATGCCCCTAGGGAAGGAACTCCAGAGCTTGCTTAAAACTTCAGACCCACACTATGTTTCTGCCCGTGGTAAATTTATTTCACCTTTCCACAAACCCCACAATACGTTTTTAAAAATCATTTAAAAAGTTTTTAATATACAAAAATTTCAAGTGTTATGTACTTGGAGAATTTCCTTGGTATGTATATAACCCAAAATACTTCTAGAAATAGAAATCTCCTCTCAGCTTCTCTACCTGCCAACTTTCTTCTTTATATTTAAGCACTACACATTTGCTATACCCAAAGAATTGAGATGTAGAAACTGATTTGTTAGTAAAAGCAAGTCATCATTTAAATTTTTTTTTTAAAGTACTTATATTAACTCACCTTATCTGCCCGTCCCATGAAAGCAGGTTTGCCTGCTAATCCAAGGCAAATGGCACACACAATGCTGGACTTCCCTGTTCCATTAGCTCCAATAATCATATTCAAGTGGGGTCCAGGACATACTTCACAGATATCATATGTTCTGAATTACAAAGAGGTGAAATTACTAAGCAGAGAAGTAAAGAATATTTTCTTTCCAAAAGCACTTGTTTTAAATTATCATTATTTATAGGCTTCCTCAAATTCCTTTAAAAGGTAGCTAATCTTACAAATTTAATGTTATTTATAGGTTGTTAATAAACTAAAGGGAAATATCAATGAATATGTCATTTTTAACTATAAGTGTTATATAAAGCAAAGTTTGATTTTATTTATTCTTTTTTAACAATTATGAGAATATTTCGAAGCTACTACACAAATAATTTTTAAAATTTTATGTAAGAGAAACCATTACTCATTTTAAATCCGTAGATTTTGTTTAATTTCTCTTTAATTAAAATGCTTAACAGCAACTTCTCATATTCCAATATTCGAAAGAATCCAATAAAATTACTTTTATTCTAATTAGAAAACTGAAGATATATATCAACCCAATCACTTCATTTTATTATTAATTTTTTAAAAAATTTCATCCATTTCCTTTAACATACTGTCAGAGGTTCACCAAAGAATGCATTGTCAGTCCATGTTCAAATAAATTTTATTCCTATGGGAGAAAACATGAATGCATCAATGCCAAGTATTTCTGTACTTTTCCCTTGTGCCAGAAAGCTGCATGCTAATCAACATTTTACCTACAACAGTCACATCTGATCTTTATTGGTTGCCAGGGACAGCTATGGCAAAATGTGAAGCAAACCCTGACTCAGATATTCTTCTAGCTTGTCTCTGAATGCCCTGAAAAAAACCATAAATTATGTTTTCTTCTCATTGGGTTTTAGTTAGCTGCCAACTAATTCCCCAAGAATAAACATCTTACCTGCTACTAACCTGCTAAATACATAAATAATTTAACCAAACACACTTCAACCTTAATACTCAAAGAAATTAATAATTTTGGAATGCCAGGTGGTAATAAAAACAAAAACAGGTCGCAAAAGAGTATTTTCTAGCAGGTTTACAACAACCCCACATCTCTACACAGTATCTATCTATTTTATCTTTTCAGATACTTTGTTCTGTTAGCAGGAACTCTTTATTTATAAAAGTCAAAATAAAACTGGTTTGGGGAACTTCAGACATCTGGAAAATTATCTGACTTGGAGCTTCTTAATCCCAACACAGGAAGCCCCATTCTTTTAACACTTGAATTTCCTGCTGTGAAATCTCTGCGCAACTGTTTTACTAAAATAGTGATGCAACTGGTATTTAAGAAAACAATAAAAACAGAAAAAAGCATGAGAATCTCTGGCCTATATAACATATATTTGTAAACAAGAAAAGTTGCCAACAGCAACCAAAAAACCTTTGTATTTAAAAAAATTAACTGTTCTGATTCTACAATATTTTGGGGAATTCCGTTTTATAAGTTCCCTTTTCTCTGAACTCCCCCTGAAAGAGCTATTGTCAAAGGCCCACCCTCTTCTAAGTCTATCTACTTTGCCTGGTATCTCATATATTCTCCATGGCCTCAGGTAGCATCTAAGTGCTGAAAGTCAGCCAAAATGACTTACAGGTGCAATCACCACACTTCAATAGCTTTATCTGGATGTCCCACAGCAGTCACCTCTAACTTAACATGTTCAAAACAATACCTACCATCTTTCTTGTCAAAAACCACTCCTGTGGTCTTTTAGGTGAATGGTATTCATCCCACTGCCCATGTTAGAAACCCAGGCATTAGTTTTGAATCATCTTTGATTCTACCATCTCCTTCACCTCTACCGACAACCCCCCTACATCATTCAATCAATTCCCAAATCAAGTCAGTAGACATATAAACCTGATACCACCAGTTAAAAAAAAATAAAGAAAAACTAAAAAAAAAAAAATAGATCCTTCATAATTTAGTTCTGGCTTCCCCTCTTTCTACTTTGTATCTCCTTCCTCTATGCTCTAATTAGACTTCTAAATTCTACCTACAATTTATTTCTTTCAATTTCTGGACTATTTTAGTCTTTCTTCTTTCTCCAAGCCTTTGCACATGCTGTTCCTTCTGCCAAGAAATATCTCCCTCCACTCCCAACCTTATTTGGCTTGGTTTACTCATAGGAATCCTTCTTTGACCACTCTCTTCCAGGCCATTTCGGTTCTCTAAGCCTACTCTCTTACTTCATTCTTAAAACTCAAAAGTCCTCTTACTGTGAAAATAAAACCTCACCTAGCTCTGTGCTTTCCAGCAACCTTTTTTCTCCTCTTCACATCCAAGTTTACTCCTTCACACTCATCCATTCTTTTACAACTTGCAAAATTTTCTTCTTCCACTGTTTCAATCAAAGAGCCAAAGATTTCCTAATGCGAAAATGCAGTGGGCTCTTTTCAGTCTTGTTATCTGACCTCAATGTAGCAATTTTTGAAAAGCTCTTTTTCCTTAGCTTCTTTGATAATATTCTCCCACGGTTCTCCTCTTACCTCCCTGTACAGTTCCTTCTTAGTCTGTGAATTCCTCTTCAGCTAACCCTTAAATGTTGGTATTCCTCCAGGACTCTACATTTGGCCATCTATTATTTGTATTTCCTTTTAAGGCAATCTCCATCATTTCTTTAACTTCGACAATCACTTATATGTATGATTCTCAAATCTCTTACCTGTCCACATTTTCCTGTAAGCTCCAAATACTTATATACTGCCTACTGGAGAGCTCTTTTAGATGCCCCAAAGGAAACTTCAAGTCACAGGATGCAAAAGGCAATTATTATTATCCTCCCCAAATTGCTCCCTCTTCTGACTAGCACCATATCTGACCAACTGGTCAATGGTGCACTCCTCTCTTAACTTCCTGCTTCACATTTAATCTGTAGCTAGATCCTGTCAAATCTCTTCTTTACATTCTTACTAACCACTGCTACATCTAGGTTCAAACCTTGATCATCTCCTGCCTGCATATCATAAAAGTCTTCTGGCACTCTTTTGAAATTATCTTTTACACTGCTTCCATAGTAATGTAAGTCACATGCCATTCCCTACTTAATATGCATCCTGGATGCTTACAGAATTAAGGTGGAATTCCTTAGTATAGTAAACACAGACCCTCACCTCAACAGTTGCCTACCTCTTCAGTATCAACTATATCCACATATTCACTCACATCGTATGTTCTTTCCTCCTAAAATACTTGATGCTTCCTAAATATAACTAACTGTTGCAGGCAGGTCTTTCTGTCTACAGTGCTTTCCCCTTCTTGTAGGACTTCTATAACCTCCATAAAAAGCCCTTTCTCACAGTTATGGAAGATATTAACCTCTTATCCTCTGTGACCCCATGGCATTCTTATATATACAATATTACAGTAGATAACTCATTTGATGATCTTTCCTGATCTGTATTCCAATAGTAATTCAGCTACTCATTAGCTGTGTAAACATGGGCAAATTAACCTCTGAGGTTATCTGATGAATGGAGATAATATAAAGAGTTGTTATGAGGAAGAATGAGAGCATTGTATAAATAAAATACCTACTTCTACACTTGGCACATGACAGGTGCTTGGGAAAAAAAAAAGAAACGTTGATACTATTATTGCAATTCGTATCCCTCCACAACTATAGGCAAGCTTTAAAAAAAACAAAACAACAAAAAACCTTGACCAAATAACTGTAAGGTGTTATCCTAACACGGTATTTCTGTTAAAATGTATTACTAAATTTTAATATGATTTCTATGATTATTAGTTGACTGAAAGGGAGAGAAAGGGAACCAGAGAAGATGGATTTGTAGGGGTCAAGGGTCTGTTGGGAGGCCCAACAACTAAGAGTAAGGACTAATTTTCTTATACTTTTCAAGCTCCATCCTGTACAACCTTCACCATCTTTAACCACCTGGTAACTGCTAACGCTTCACAAATCTGCCACATCATCACTACCACTCTGATTTAAATGTTGCTTCCTATGAGCCCCTAGGGCCCAGTTTTGTGAATTACAAATTATGCCCTCCCTCTTTAGAATATGACTTTCAGCAGGCAGATAGCTAATCCCTACTACATTCAATACCCTCCAAATGACTCCTTCAAAACACGCTGGTGGAATCAAAAAGGAAAAAAAAAAAAACACCCGCATCACACAAGACACACACATAGCACATCAACATAAACATCAATCTCCACAGCCTCGGTAACCCGGGCACAAATTCAAGGCCAGACCCACAAGCCAGGCACACGTACCCAGCCACCCACACGCACGCACTCGGCGTGCGCCCCCGGCCCGCGGGCCCACTCGCCTCCCACGCCGCCGCACAGCCTCCCGCGGCCGCACCGCCTCTGACCACTCACAGAAAGTTCTCCATCGCGATGCGGACGATAGAGCCTTCCACGAAAGGCCCGGATGACGGCAGTGGCGCTGGCGGGGCCGAAGTCCTTCTCTTGCTCGGGACCTCCGACGAGGGATCTCTCGAGGGGGGTCTCTTGGAGGCCAGGGGGATTGGGGTCGAGGTCTTCCTGCTCGGAGTCGCCATCCTGGCTTCCTCTCCACCCCGTAGCGGCTTCCGTTCCCACCGACCCGAGTCTCGGCACCCCTTCGTCCCGCTCCCGCGCGAATTGCCCGGCGCGCGACACCGCCCGAGAGTCCGCCCCGCGCCTGCGTAGTCCCGGCCAGCCGGCGTCAGCGGGCGCACCCCGCCCCGGGCCTAGGAGGCCTGCGCGTCGGAGAACGCGGGTGGGTGGGGTTGGGGAGGCGCGCAGTGTCCCTGCGGCACTTGTTTGTACATTCCTGCAGTTTTCAGGGTTGTTGTTTTAATTTATACAAAGATTTCAATTACAGCCCTTTTAACTCTCGGAGGAAATGGATACGCGAGGGGACGAAGGGAGGCGATTGCGGTGACATGGTCGCTGGGGCGGGTTGAGGACCTGGGGGACGGAAGTGGGCGACGTGAGACCAGCATTGTGCGCATTCCACCTGAGCGTCTGCCCCAGTGCGCCGGGACTCGCAGGTCTTTGGCTTTTCGTCTTCTCAGTTAGAAGAAAGAAAGAAAAAGAAAAATTTTTCAAAGGGCTCTATGCCCAAATGGTTTCCTAAAGCATCGTGCTAGGTCTCCTGCGCTCTCCAACTTGTGAAAAACCTACACTTCATAGATCTTCTAATTTACTCTCCCTCCATCCTCCTGCTCCCTAATTCACCATTAAGACTTCCTCTCCGGAGGTTTCCTGTAATCCCCGAGCTACAATATGCAGGCTTCGTTTATACGGTATTTCCACTTACACCTGCTCACATTCATCTAGTTAACTCCTTCATTAAAGATGAGGTGCAGTGAGACCTACGTCATCTTCATTCACTCAACTAATAACTGTCTACAAGAAGGTGCGGCTGCGGCGGATAAACGAGCCAGTCAGTCAAGGTTGTGTGTCTCCGAGGTTAGGACAGAAAAAGAACAAGTGAACCAACAAATGATCACGATTATTTCAGGCTGTGATAGGTGCTTTGATAAAAGTAAAACAGTGACTGTGAAAGGGGAGGCAATGAGAACGTGAATGTGATGGGGGAGGGAAAGAAAGAGCCAAGTATGTAAATAAGCGAAGAGCATTACAGGCCAGGATAAAGGCTCTGAGGTGGGAACAAGTGGGATGTTGGAGGAACAAAGGCTGGTGTGGCTGCAGTGGAGTAAACAAGGTTGCATAGAAGAGCCTTGTCCATCATGGCACAACCGAATTTTATTTTAAAAGCAATGGGAAGCTTGAATGTTTTTAAGCAGGAGAGGGGCATGACCTGACTAAAGATTTAAAATGCTCTCTGGTTGCTCTTTGTAGCGGGGGTCAAGCATGGAATTGGGAGGGCCATTTAGAAAGCTATTGCATTAGAACCCTGATTCCTGGACCAATGCTCCTTTCCCAGGTCCCTATTTCTGCAAATGGAATCTGTGCTCTCTAAAAGTTATAACCAAAGAAAATAGGATGAGTAAAAAGCATTTCAACTTGTCATGGCTACTAGCAATTTTTAATAAAGCAAATTAAAATAAAGAAGGATAAAACTATTCAAATGGCAGGAAATAATACTTAGTTCTTAGGAGGGCATTATATTGTCATTCCCCACGTTGCTAATAAAAATTTTTTAAAAAGTAATTTAGTACCCTGTTTCAAGAGCCTTGGAAAAGTCAAATTCATTGAAGAAATTACTACATTTGGGGGAAAGTAAAAGAGGAAGTGGTAATGGGAGTTGAGGGCAGGGAACCAGTCTGATAATTTTTCTACCATTACCAGTTTTTTAGTGAATTAATGAAATTGTGTTCATAAATGTAAAAGTTGAGAATGAGCCCCTGTGATAGCCCCACAAATGCACACACACTACGAGTTCTTGACTAAACAGCCAGCCGGTCATGCTCTACCACCATTCTTTAAAAAGGAAAATGTTCCTGGTCTTGCTCCTTATTACAAAAGCAATACATGTTAAATGTAGAAATTTTGGAACATGCACCAAAAAAAACAAACAAACATACAAATGGAAAAATTACAATTCCTTTACCCAAACTAATCATTATTAAGTTTTTAGTGTATCTTTTGACATGTTTTTTTACTTGTATATGTGTGGTATGTTCCTTTCATTCAACAACATCAACGAAAATTGTACTTAAATGTACTATTATTTAACCCCTTATTTTCACTGAATATATGATGAATATCCTTCCATGCCATGAAACATTTTTCTGTGACATAATTTTAAGTGACTATTATGATATTCCATTAAACAGTTGTACTGTAATTGATTTAGATACTTCTCCTTTGTTGGACTTTTCATGACTAGAAATCAGCGTGAACCCAAGATCCTTGGCAGACTATACAAGCTCAATACTTCCTTTCTTTAAAAATTTCATGCTCCCATAAAAATATGCACATTTATCTTACCATATCTAAATTCTTTAATTCCACTGGTGAAAACTGTCTTGCAAAGAGTGGTGTTAAAGAGGCAGAGAAGTTCTTTAGAAAGATTACCAGTTAGCCAAAATGTGTTAATGAGTGAGTGTGCCACAATAGCTAATCCTATGCTTCTCAGGGTTTAGTCCAGTCATAAATTGAATTCATCACCCCATTCTATTAGCTAATAGATCAGATAAAGCAATTGTATCTAACGTTCTACTGAACAAAGAGTAAGTGACTCAGGGTCATTGTGAGTGAAGGCCTTCCATTCCACAGAAATTATAACTGATATAAACAAAAAGCTGGCAGAAAGGGGCACAGTCAAGGATTATAAATATATTTCACCTTACCATCAAAATACCATCTTCTATGTTCCCTTTCTTGGTTTCACTTCAAGTCCTTGATAATGGTGCCACAATAGCAAGAAGGTGGGGCAAGGTGCATGGAATGGAACTCTGCTGAAACCATCTCTGACTGAGACAGTTTACTACTTCAGTTCTGACAAGAACCCTCCCAGGTAAACAGGAAGAATCTCTGGTTTATACACCAAGTAAGAGGAAATACTCCTTTTCCTTTTGGCAAAGTTATAAACTGAAAAAGCGAAACTTTATGGCTTGAAAGAGAGGGAAGAAGAAAGATGCTAAAATCTAAATCCTTGGCACCCAGGAACAACCTGTCTTCTCCCACTTTCCCCACCTTCCTGTCATATACATTTTATAACCATCCTAATTAAAGAACTCATAGTGAAGAACTATGCAGGTATGAGGGGTTCTAAGGAGAACAAGCACCCTTTTCCAGGGTAATAAAAACCCCATACAGCTTCTACTAGAGATAAGAATATTTTATTGCTAAAGTTGTAATTTTTATAAGTTGTTTTTAACAACATACAAAACAAAGTATCTGCTTCTTACTGAAGTATTAGTATTAGAATTGGTTGTAGTGATAGCTATAATATTAGAGTATTAGCTAATACTAAGAGCATCCACCATATACCAGCTACTGTTCTAAGCACTTTTTCATAGTTTATTTTCTATTCTGGATCAATGTCTCAATAGATTTGCCTCTTGCTCAAATTTCCATCTCCTGGATAAAAAAAACCAACTGAAAGATTTAAAAAGATCATTATCAATATCAGGTTTCAAGTTTTTTTGTGTGTGATTTGTCATGATAGAAAGTCTAGAGTTAAATGGGCTTCAATTGGTAGCCATAAAATTCTTTTTGTAATTAAAATTGTATTTGTATTTTTGTTATTATTTCAGGAAGTTTGAAAATTCAAACAACACAGCAGAAATTAACATTCATCCATTATTTCCACAATCAAAAATTAACACTTGAAAATTTGCCATAATTTTATCCATTTTGTATCCATTTTTTTCTATTATCTACATGAAATGTATAAATACTCCTCTTAAAAATTAAAGCAATGAAGATAGTTAGTGTGCATTTGACATTTTCTCAATTTTGATCCTGCACTTATTATCCCCTAGGTAACTACTCTAGATACTTGTTCAGTGTTGTCCTTTAAGGCCATTCTTGTATTTTACATGCATTTTAACTACAGAAAATATGTAGCAATATTTGAGTGTGAATGCATCACATAGACATATTACATAAACACAGTATAGAACATGCATACATTATTAACATAAAATGTAGTAAGAATAGTTGTACAACTTGGTTTTTCATTCAAAAAATATAATTTTGAGATATATCTATGTTGACTGATAAAAATCTCATTCCCTTTTAACTTCTTTAGGGTTTTTTGTATGACTATATCGCACTTTATTCATTACTCTACAGTAGATAGGACAGATAGATTGCTTCCAATTTTTCATTTTTACGAACCGCTTCAGGGGCCATCCTCAGACATATCTTTATGTATATGTGTTAGCATTTCTCTAAAATAGATACTAAGAATTCGAATTGCTAGACCATATATTACACTAATTACTTTTCTTCAGTTTCTTTGTTTTGTTGCTTTTGGCCAATTTCTTAGTTACTGTGATTATTTGAAAATATGTCAGAAAAAAAAACACTTTTTTTTTTCTCCCTCTCTCTACCATAGGCTTTGGCTCAATGGTTATTCTCTCTCTCTCTCTCTCTCTCTCTCTCTCACACACACACACACACACACACACACACACCTGTCTACACAGTGTCCTTTCTTTTCTCACTAGATCCAAGTTTTGTGCGGTCTGAAGCTTATGTAAGTTGTGAAGCTCCCTCTAAAAAAATACAAAAATTATAAATACAAAATTAAGAGAGTCATTATTTATTCAGAATGATAAAAGTAATCCCAACTTCAGCACTATTGACATTTGGGTAAAATAAAATTCTTTGTTGGAGGAGGAGGAAGCAGCTGTCCTGTGCATTGTAGGATCTTCAGTAACATCTTTACCCTCTATACACTAAATACCAGTAGCACCTCCACAGTTTGACAACCAAAAAAGTCTCCAGACATTAGCAAATGTTCCCTAAGGGGTAGAATTGCCCCAGCTGAGAACCACTGCTCTAATACTACCCGCTCTTTCAGAGTATAGAAAAAAAAAAAAAAAGGAAGTCTTTCCAGCTTCTCTTACAAGTCTGTGTCTAAATCCCCTAATTAACATATACATAAATATCTACCAATGTTCAAAATAGTAAATACTTCATGGCCTAATTGGGCTTATAACAGGAATTCAAGATTGGTTAAATACTGGCACATCAGATTAATTAATGTGATGCTTCAGGTTAAAAGATGGAAGTGGAAAAAACATTCAATTATTTTCAACACACATTCATGTTAAAATTTCTAGAAAACTAATAAAAGGTAACTACCAAAACCTTCAGCAAACACATATTCTATGATGAAATATTTAGAAATATTCTCTTAAATTCTGGAACAGTCAAGGATGATATTATCATTACTTCTGTTGAGCACAATATTGGATATCTTACCCTGCCAAGCAAGTTAAGAAAACAGGGCAGATAGGTTGAAAAAGAAAAACCAAAACTGAGCTTATTAAGAAATCTGACCTAATAGTAAAAGAGAACTACGGTAGGCAGAATAATGGCTCCTCACAGATGCCTACATCCTAATCCCTAGAACCTGCTAGAACCTGGCAAAAGGGAATCTGCAAATGTGATTAAGTTAAGAATCTTGAGAAAGGATGATTATTCTGGATTATCCAGGTGGCCCAGTATAATCACAAGGGTCCTTCTAACAGGGAGGTAAGAGGATCAGAATCTGAGGAGATGTGACAAAGCGGATGTTAGAGTATGACAAAGCTGGAAGGCAGCCATGAGCCAAAGAATGCGGGAAGCCTCTAAAAGCTGGAAAGAGCAAGAAGAAATGCATTCACCCCAGAGCCTCTGGAAGGAATACAACCCTGCCAACACCTTGATTTTGGTGCCAGGAGACTCATTTTTAGAATTTCAACTTCCAGAACTGTTAAGATAATAAATGTATTGTGTTATGCCACAAAGAGTGTGATAATTCGTCACAGCAGCAACAGGAAATGAATGTAAATACAGAGGCTAAAGAGAGCTTAGCAATTTTGTTGGATATAATTCCAGATGAATCAAAGACAAAAGTCATAGGCAAAAGTTTAATTTTTTGGAAGAAACCACATGCAAATACCTTTAAAAACACAGGGAAGGGAAGAATTTCTTAAATAAGACAATATCTATAAAACATAAATAAAATTAAAAGATTATTAATTCATGTATTTTAAAAACTAAGGCCTTTTGTGAATCAAATTCACCATATTATGACTGGAGAGGGGAGAAGCCACAAGCTAAAAGAAGATATTTGCAACATTTAAAACAAACAGAAGCTTAGTATCTGGAATATTAGAGAAGTCCTAGAAATCTGTAAAAAAAAGATAGTTAGGTTTTTAAAAAATGAGCAAAAAAAAAACCAAACAGGCATTTTGTGAAAGATGTGGCATGAATAACCATAGAACACATAATAAGATGCTCAATTTAATTTATAATTAAAGGAATGCAAATTAAAATCATAATGAAATACAATTTCATATTATCGGATTAGTAAAAATTAAAGTCTGACACTAGCAAGTTTTGGCACTCATCTATACTACTAATCTATGCTACCTTCAAAGGGTAGTATAGATTAGTGTAGCCAGTTGAGAAGCAGTGTTTCATCATTTTAAGTGTACATAAAGTACAAACCTGCAATTCATGTTAGATATATAACCAAAAGAAATTATTTCATATGGGTTCCTGGGTACTTGTATAAGAATATTTTAGCAGCATTGTTCACAAAAGCAAAACAGTAGAAAAAATTCAAGTATTCATCAATGATAGAATGGATTAATAATCATGTAATGGAATACCATACCATAGTGAAAATGAATTAACTACAGCTAGAAATTCAACATGGCTGAATTTCGACAACATAATTTTGAGCGAAAAACACAAATTACAGATATATATACACACATATATGCACATATACATATATACATATATATATATATAAAGCGAATTTTGACATATGCTCTTTTTACTATCATTGATATAGATATATATTTATTACTAGCATTGATTCATATATATCCATATTACTATTGATATACATGTATATACATATCTACACTATATATGAAAAATACATGATTTCTTCCTTGTTTATAGGAAAATGTCATTACTTTGTCCTTTTGGATGATAAAATCCCCAGTTGACATTTTCTCTCAACATGTTAAAGATATTATTCCATTGTTTTCACACTTTCCTCATTATTGAGGTTTGATTTTGTTTTAATTTTCATTCCTTTTTAGTTCATCTGTCTTTTTGTTCTGGTTGCAATTGAATCTCTTTGCCTTTGGTATTCCATAATTTCATACTGATGTTTCTAGGTTTGGATTTATTTTGGCTTGTATTGCTCAGAATTTATTGAACTTCCTTATTTCGAGTATTTTTATGCATAACCAATTCTAAAACAGTCTCAAATATTCTCCCTTTGAATATTCCCTCTCCCACATTCCTTTTTTCTGGAACTCTTAATACACTAGAAAGTCTCATTCACTTTCTCCTTTATATTTTTCACTTCTTTATCTCTGTATATTGTATTCTGGCTTATTATATTTTATTTCACCATCTCTCTTCTACTAGATATATCTAATTAGATATTTGCCTTTTCCTCTGAATTTTTAGTTTTAATGATTATATTTTTTATGTGCAATTCTATTTGGTTCCCTTTAAAACCTACCTGCTTATTTTTCATAGAGTATTGCCTGTTGTTATGTTTTCAATGCTTTTTTTGAGGGGTCTTTAATCATTTTTAAAAGCTTAAGTGTCTACCAAAAAATTTCATTCTATGAAGTCTGGGCTATCTAATTCTGCTGTTTGTTGACAGTTGTTTTTTGCTTCTGGTGAATTATTTCACTAAATGTTTTATAATTTTGGATTGTGAGTCCTTCTTCCTTGCAGTTTTGTATGTGAGAAACTTGTGCAGCCTAAATTGGGTACATGCCCCTCTAAAGGAGGTTGATATTTGTTTTTACCAGGTACCCCTTGTGTGTCACAGGTGAGGATCATATTTTTATGTTAAATTTTTAGTGTGTGGATTTCTAGAAATTTTGATGGACCAAAGAAAATCTTTATATCCCTTGTGATTTTTTTTGAAATATACATGTATATTTACACTAAACTAAATGCTTTTCTTGAGCATTTGTTTATTTAATCCAAAAATACTGTTGAGAATGTTAGGCAGTGCGAGTACAAAATTGACTAAGGGACCTAAAAACACGAAGTTGGGCTTTGCTTGATACGTTTTGCTAGGGGTATATATACAGGGTCCATAGCACAGAAGAACCATTAACAGTGACTGGAGTAGGATGAGCAAAGCGAAAGGCACTGCCCAGGTACTTGTTAAAATGAGCCTTGTATTGCTAGTAAAAAAAAAAATGATAAAACGACAAGATTATCTGGTTGCCTTATCCTTAAGATGGCACTATAAACTCACGATTCCTTTGTAGAAAAAGAATACAGAAAAATAACTGAGATTTATCTAAAAATTTCACTCAAACATTATGGTATAAACTTGAATGGCATTTGTGTGTCAGACACTAAGTACTTGTGTATGTTATTTTCATTTAATCTTTATAGCAACCTTAAGAAGTAGAGACAAGTATTTGCCCCATGTTACAGAATAGGAAGAGGAATCAGATAGGATGAAAGTGACTTTGCCCTCAGCCACAAACCCTCTAAGTGGCAAAGCCAAGACTTAAACTGAGACAGCCTGAATCCGGAAATTGTGAACTTAATCGCTATGCTGTATCACCTCTTTATAAAAATCCACATGTTGAAAATGCAACGACATTAGAATGATCAATTACTAAACTTTTTTTCTCAACTCTGGTTAAGTCACACTAGAAAACATATCAAAAAGTTAATGTCTCAGTCCTCAGAGAGTGACAGAAGACATCTGGGCACCTGGAAGCAGTCTCATAAGGCTTAGAATGAATGAAAGTTTGGCAGTTAAACAGACTCAGGTTCAAAATAAGCTCTACACTAGCTACTGCACTTGAACAGATTCAGTCTTCCTACTTATAAAATAGAAATATCACCAGACCTACTTTATGGATTGTTATCAGGATTAAGTGAGTGATTTCATGTAAAGCTCTTTGAACAATGTCTGAAAATGGTAAGTATTCAATAAATGTTAGCTATGATTATTACTATGGATTTATGTAATCCATGAGCAAGGAGGGTGGTAAATGACTTCATTCATTCACCACTTATTATTAACCCTTTACTATGCACTAAATACGAGATCCTAGAGATATAATTGTTTCTTTATTCAGCAGATATAATTAAGCTCTTGACAGGTATTATACTTTGAGGAAATCATAACATCTGGTATGCTGTTGAATTGGTCAATAGCTTGAAATTTTCCTTCCCCAATGTTTCAACTCTGTATAGGGATTTCCCTGCTTTGGATAGTTAACCATCATGAATATAACAGATTTGATTAATAAAATTTTGCTTTATTATAAAAGTTTATTTTCTCCATAAACCTCAAGATGTTTATTTTGTAGAGCTGAATATTTTTGTTTCTAAGTAATGTAGTATATAATACTCTTTATAGATTAATTTATAAGTTTTGAAATTCTTGAGTGGGAAAACCTCCCAACTCTCTCAGCACAATGGATTTTTGACCACAAAAAGCAGTAAAAAGTATGGGGTTTAGGGTCAGAGAGACCTGACTCTAAGTTCCTCCACTCAATAGCTGTAGAATCTTAAGTAATTTTTCACTCTTCTGAACCTTGGTTTTCTTATCTCCAAAAGGGATAATAATATCTCTATCTTGAAGGATGTTGAAAAGGCTAAATTCATTAATTAATTCCTGAAAAGCATTTATTTGTTGAGCAACTACTATATACCAGACGTTCTTCTGGATACTGAGACTACAAAAAAAAACAAAACAGCCACATTATAGTAAGATAAAATTTGGGAGAAAATTGAGATTGTTTACAATTAATTATTCCATCAATGTATGCAGAGCTTATATCACTAGTAAAAGGCTTAAGAAGCATTTAATTGCGGTAGAGTAAAGATTCAAATTAGAATCTGTAGTTGAGCAGTAAAGATAGTCTGATAAAGAAAAATAGAAATGAGTTAATTGCTAGAAAAATACTTTCAAATTACCTTTTATTAGGTAATCTTATAATTCCATGTCAGGTGTTTGGGTATACAAACATATATATACAATTTTCTAAACATGTAAATAAAAAGCAGTAGTTTAGTATCTGTTAAAATTCAAATTACTAAAAACCTTCCCAAAACATTTATTATAAAAATCAGTAAAATTGTTTAATGCATTCTAAAAATTTTAGGGTATGTATACATAAACATTGTCAAGCTTGCTTTACAAAAAAAAAAAAAAGAGTGCAATTTCTATCCATGTGTTCATAGTGACTTTTAAAAGTAGTTCAAAGGGGGGAAAAGATGGTAGCATTGCTTCTATTACAGCATTAATTAATACTGACTTCCCCTGGGGTATCCATGAAAGGTCCTTTGTTATTACATATAGTAAAAATATTAAAAAATTAATACTCTATATCTATGAATAAAACATAGAAAATAAGATTTTATTTTCTTAGACTAATTTGTTATCACGAAAAACTGCATTCATTCTGCAGATATTACTGAAACCTCACATTATTTTTAAAAAAATATTTACTACATTTGAAATTCAAAAAGAAACCCACAAGACATATTCTCCTCCCAATACATTCATTGAATGCAGATTTAAGTGAGCACATCTCATTTTGATTGTGCCCTTTATTTGCATACTTCAAAAATGACTACAATATAGTTCATTTGTATTTTTAACTGGTACCAAAATTAAGATGAATGATCTATGCGAAACCAACAGCCTGTATGTCTAGCAACAGTTGTCATATGCCAAAAGAAAAAAAAAAAGCCCTGAGTCAGTATTTTTTGCAAAAGTAATGAAGAAGAGTGCTCCGAAGTCATTTTATAACTTATGAAATAGTTAAGACTGTCCAGTATTCATTTGTTTTGTTTTCATTTTGATTGAAGAGAGGTATGGCTTTTGTTTAGTTAATCCGACTCAGGTCATTTCTTAATATTCAATTTCATTTAAATCCTCAGAATATCCTGATGATTGCTGAGTTATATCTTCCATTTCTGTCAGGAGACAAATAGATAGTAATAGTTTTCTCTATTTTTATTGTAGAAAAATACTTAATTTGCATTCTTATGATTTGAGACTATTGAAAAATCCCTTTTCAATAAAGCTTATGTAATTGGGAAAAATATTGTTACCTGCGCAGGGTCCTGCTTGAAATTTAACATCATCAATGGCAATATCACTTCTTATTGACACTCCACGAATGGCTTCAAAAATTAACTGAAAAATAACAAAGTTTGGATTTAGAAATAGAGTAATTTTGATAAAACAATGCTGGTCAGGGCCAGATCCAATCTGTGTGGATCTGGAAGCTTACATTGCTCTTAGAGGCTCCCTTTAAGGAACAGAATACAAAATCGCAAATTCACATTTAGGTACAAAGAGAACACTTATCTGGAATTCAAAGAAATTCCAACAAATTACTGGAGCGTTGGAGATTCAGGTTCTTTTCTTCTGATACCTCTGCAGGCAGTTTCCCAGAAATACTCACCTTGAAATGCTTCCTGGTGAAGACCTGGTTTCCCTTCCCTATCTACAATATTTTCCTCCCAGTACTCACGGGCCCATGAAAGTGATGAGCTCAGAATCTTAAGCTTCCTTGGACTCTCCATAAATCTACGTTTGATACCGGTTCTAGGTGGAAGAATTTAATATGACAGATGAGACCCATGTATGAACAGCAAAGTATGATAATAAAATTTACCAAAAAAGACAATGATTCATTTGTCATATTAAATACCGTAACATTCAAGAAAGCTCAGGAAGAAGAGGGAACCAGTTTCATGACTTTAGATCCTAAGAAGAAAATAATCAAATATTCCATTTCTAGAAAAATAGATTATATTACAATCTCTAAGGCTGCCCAACAATGGTTAATAAACCACTGAATATTCCAGGGAGGCTGTTGGTGATAAAAAGTGTCCAGAAGACACACTTGCTCTACTTATTTTATGAGTAAATGACTCCCCACTGGATTAGGTTATGCTTTAAATGTAATAAATATATGAAGCTATCTTGAAATTAATGACTCAAGGAAGCTTTAATGACAGAAATGTGACAAAGTAACATTAATAAAAATTGTAAAGATACAACCTTAAACAAGAATCCAAATCAATGGCAAGAAGAGGAAAAGAAAATTCTAACACATCTAGATAGAAGGATATATGAGTATAGTTTTAAGCATTTCAATTTTCCAAACAATACTAAGATGTTTTTTGACCACTAAGTCTGCAATGTAAGATGTAATAGACAAATTACTTGGTGGAATTATACTTAATAGTCTATGGTTGGGCCAAAAACACTTGATTTCATAAAAACTTCTCTTTTGAGTTTTCTTAATACTTGGGTGATAATTATTTCATAGCATTAGTAAATAATTGTGATTATTTAAAAATAAGATAAAAATATTTTTTCTTTTGATTTAAGTGTATTTTTTCAAATGGTGACTAAGTCATTAGGACATAAATACTTATTAAGTTGTTTGAACCCAAATACTTAATAAATGGAACTGTTAGGTATTTCTTTTGGTCTAGGGTACCATAAAAAAATTACTGAAACTAAGGCACCATGAACAAGAAAATTTGGAGACCCGGTCTTAGCTGAGTATTAGGCACATAATTCCTAGTAAATGTTAGGTAGTGTAATGAAGTAAATAATTCTAGAGAGTTGAGAATTTATCTAATGCTTTATTTCACTGGCATCAAAACATAAGAAACCAGGGAGGAAAATATCTGAGACCAGAAAAGTAAGCAAGGAATCCAAAGGAAATAAAATCATTTTGTATTTTGACCAATACCAAGTCTGGCTCTGCTTCACCCTTTAATAAATCCCTTAGGAAGGAGCATGAATAAAGTTTTGTCACTTGATAACATTTCTTCAACAGGGATAATCTGATTATTGGAATGTCATTGGGAGGTCACCCATATATTTCACTATAGGATCAGTCTCAAATGGCAGCAGTACTATATATAGCATTTTAAAAATCATCTATACCTACCCACCCCCACTGATGATGTTCATGTATACTTTTCTAGCTCTGTTCTTTTCCCTGGCACGTAAAATATGGCTAATCTATTTGCACAGTGGTGTGTCTGTGTTTTATTAGACACTAGGATGTTTTGAAAAAATTTGTTTAGCCTAGTCTTGAGATAGTCATTTGGCATTCTTCAGGGAATCACTAAATCTAGAAAAAAAATTCCTCATGGCATATTGGTATCTGTTCCATTCTAAACCCAAAGGGAATAGTCTGGAGTCTTCTTTGCAGATTGTGAACTGAAAATCTCTGAGAATATTCTGTACCCTTCAAACTTGAACACTCCAAGATACTTCAAAGTATCTGAAACACCCCAGATGCTTCAAAGACTTTTAAAACAACCAGCCACCCAGCTAGTCTAGTAGATGCAAAGCCCTGTACCTGGCTTCCTGGGCTTCGATGCTGAGAAGTCACTTGCAGAACTCAAATCCTAAAATGCTCATGTATCAGCATCATTTGGGAATTTTAAAAAACATCAATACTTGGGCTTCATCAAAGAGACTCAGATTCATTTAGTTCAGGACAGAGAGTCTCCACCTTTAGTGTGCATCAGAATTACCGGGAGGGCTTGTTAAGATACAAATTTCTGTGCCCCACGCCCAGGGTTTCTGGTTTAGTAGTTCTGAGGGTAGGCCTGAAAATGTGCATTTCAAGTGAACCTTATTTTAGGTGAATTTGCACTTTGGGTGTTGTTGCTGGTCTCAGAACTACACTTTGAAAACATTTTGGTATGGTGCCCTAATAACATAATAAAATTAATCCATCATCTCTGAATGATGATCAGTTATATTAGTAAGTTCCTGAGTGATTCACTTTCCTTCTGTAAACAGACATTAAATCATTATTAAAAATCTTTCCTGGGGCTATCCATTATTCTTTACCAAATTTCTAGTTTTATCCATGCTGAGATAATGGGTCATCCCTGGATAGTGGCACATCTCCCCTGTTATTTGTTCTTTGGAAATGTAGCACCCTAGATGGCACTACAACCTGGCCACCTGAGCTTCAATTCCTTCCCTTTTAGATCTGTAGAAAAATAATTGCGGTTTGTGAGTGGTATCAAATAAAGTCCTTATTTTTGATACCTCTTCCCAGGAATATTTGGGCTTAGACCAAGCAGCCTGTGTTTAAGTTGAAAGGTACTGGTCTAGGAGGTTTGTTATCAGACAGAAGCAAGAATAAAGAGGAAGCAGTGCTTTCAGTGTAAGGTCACATCTGAGAATTCCTCAGAGCAAGTTTAGGAATGGTCAGGAGTCTGAAGGTTTTCTCCCCACAGCTTTCTAGAGCTTTGGCTCATGGTAGGCAAGTGAAGGCAGTGGTTGTCAGGAGGCTGCTGCCAATCTCTGGACTAGATTGGCTGCTCAGACTTATGTTGGAATATAAAAGGCTCTTTCCTAACACTGCTCAGATTCCTTTATAATCAGGATCCTGTAGGATGAAGGTTTTCTATAGCATGTGGGACGACCCAGGGGGAGATCAAGACTTTCAATTACTTGTGCATCAGTGTGGACAGAGGCTGAAAATACCTCCTCTTAACCATGTACTCTGGTAAATATAGGATTACAACAAAAGTCCTTATATGTGGGTAATGTTGAGTGAATGATGCAGCTGCAACAACCAGTTAGGTAATACCAAGTTTAGAAGAAAAGGAAACTGTTTTAGAGGTTTGCAGGACACATAGAATGTACTTGACACTCAAAATGTACCAAGACAAAAATAGATACGCTTTCATCATTGAGCTGCAAATGTCATTTTATGCATAAATACCCAAGGCTCTCTCTCCTTGCCTAATTTCCCATTCACTGCTCAGATTTAATCAATATAGTCTAATTATGTTTACTCTTAAACAAGTTCTGCTTTTAACTGTGACCTTGAAAAAGGACAAAACATTCTCTTTGGTAGCAAAAAAAAAAAAAAAAAAAAAAGAACATCAGAAGCTGATAGGAACGTTTTCCATTACTTGATTCTTATCTCTTTGGCTTACCAGGTGTTGCCTCTCACAGCTGTATTCAATAAGTGCTCGGAGCCAGGAAATGCTCTGTTCACCTCTTCTTCTCCATAAGAGAAACTCTTCACTGTCACCTTCTTTTCTCAAATAAACACTCAGCAGGCCAGTCCCTGCTCCATACATGTGGTAGAAAAAGGTCAAGCAGTGTTTTCCGGTGACTCCTCGCAGAGGACCAGACAAAAGATGCGCTTTTTGTCCATACACCATATGAGAGGCTTCGATGTACATGTAATAGCCTTGAGAGTAATACAAAATCAGGTATTGTTAAGAAAGGCAAACATTATATTCTCTTCTTGCTCTTTTGAGTAGTGTTCCTGGAAACAAATTAGAGTAAATGGTTGACTTGATGACAGCACTAACAAAAGGATTCTGTCAATTTGGAGACTGTACAATCCAAGGAGAATAAATAGGCTACAACATTTAGACCATCAAAATAAAATTTTTCATTTAATAATTTATAATTCAGTTTAATACAAAGGAGGTAATCAATATACTAGTATTATGCCTCTGATGTGGTGATTAATGTATCAGAATCTGTCCTAATCATTCATAGACAGTATTTGGAGCTTCTAGATACTGGTTTAGGGGAGAGAGCATAGATTTTGTAGTCAGTTTGATATGGGTTCAAGTCCTTGATCTAAATTTGTTATCTGTGTGATCCTGGTATAATGAATTTTCCTCTCTGGACCTATATTCATCATTTAAAAATAAGGGTCCATTATATGTGTGCTACAGAGTTGTGAGAATTAAATAACATATGGGACATATGCTCGTGTATAATACACATTCAAATATTCATTTCCTGTCCTGCCCTCTTTCTTAAATGTTTTTGTAACACTTCTTTTTGTCTCGAAAACATATAACATTTAATATAATTATACGACATTTTATATATTATATGTCATATACTGTATGTTTTAATTATTAACACTTTATATTTCCATTTTCCTTTCCTAATTTTATTTTGATTTTTTAATTTGTTTCAGGCAGAAGCAGGATTAGTTTGCACGTAAATAAGGCACTCGTGTGCTGGAGCCAGTTTCCACTGGTTCCCAAGGGTCAATTATGCGACTTCGGTTCCTAGGTCCAAATGACTTCAAATTGGTTGTTTGAAATGGACTGTGATGGAAGTATTTGCACCACAGAAAAAGGATGTACCTATGAATCAAGAACCCCTGCCAACCACCAATAGAGCTGGTTGGTGTTAAATAATTACCATCAAGCCACTGAAAAAAGGCAATATATTAACATTAACTTCTAGACTACTGCACAAGTAAAATAATCTGTGTATCACCTGAGGACAATTTTTTAAAAAAGGCCCTGTACGCTACATCAGTAGTTCTTAGTCTTTGATCATTTAATGAAAAGTTTATATCTTTTCTACTTGAAAAATATAAACAAATATTTGCATGCAATTTTATTGTCTTTGCCAATATTGATTTTTTTATACAATGCTATAAAAAATAATCTTAAGCAACCAAAATGCCCATCAACAGACAATTGGGTAAAGAAATTATGGTTCATATATACAATGGAATATTATTCATCCATTAAAAAAATGAAATGCTACCATTTGCAATGACATGGATGGACCTAGAGATAATTATGCTAAGTGAAAAAAGTCAGAGAGAGAAAGATAAATACCATATGATTTCACTCATATGCAGAATCTAAGCAATAAAAAGAACAAACTAATAAAAATCAGACTCACAAAAATAGTGGACTATTTGGTGACAGACAGAGGGGAGGGGATTGGGAGACTGGGAGAATGGGGTGAAAGGTTAAAGAAATACAAATTAGTAGTTGATAGTTGTTCATGGGGTGGGGATGGGGAGAGAATGCAGTTAGCATTAATACAATGGCTAGGTGGAGGGCAGAAGAGGAAGGAAGCAATTGGGTGGATCATTATATCAACTATAGAGATATCTAACCAAAATACTGTATACTTGAAACTAACTTAAATAAATAAATATAAAAAATGATCATTACATAGTGTTACATCTCATTATTTCATGAAGAATTAATGGACAAATTGAGGGAAAAAAAGAAAAAGATCCCAAATAATGCATGTAAATAAAATAGTTTCTAGGCTATCTTCCTTTATAGTTTAAAGTTTAATCAATGAGCTTTAGTTACTTTCCAAAATTCAATGCATGAAATACCCCAACCAGAATTCATCACAAACTCCATCTATGTTCCTTCAAGGCATTCTTCCTTTCCCGTTCCCCTATTTCCACAAACACAATGTAAGAAGTCTCATAGGCTATTAAAAGGGTGGGAGTAAAAGTCCTGCCCAATTTGATCTTATAAAATTGTGTGCACCATGTAACACCTTCCCCCAATGTTTCACTCAGTGAAGTTGTCACTCTGAAAAACTGGGCCATCAGAGCCATGGGATGTAGCCTTCATCGACCAGTCAACCCCATGATCTGTTTTAAAATATCAGGAAAAATACTGTCAATATTTCTGGAAAGCTCACTTATGACAACCTCATTCCTAAACCAATGTTCAATTTTAGTCCTTGTCATTTTTGTCCTATCTGTAGCATTGGACAAAGTAGACCACTCCTGCCTCCTAGAAGTATTTTCTTGTCTTGTAGAACATTGTACTCTCCTGGTTTTTCTTCTATTCCACTGGTTTACCTTTCTTCTCTGACCTCTTGACCTTGGGGTGCTCCAAGGCCTACTTCTTGAACTTCTCTATTCTCACTCTTTTGATGATCTCACCTTGTTTCATGACTTTAAGTGCTACATATGTTGTCATATCTCAAAATTTTCGCCCTCTTTGCTGAAATCCAGACTAATTTATTGAAAACTGCCTCGTGGGCATCTCCACTTACTGTCAATTAAACGTCTCAAATTGAACATGTTCAAAACTAAATTCCTAACCTACTTTCTAGTTGACCAGGCCCAAACCTGGGCCTAATGCATCACTCTTCATGGCCTCTCACTCTCCACATCCAGGGAGTCAAACATTCTGTTGGCTCTACCTTCAAAATATATCTAGAATCTAGTCATTTCTCTTCTCCCCACCTCCACTGCTACTTTCTGGTCTGAGCCACTGTCATTTCTCACTTGGATGAATGCAACACTTCCTCACTACTTTACCTGCTTCTACCCCTGTTCTCTACAATCTAATAACAACATAGTATCCAGAGTGAACATCTAAAAAAAAAGTTAAATCTTACACTTCTCTGTTTAAAATGTTCCATTGGCTCAGCATTTCACTCAGAGTAAAAGCTGAAGGCCTGACAATTGCTTTTAGGGCCCTAAACAATCTCCTGCCCATTTTTTTATCTCTCTGCTGCCTGCTGACTTCCTCTCCTACTACCTTTGCCTTACTTACTCTGTGTTGTGTGGCTACACGGACCTGAAGTGCAGAGGTATGCTACTACCTCAGGGCCTTTGCAATGTGCTAATCCCTCTGCTTGGAATGGCTATTCCCCCATACAATCTCAGGTCTCACTCTCTCACCTTTAGAGGTCTTACCTCATTTACTACCTTTTCTATTAGGCCTGTTCTGACTACCCTGTTTCAAACTGCAATCCCCTTCCTCTGGCATTCCTCATTCCTTACACCCTAATTTATTATTTCCATAGCATTGAATTGCCTCTTAACACACTATACAATTTTCTTATTTTTCATGTATATCTGTCTCCCTCTTCTAGAATATAAAAAGGCAGAGATATTTCCTGGTTTACTTCACTACTATGCCCCCAGGTCCTAGAACGGTGCCTGGAACACACTAGATGCTCAAAATATATTTGGCGAATGGACAAATGAATGCATTTTCTTCTATAGCTCTGAGCCACAAACAAGTTTAACTATTTCCTGAGCACATGGCTCTATCAAGGTCATTCCAGTTGTGTGAAGGTCTAGCAATGAGACATGCAGTTGACTAGGATAATCCAAGGCAACATAGAACAAATCCAAGTTTTGATAAAATTAAATTTATATTAAACAATTGTTCTCAAACTAGTTCCATACCACCTGATGTATTCTTTTTAACCAATCACACATACGATAATTCTTTAACTTCATTACCTTCATTCTTTCATTGGCAAGAAAATTGCTACCCTGGGATTTTTGCAATTTCAGCAATAAAAGAAACTTTTATTGTTCTTTCCTTTAACATTTTCTAATTTAATCTAGGTTAGATGTAAACAAATACAGATATGCATAATCCTAACAGAAGGGTGTATTTAATTTAATTCCATAGAAAATAAGGTTAAAGCATTAAAATGACCATGGTTTATCATTTAACTACATACAAAGGTAATCCTATTCTATCCTATACATAAGTTAGTGTGGCACAGTGGACTGAATCTCTATCTTAATGTGTTAAAACTAAAAAACGTTTCCTCCAAAAAATAATTCTTAAGGAAATAAGAAGAAAATCAAAGAAAAATAACTTTTGTACTTGGCTTTGGGCTCTCAAAAGGTCTACCTGAATCCTAAGTAAAGGACCTTCGCTAAAGATGAAACACTTCATTGGGGGAGGGGAGGGGAAGATTCCTTTGAAAGATGCTGTCACTGGGAAACTGGAAAGCAGAAACCACTGGGGCCCTGAACCATAAAGTCTTTTTGAAATGGAAAGTAGGCAATGGATCCATCGTGAGTGAGAGATGACACAAGAAATGTCGTCTTTCATCTAGTGATGATAGTGTGCATCCTAGGGAATAAACAATGAGTCCCAGCCGGAATTCATCTCTAGAATTACCCAATTGAATTCTTTCTTTAATGAGTACAATGCACTGATCACTTAGCCTCAGATGGGTGAAGCATTACTCTGGTAATGCTTTCACCTCATGTACCTCTGGGTCTCAGGTATCAGGCTGAAACCATTACCTCAGGTTTGCAGTTCCAGAGATCTTTGTGTTTAGTGAAATATGAAAGGAATCTCCTAAGCCGTTTGATCTGTGACATTGTGTTATTCTTGGAGAGAGGGAAAAAACATCTAGGGGAATGTTAAGTAAGACAGTGCATTTCCGGGGCACTCACACCAGCCTGCTTTCCTTGAGTACTTCTGGCCTTTCCAAAAATCCTTCAGGATATAGTTTCTACTTTAAGCATGTAAGTATATTCCATAAAGCAGTACTGATTTAGACCAATCTAGACCAACGTCTATACTTATAAATTATTGTAACATATTTGTCAACTGATCAGAATTTGTCCCTTTGATACATAAACAAACTATTCATCTTGATTCTAAATATGTTTTTCTTCTTGACTGGCATGTGACATTCCCTTTCCCCAGATAAAAAATCAGAGCTTCATGGAGAGCCAGTCTGCCTCACATGTGTTTGGAAAGCAGAGGAAAGTTCCATGTGCTGACAAGCTTTGCCACATTACTACTCCAAATGCTGTCTTGTCTCAGCACACAAAAGCTCTGGATGGAAACCAGGGAGCGCCAGCGTTGAAACCTCAGACTGGCTCACGTGTTCCTGCACGTGAGGGATTCCAGTGTGTGGAAGGGATTATTAAGTGGAGAAAACAAATCACTTTCTCTCTGTGGGTCATTGTTTAACATTCAAGATAGGGGTTCCAATGGGTCTACTGAGAGATCAGGGTCTCATCTGTTTTTCATATAGCAACCATGATGTGTTGAGACACACACCATATTCATAATTTGGAACAGGGAAGCAGCTGTTCCTCCAGTCTCACAGTCCCCTTTCAGCAAGGCCAGAAAGGAGCCCGGGTGGCCTGAGTGAGGCCATGTGGAGTGAATAGCTAGCTATACTCATTAAACTGAAAGGGGATTCTTAACAATCAGGGGAAAAAAGACATCAGTACTTTGGGAAGAACAACAGCTAAATGTGTCTCTAAAATTGCTTTTTACCATATATTTTAAATGACTTTTAAAGTTTGTCATAAACGAGGAGTTATTGTTTGATGGGTAGAAAGTTTCAGTTTCAGAAAATGCAAAGGTCTGTAGATGTAGTATAGTGGTGATGCTTGCACAACGACATGAGTGTATTTAATGCCACTGAATTATTTATTGTACTCTTAAAAATGATTAAAATGGTAACTTTTATATTGTGTATACTTTATTACAATTTTTTAGAAAGCTTATCATAGAAGCCTTCTCTCTGTGAGTAGGATCTGACAATATCAGAAACTAAAGTGATAAGTTGTTGAAAGATTGAAGAACATTGGAGATTTTAATAATCTGGAGCTAATTCCTCAGATAATTAGAGATTAATTGGATAGTTTCGTCACAGATCTGCAATCAACTAACAAAACTGTTAAAAGACAAAGACTTGAATTAGACTGCTATTAAGTTTCAGCTACATAACTACACATTAAATATATAGTTTGATTTTCTTTTGTCTGACAGTACAATTTTATAAATAAATATCATTTGGTATTTTAATATATCATTAGTATTTATATCACACAAGAAGAGAGTGTTCTTAGAAATAAATAAGACTTCTGCCTTTACTTAGTAGCAGGTTGAAAGATAACTTAATTGTCAAAAATATAGACCACGTATTGAAACACCAAATGGTATTATAAAAGAAACTGATGGTGTCTCTTTCTCTGGAAATTGTTAAGAAAAAGATAAATTGTTGCTTTTCTAGGATATAGTTGCAGGAAAGGAGAGGGAAAACTGAGTAACTTCCTATCTATTCACTGGTAGACTCAGTGAATTGGGAAATGTTATAGTGGAAAGCATTTGCTCACTAAACTAGATAGTTACCTGTAGATTTATTTATTTCACTATCTTTTGGGCACAAAATTTCTGTAAACTTCAAGGCAACTAAAATAATTCTTTAAAAAGAATTCTGACGGTATAGCATCAAGTAAATGTTAATAAAATTGCAATAGCCACTAAACCCTTGGGCAATTTGTTAAGACTCATCTTTCTTCATTGTCTTATAAAGAAATAGCATCTGTGTCAGGAAACTTACTGGTTCTGCAAGCATAGAGCTACTTAAGTAGATAGTGACAGAAAATGGAAAGACAAATCCTGTGAAGTCTATTCCATCTCAATGAAGTCAAAATCTATCTGTTACAAATGCCTTTATTATTTTATTACATAAGGAGCCAAATGATGTGGCTATAATTTTTTTTTTTATTGTTGTCCTACTAGAGTAACTTTTACTGCTAGGTGACTGACATAAGCATTGAAAATGCCCAAACTTTAGTCATACAAATATCATCTTCATGATATTATTTTTGTTTATCCACATGCTATCTGCACTGTCATTCAGTTAAATTTTTTCTTTAAATAGATTACATTTTTATTACTTAAATACATTTAGTCAAATAGGAAGTTTATTAGCATGAAAACAGAAAAAAACCTGTAAATCTATGAAATAATGGTTTTGATATAATGGATATTACTATAAATTTAAAAAAATATATTTATCCATCTACAACTTGAGTTATCCAGTGATAGTTTGGAAAACATTGGTTTAAGGTCTACGAAACCATCTGGTTTCTACTAAGTCATTTTGCTTGTAGTCTTTGGCCATGATTCTCTGTTTATAAAAGGCCAAATGAGACAGAACAATGAGTCCAAGAAAGTTCACCCCAGAGATGAGCATCAGATTTTATAAAAGATTTACTAATTGTAAAAATAGTAATACCATTCATTTGAGTGGAGCTTATATGGTATCAAGCCTTTTCATAAATATAATCTCAGTTAATCATTGCAACCCTAAGAGATTAGCAGGACATCCAATGTTATTTTTATTTTACATAGGAGGAAACCAAGGTTCAGAGAAGTTATATGACCATACTCCAGGTTATACAGGCAGCAAGTGGCAAAGTCAACTTACTCTTCATGCATTGGTCTCTCCGCTAGACTACACTATGTTACACTCTAGAATTTGGAAAGGTTTATTGCATCTCCTGTTAGTCGGGAACCATAGCTCCTTTGGAATTGCTACATATGACCAAGTGTTGATTCTGATAGACATACAATAAACTGTCATATCTATATGATGGTGGCTTTTCTGAACTTCTCTTTTTATGAAATGGGCCTATGTTTGCTGGCCATCTAATGCAGTTGTCTGTAAAACAGTTTTGTATGCCTCTCCTTTTTCTTGGGTGGATTTACCAAGTATAAACTGACAGGTTTTAAGAATGGGAAGTGAAAAGGTAGAATGCAGTATACAAGTACAGGTATAGTTTCAGAAATTCCCAGAATGCATTACATTCCAAAAAGAATCTATTATCATCAGTACCAAACAAATATCTTTCAGTTGTCAAGGAGAAAGATACTATGTTTCTGGTCCAGAGTTTGAACCTATTTCTATACTAATGTATAAAATAGGAAGTTCTGCTGTTTTTCATCCTGCCATTATTTTACTGCCTGTAGTTGAAAAAAAAAAAAAGACATAGAAAAGATCATTTAGGACTAAATACAAAAATAGCAATAGATCAACAAAGCAGATGATAGAGGATTTCTTTTTTAGATGTAATTTCATTACTGTTTAAATTGCACATCTAATCACAGACAGGTCTGCTGTTGCTATCCCAGGATCCAAGCAGAGACTACTTAAAACTCCCTTGAATGAGTTTCAGTGTTTTAATATTTAAAATGTGTCGGTGACTTAGCTGATTTATAAGATTCTGTCTACCTCTTGCACCCTATAAATATTTGAACTTTTAGTTATCTATTGAGTCAATTAAAAATTTCTTATTATTTTAGACCTTATCCTCTGTCAAATATTGCTTCTGCACAAATCTATCTCCTCTCTTCCTATGCAATATTACATTTACTATACAAATCTTTTCTTTTTAAATGAGGTGGTTGTCAAGCAATTTCCATGATAATTAACTAAAAAAAGACATTTGCAGCACTTTATTACTATGATAGTTGTTCCCAATATTTATTACTCAAGATGGAGAGTTATAAAGGGGAAAAAAAGGAGAAAATTAGTTTCTCGGGCAGTTATTAGTCATAGACAGTATAAATGTAAATTTTAATACTCTTCTCTTACTACTCCTTGCAAATGATTAGAACACAATATAATAACACAATCTCTGATACAGCAAGACCTTGAGTAGAATAACCAGAAATAGCAACAAAAGAACATCAGAGACACAAAGATCTATACAATATGATTGGTTGGTTGTAGTACAGAAGAAAAGAGCAAATATCTTCAAATTTTAACCACTGTATATAATTATGTTCTTAAATAAACAATGCTAAAAAAAAAAGTGAAGTACCAGAGACATTGTTGAGTAATTTGTAGCACACCTATATTCCTGCTGAGAAAAATTAGGGGAAAAAAATGAATAAATATATGTAATTTTTTTTTTTCAGAAAATGCTTGTTTTGAAGATATATGAGAGTTCTCAAGTGGCAAGCACTGGAGGGGCAAAGATCCCAGGAAAAGAGGAAGTTCCATGAAGTGAGTTCAACACTCCTCAAACTGGCTTTTTGCCTTGGGGCATTTTCCCATTCAGTTTAGAAACTTAGCAGAGAGTAGCTAACAAAAGAGAAACCAATAGATCTCACTGGGTTGGAAAAACAATAGGGCTACCAAAGCAGTCAGGGCTTGAGTGCCAGGTTTTTTGAGAAAACAGAAGCACAGAGGAATGACCCCATCACTTGGCAATCTTCCCTTGAGGCATATGCCAAAATCTTAAGCTATAGAGGGCAAGGGCCAATAAACCAAATGCAAAATAAAGTACAGTTTTCAGCAATCTCATCAGGTAAAAAAACAAAAATTGACGTTTAGGACATACTAAAGAGGAGGGCCCCTAATAAAACCTCAGGGTAAATTCTTAGAGAATATACCATAGGTGAAGGGGAGAACAAGAGGTCAATCCAGCAAAACAAGACTGCAATACAACCTCTAGTTAGCTCATTTCTGACTGGACTGAAGTAACCTGTTCTACTGAAGTTGGCTATTTTAAAAGAGATCGTTCTTAGATAAGAAAAAGCTAAAGGAGTTCATCACCACCAAACCAATATTACAGAAAATGTTAAAGGGACTTCTTTAAGAAGAAAAAAAAAGATTAAAAAATATGAATAATCAAATGGCAATAACTATATATCTGTCAACAATTACTTTAAATATAAATGGATTAAATGCTCAAGTCAAAAGACACAAGGTGGCTGAATAGATAAGAAAATAAAACCCTTATGCTGCCTACAAAAGACTTCAGACTGAAAGAAAAAAAAGAGATGAAAACAGATATTTCATGAAAATAATAATAATAAAAAAAAGCTGGGGTAGCAATACTTATACCAGACAAAATAGACTTTATACAAAGGCTATAACATGAGACAAAGAAAGACCCCATAATCCAACTTCTGGAAGAAAGTTGGATTACCTGAAGAAACCCAAAACACTACTTTGAAGGGACATGTAAATTCATATGTTTATTGCAACATTACTTACAATATCCAAGATATAAAGGCAACCTGAGTTTCCATCAATGGGTGCATGGATAAAGAAGAGGTAGTGTATATACACAATGGACTGTTACTCAGACATAAAAAAGGAACAGGATATCTTGCATTTGCAATAACATGGATGGATCTGGAGGGTATTGTGCTGTGTGGAGGAAGACAGAGAAAGACAAATACCATATAATTTCACTTACATTTGTAATCTAAAGAATAAAACAAGCAAACAAAACAGAAACAAAGTAATGGATACAAGAACATTTTGATGATTTGTCAGAGGTGAGGGGCATTGGGAGGCTAGGTGATAAAGGGGAAAGAATTAAAAAGTATTAGTAATTACAAAATAGTATGGGGATATATAGTATAGGAAATATAGTCAATAATATTATAATAACCATGGATGGTGTCAGATGGGTACTAGATTTATTGGGGTGATCACTTCAGAAGTTATACAAGTATCTAATCTCTATGTTGTACACAAGAAACTAATTCAATGTCGTATGCCAACTATAAATGAAAAATAAAAATAGATGTATTAAAAAAGAAGAGAATAGGTTGAATCCTCCCTGGAGGAAAAAACACCATCATTAAGAATTTTGGTTCTATAATTTTTCACTTACAATGTTCAATATTCAATAAAAATACCATATACTTTGAGAAACAGGGCTAAAGGGTGAGAAGGACAGACAATAGAAACAGAACCACAGGTGATCCAGACATGCAGTCATCACTCAGTGACTGTAAGATAACTACGATTTAAAAAAAATAAATAAATCAAGAGAGAGATGTGAAGTATTTGGAATTGTAGAATAAGGACCTTTGGGAAATATGTTTCTCTATAAAGCAACAAGAACACTGGTGAAAAACAGTCAGATCAACTCTTTCAGAACTCTAGAAATTAACTAAAGCCATGCAACAATATAAAAGAGTTTACTCTAGAAAAATGACTAAATCTTGCTAAGAATAGTGAGATTTTAACTTGTCCTATTTCCATCTTCAGTTTTCCTAATCCAAGACAGATTTGAAAACTAAGAGCTTTACAACTAAGGTATTTGTGAAAAGCAGTAGCCAATAGCTCCTGTAAAGGGCAGAACAGTATAGAGCTCCCCAAAACTCCATTCCACCAAAATTGTCATTATCTGACCTGTTTGAAAACTTACTGAAAATTTCCATTCTCAAGGCTAGTCTTTATTAATCTTACTCAGGTAAACTCTGTACGAATAGCCTTATCTCCAGGGCATTTGTTAAAAATAATCAGTTAAATAATTGTTTAACATTGCAACTGCCTTAGGTGATATTCAAAATTAAACTGACAAAAGAATGACAAGAAATTTTTACAGAAAAACTATTAGGAAATGGAATGTCTTTGGGGCACTTTGCAAAATTCTAAAATATTCTTGGCAATCTAATAAACTATACACATGTGCAGAAATGTGCATATACCCAAGAGAGAAATGAAAAAAGTCCAAATCTACCATTTCTGGCTCACTTTGAGGCTCTGCACAAGAAACAAGTGAAGTCTCAGGCGGAGTAGTAAAATGCCTGTTGGGGCATTAAAACATTCCCTAACACAAACACAGAACACCTTTTGCAAGGGTTGGAAGACGTATTAGTTCAAGGTATATAAGAAAAACCTCTGTTCAATCATTAGTTGGTGGTTAAGCTACCTGAAAATATTCTTCAGTGGCCATATACAACAAAGAATTCAAACTCTGCATAATCAGTTCAGGAAAGTCCCTAAACAAACAAATAGCAACAATAACAACAAGAACAAATAGCAACAAGGAAAATCCTGGAGTAAAAGGGGAGCTGCCACATTATACTATTTAAAATATTTAGTTTTTAACAAAAATTATAAAATATACAAAGAAACAGGAAACCATGGCCCACACACAGGATAAAACGCAGTCAATAGAAACTGTCTCTGAGAAAGCCCTGACACTGAACATACAAAAAATTTAAGTCAACTATTATACACTTGTTCAAATAATTAAAAGAAACTGTGTCTGAAGAATTAAAGTATGAGAATGATGTATCACCAAATAGACAATATCATTAAAAAAGAGAAATTATAAAAAACCCTTGAAATTATGGATTTGAAAAGTATAATAACTGAAATAAAAAATTCACAAGAGAGACTCAGTGGCAGATTAGAACTGGCAGAAAAAAGAATTAGAAACTTAAAGGCAGTTCAATTGAGATTATCCAACCTAGGGAACAAAGAAAAAAGAATAAAGAAAAATGGACAGAGCCACAGAGGCCAGTGGGACAACATCAAGTGTACCAACATATGCATAAAGGGAGGCCAGTGTGGAGGAATAAAGAAACAAAGGACATAATACATACAGAAAACAAGTAGAAAAATGGCAGTCATAAATTTTACCTTGTTAGTCATTATATTAAATGTAAATGGACTAAACACTAATCAAAAAGTAGATATTAGTAAAATAGATTTTTAAAAAAAGATCTAATTATATCATGTCTCTAAGAGACACACTTTAGATTCAAAGACACAAATAGCTTGAAATGAAAGGTTGGGGGTAAAATATATCATTCTCCCAGTACCCAAAAGAGAACTGGAGTGGCTATACTAATACCAAACTAAACAGACGTGAAACAATGAGATACCATTTCTTACCCACTAGTCTGGCTATAATCAAGAACAGAAAATAAGTTTTGGCAAACTATATGCTTGTAGAGATGCAAAATGGTACGACTGCTTTGGACTAGAGTTTGGCTGTTCCTCAAATGGTTAAATATACAGTTACCATATGATCCAACAATTCCACTCCTGGGTATCTACCTAAAATAAATAAAAACATATGGCTACACAAAAACACGTACACAAATAGCATAGCATCATTATTCATAACAGCCAAAAAGTAGAAACAACTAAAATTTTATCAGCTGATGAATAGATGCACGAAATGAGGTATATCCATACATTGGAACATAATCACAATAAAACCAAATGAAATACAGATTCATGCTACAACCTGATGAACATGGTGAAAATCATGGTGAAAAGAAATGAAAGAAGCCAGTCACAAAAGGCCACATGTTGTATGATACCATTTATATTAAAGGTCCAGAATAGACAAATCTATAGAGACAAAGTAGTTTAGTAATTATGTAGAGATGGAGGATGGTGGAGCAAGAGTTGGAGGAGAAAATGGGAGTGACTGCTAATGGGCAGAGGGTTTCTTTTTGAGGTGATACAAATGTTCTGAAATTAGATAATGATGACAGCTGCACAACTTTGTGAATATACTAAACACCACTCAGTTGAACACTTTAAAAGAGTGATTATATAATACATCTATTCTATCTTAATAAGACTAATATTTAAAAAAAAACAAATGGAAATTCTAGGACTAAAAAGTAGAATTGCTAATATTAAAAAATAAATCATGAGTTTAATAGTATAATAAATACAACTAAAAAAAGATTTTCAAATTTAAAAAGTAGCTCAATAGAAAGTATACAAACTGAAGAATGGAGAGCAAAAGGATTGGAAATATTTATAAAAGAGCATAAAGAATATATAATACAAGGTGATAACTTTTAATGTATGTGTAATTGGAATTTCAGAAAGAGAGGAGATAGATTTGTGCAGAAGCAATATTTGACAAGATAAAGGTCAAAAGTTTTGAAACTGATAAAAGACCTGAAGATTAAAGAAGTTTAACGAACTCCAAACCAAATAACTATAAAGAAGATAACATGCATGCATATCATTCTAAAATACTAAAGCCAATCTTAAGGAGAAGACATTAAAAGTATCCAGAGAATAAAAGTATACTTTCAAAGCAACAACTATATGACTGAAAACTGACTCAAAAGAAATGATGGAAGCCAAAAGACAACTGAATGACATCATTAAAAAATTAATTTAAAAAATTAGTGATCAAGTTAGAATTCTGTTCTCAGCAAAAATATCCTTCAAATGTAGAGGAAAAATAAAGACATTCCCAAACAAACAAAACCTAAGAGAATTTGTCATCAGTAGACTTGCACCACAAAAAAAAAAAAAAGCCACTAAAACCAACATTAGAGCAAAATAAAAAAACAAAAGACTAGATACTGAATACTCCTGGCAAAAGAAAAGCATTTCCTACCAAAAAAAAAAAAATAATAATAATTCAAAGGAGAAACATGGAAATACAGAATAGAATGAAGACCAATGGAATGGGGGAAAAAGTGAATAAATATAAGTGAATACCGATCCAGTCATTTTCTGGGGTTTAAAAAAAATATAGTAACCATTAAAAGAATAAGTTTAGTAAAATAATGTAAAAAATAAACATGAGAATAGAGGGAGAAATAGAATAATAAGGAAGTAAATATAAATCTAAATATATCTGTAATTAAATAATAATGATTCAAACACTACAATTAAAAGACAAAATTGTGGGGCTGGCTAAAATATAAAACTCAACTATTGCCACATACAAGAGCCACACTGAAAAAAAAAAGTATACAGAAAATCTGAAAGTTAAAGGATGGAGAAACATAAACACTAATAAACCTAGAGCTGATGAAGCAATACTAATATCAGAAAAAATAAACTTTAAAAAAAGAAACATTACTAGAGAAAAGGTGGACATTTTATAATGATAAAATGGTTTATTCACCAGGAAGGTTTAATGATTATAAATGTGTATATGCCTAATAACATAGGTCCAAAACAGTATATATGAGTAAGAATTGATGGAACTAAAAGGGGAAACAAACAAATTCACAAGCATAATGGAAAACTAATATACCTCTCAACTGAACAGATAAAAAATTAATAAAAATATAGAAAAAATGAATATGGTTACAAGCTCAGTTCAATACACATATATATAGAATACTACATCCAACAACAGAAACTAAATATACATTATTTTCTAATATACTGGGTGTATGCTGGGCGATAAAGGATCTCAACAAATTGCAAAGAATTGAAATCATTAAAGGTATGAACAGATGAGTTTTCCATCCTTTTCCAACTGCTAGACAGTATGGAGTCAAACGTGCAAGTCTCCTCCTCTCTCTGCAAGTACATTTTTTCTACTAGGCCTCAGCCTTGGCTCCAGTTTAGATCATCATTTTTTCTTTTTTACTTTTGTCACTCTCTGTTTTTTAAGCCTAATCCTAATTAAATTATCTTTGTGTGCATATCTTTGTAAGCCTTTTTAAATCCTCTTTACAGCAAGATACATAAGCATCATAGTAAATGGAATTTAAATGCACATATTGAATTATCTATCCCATCTGTATAAAATCACACGTGTAGTACATTCTAGACATAAGACATAAACTCGCACATTTCAAAATGCAGGAACTCCCCATAGAATGCTATTTCAGGTTCCTTAGGAAACAGCACCATGTGGCGTAACTCACCTACCCCAGTAGTGTGATCTCCCTTTGGCCCTGTGTAGGAGGTGGGAGTTTCTCCCCTTCTCCTGTGCCAGCTGCTCCGGTTTCTTTTCTCCTGCGTAAATGCACATTCATCTTGTTCGAAATTACACTCTCCAGGGGTAGGTGGAAGTTTCTCTGCAAGGAAAAGCAGGTGTTTCATTACTGAGGCACTTTCCATGGCTTGCTTACAGCCCACTCTGCATATATGAGTGTCGTCCTGCCGTATGCCATGAGTATGGAGAGGCAGCCCCCCATATGACAGCCCATTGATGCCAAGCTCTGGACTCCACCATGTGTCCTGCCATAGGGGCAGGAAACAACTGAAATCTAGATCTAAAAACATTGGGATACTTTGAGAAAGAAACGCTATCTAACTTGTGAATTTATTTATGTGAATGAGCTCACAAAGCTCTAAAAATTGGCAGTTACTGCCTTTGTGGAAATATAGGAAATAACAAAATGCATAATGCAAAAGCTTTCTTCAGAAATCCAGGAAAAGTGAAGGGAGTACTCAGAACAACTCCTCTGCAGGAGGGGAAAAATGAGAGAGAACTAAATGTGCATCTGGAGGCATAGCTTAATTTGTATAGAGCAGATTACTCATTTTTTTTCTACGCATTGGCATTTTTATCTGTAATGTGGGGATATTAATGATATCCACCTCATGGAGTTGTGAGGATTAAATGAGATGATATATGCAAAGTATTTAGAACATAAAAGTATTATGAAGTTCTCAATAAATATGTTAAATAAATATTAAAATTTGGTTGGTGTTATGTTATGTGGAACTGTATTTTCCATTTCCAAAACCAAGTTTCATGTCTTTGGATGCTATCTTCATTAACTTTAATAATAATTATTATTAGAATGGTGTCACCTTCCAACTTACTGGGGATTTCTCCTTTGATTGAACTTAGTTGTACCTCCTACATCCAGATTCTGAGCAAATTTCTCTAATAAATAGGCTGCATTTTATATCTTGCATGATAATTATTTTACTTCATTTTATTTTACATACAGTACAAGCTAATGAAGCTTCATTCTTTTTTCTACACCTTGAGTGTAGAGATTTTTATCTTGTTCTTTGTTTTGTCCTCGCAGTAACTTACAAATCAAGGGACTAAAAACAAACTGTCTTTTAATTAAACAAACATGGATATCATTCTCTAGTGGCAGATTGCTACCACAATTTGCATGTTTGTTAAAGAAATGGATACCCCATGATTTAGGAAACAGTGGTAATTAGTAGATACAGAGCAGTGATCTGTGTTGAAGTATCCACCATTTTCTCATTACATATAATGTCTGACACATACCAGCATTTTTATTTTATCACTATCATCAATGCTTGGCCCACAGTCCCACCGTCATTTAATTTACTTAGAAATTATTTATTTTATTATCATTTTAAAATTATATGTTTAGTAAAGTATCTATGTAACAACATTTTCATCAATATTGCTTTAAAATCTATGTTCATGTAAGATAAAAAAATAGCAATAGTAATTATAATAAGATATATTTGCTTTATAAGCACTATTCTGTGCTAGTTCCTATGCTAGGAAATTTATATGTATTATCCCCAATATTCAGGTAGGCATTACTACCTCTCTTACAGAAGAGGATATAAGGGTCAAGTTATATGTACAAAATCACACATTGAATTTGAGTTATTTCTAAAATTCAAGGCTTACTACACAGCTTTGTAGAAAGGCACTTCTGGCAAGAAAACCAAAGGGTAGACTAGCACAGAATAAATATGTATAGTATGTTCTTACAGAAATGGTAAATGTCATGCATAGGCCAGGGAAACAGAGATGAAAAGATGGCCATCTTACCTGGAGACCAGCAGCTTCCCAATTTCATTGTAATGTCATCCAGGGCTACATGTCCACAGTCCCAAAAACTTTTGCACAGGCTCATGAAAACCACCTGCAATTCAGAAAAATAAAACTTTGAGTTCTGTTAACTGAAAATGGGAAGCTCTTACAACCTGGGATTTACTTAGCACAATAGGTATATATAAACAAATGATAGACACCTCTTCATTGTTCATGCGAACAACAGATTACAGTGGCATTAGTAACGATTAACCATTTATATATGACAATGGAATTACATCTTTTATTTTTTAAAGCAAAATTAAGTTTATAATGATATATTGTGTATACCAATGGTGAATTAGTTTGTATTCTCTAAAGAATCGAGATAAGAAAAAAAGAAAGGGGTTAACTGGGTAGCAAAAGAAAACTCATCAGGTTTTAAATTTTTTCCAGATAACCCCCAAAGTGCATGGTGCAAAGAGTTAATGGTATTCCAAGCATTTTTGCAAACATTTCCAGTAGAAACACTATTGATTTTTTGGAAATGACTTTCTGGCACTATGCTTCATTTATATTATGAACAAAGGCCCAGTGATTTACCATCTGGGGACTTATGTCCCATTTCAAAAAAAAAAAAAAATCTATGTCCTTGAGATGGTATCACTAATAAAAGTGCCAAACACAGTTATTTTATCAGACCATTTTTTTTATTGTTGTATGTGAAGGAAAAATAAACCCATACCATAAATTATTAAATTCATGTGTAAGAGAGAGAGAAAAGTCTTGGACTTCTATCCATTAGGCAATTTTAAAGTCTACTCTCATATATATAAAATGAGCAAAGAGCACTTTTAAAATATATTAGATTTTCACTGTACTTTGTGGTTTACAAAGCTGCTTCATGTGTATGACCTATCTAATTAGTACAAGGTCATTTGGTCTATGTTCAATCTCTCAAATACAAATATTAAATAAAGACAAAGGAAGATGTAACAAAAACTAAAACCCAAATTATAAATAATGAAAACATTTTATTTTTTGGGTTCTAATACACAATATGTTATCTCTTCAATTTGTGTTATTACTAAGATCCCTTTGTTCTTTGATGATCAGAGCCATCAAAATATAAAATTTATTTAAAAAAGAATTTTAGAATCATGTGACAGTTTACCAATATGCAACTATAAAATGTCTTAAGCCAAAATCTTCAGCATAATTATTAATTGTAATATGTATAAAAGCTTACTTGGATTATATTCATATTGCTTGAAATTATAAAAATAGTTTATGTAACGATGTATAATTACATAAATTTACAAGGAACAAAATGTGTTGTTTCTTTCAACCTCTGTTAATTTTCTCATCTTTAGAGAGTCTAGATTCTAGAAAATATCTGACCATGCAAAATATTTTACTTGAAGAATTTATGACTGGGAACTTATTTCTCATTTGCAAAGCAAAGGTCTGTGCCATCAGCCCTGAATGCAGTTATATTTTATTAACAATTTTTATTGTTATATATGTGGTAGTGGAATGGTTCACCATGTAAATCATTACCTGAATAAGACGCAGACATTTGGAGTATAAATGTATTCTAAAGAGAAAAAACATTAACATGCTTTCATATGTTTATTACAGCATTATTTTATAATGACCATAAAACTAAACAAATGAAACAACTCCAAAAATAGAGGAAATAAACTGTGTTACCACAATGTAAGAAATAGGCAGTCATCAGCTCTGGTAGCTTCTAAATATTATTTAGTAGTGCAGAAAGATATTCTTCTCATAATGTTAAGTGAAAAAAAAGCTGGTTGTAATAAATAAAATAAGATAAAAAATATCTATTTCATCGAAAAGTATATTTTTAAAAACCTGAAAATTCGCGAAATTTATAACAATTAGGTTAGGCTCATGAAATTAGGAGTATTAAAGAGAATTTCCCTTTGTTTTCTATACAGTCTATAATTTTGTTATATTTATAATTTTTTTAAAAAAGAAAAAGGAATCGGGATATCTATAATTAATATGTAGGATAATGAGTTTGTGTTTTCTAGATTGGCATTGTTTATTATGATAGCCACTAGGATATGTGGCTATTTAACTTAAAATTAAATATTTATTTCTTCAGTCACACTAGTCTCATCTGAAGTGCTCAGTAGCCACATAGAGCTAGTGGCCAACTGGAATGGACACAGCTGATACATACCATTATCTCAGTGCAGAAAGTTTCATTGGATAGAACTTCCTGGCTGCTTTTAGACATTCCAAACAATCTGTGAACTGCCACAGTGGGTTATGTGAAATGTTAAAGATGTTCTAGAAACTGTTAGCCACTAGGTTGTTCCTATCTTAGAACCTTTTCTACATGTAGAGTACTAGCCAGACCACATGTTGTTCTGTCTGATAAAAGATCCAGTCAGTCAGCTACAGACTAGATTGCATCTGCTGGCCTCAAACCTCAAATCTATTTGGCAGGTGTCTATCAGCATTCCAGCACACAAAAGAATCACAAAAAGATCAGTTTGTTTGATCTAACAGATGGGACTTTCAACCCTTCTGTTTATAACGCTGATAATGTCAGCTCCTATGCTTATGCCACCATCTTACATTGTGAGGGCTTCTTGAGGTGGAGAGGTTACTTTAGGGTAGCTGGTGACAGAGCAAGCTGATGATGGGGCCTGGTTGACACAGGACAAAGGGAAAGGCAAACATCTTGGTCTGTTCTTAAGAACTTTGTCCCTGGGTCCAGTAAAGAATGTGACAAGGATGGAATTGGCCACAGTCTAAATTCTTGAGGGTTATCCTCTTGTTTATTTATAGATCTTTAAAAAAAAAAATGTTTACTTTGTTTTAGGCCATATTTTTAAAAAGTGGGGTATCTTTAAAAACTGAAGGAAAAAATCTTAGGCAACTTCAATGTATATTAATATCTATTTGAGAGGGTAGAGAAAGAGGGACAAAGTAAAATGATATCCTATAGATAGGTAGTCTTGATTTTATGCAAATCTCTTAAAAGATATGGTCAAATTAAATTTGTTTCAGTGTACTAAAGGTTCCAGTTTTTAGGTACTGGTGATAGTTTACTACTTTTGTTTTGATAGAGAATATTCATTGTTGAAGAAATTTACCTAGACTAACTTTGGAAATACAAATAGGCAGGGAATGGAGAGCTATATAAACATATCTGCAAACAAATAATTTTAAGTATAGTCAAGTATGGATCAACATTATTGCTTAACTTACTTTTCATCATCCTAAAAGTAAACATCATACAGGCTCATTTGTCTATAGCAGGGTCTTCCAACCTTAGCACTATTAATAATTCTTTGTTGTGGGAGACACCCTTATGCACTGTAGGATGTTTAAGCAGCACTCTTGTCTCTGCCCACTAGATATCAATATCACACCCAAGTCATGACAATCAATAATGTCTCTCCTCCAGATATTGAAAAATCTGGGGGTGGGGGCAAAATTTCCTCTAGCCGAGAACCATTGGTCAGGGTGGTAGAAAACAGCTGTGAAGATTATGAAACTCCACTTACTAAATTCCTATTCTGTGCTACCCCTGTGCTGGGCACTCTCAGATCTGTTACCTCATTTTTGGATTCATTGTCAATTTTAACCTGTTTATTCCCCCCAATCAGATGAGGACAGTTGTTTCTGTTTTAAAAGCAGGCTGGACTGCGTTAGTTTTCTCTTCCTCTGCACATCACCGGGTGGTGGTTCTAATAAACAATAAAATATCCTAAAGCCCTAGAAATGAAAGGCAAAGAAGCAAAACATGCAAGGGAGATGCACTACCAATCGAACTGAATAATCATCCCTGAGATTATCAGGGCGTTTACTGCTTCGATTTCCTGTTTCAGAAAACTCTACATTGTTGAAAGGCAATAGAATCTCTTCTTTGTTTTCATTTTTCTCTCTCTCAAAAAAATTATCTATTCCCTCAAAACAGCATAATGACAGGTAGCAGCAGATCCTAAAAGGTAATTGAGCAAACTTCCCTCAGAGCATACAATTTTAATTCTCTTCTAACAGGGGAAGCATTGGAGTTGAGAAGGTCTGCATAGAAACTCAACTGCACAGCTGTGTTAGTCAGACAGGCTAGATTGCCCCGAGACCTGTAAAAGTTCACTAAAGTTCCCAGTTAAAGCATCTGGGAAAGAAAAAGCAGAGAAAAAGATGTCAGGAACTTATTTTTCCATACCAGGTCAGTTGAATTTTTTTTTTAATTAGAGTTACTGATTTTAATTTTATGAAGTCTCATAGTTTAAGGGCTTCCCAACACATCAAATATGATTTTGCTGAGGGAAGGGGGAAATCAAGCTTTTGCAGGGAGCTGTGAAATACACCACCATAAAATGTCGTTGTACAGTTAAAAAAGACTGCCTGCATTAAAGAACTAAACACTGGCTATATTAATTGGTTTTTCACTGTCTTTTTTTTTTTTAACTGTCTTTTAAAGTAGTTTCCGTGGCCTTCTGGATAGACACAGTTGTCTAGGTTGTTGGGTTAGTTTACCACCTACTTTACCAACTGAAAAGCCCTGGTTAGGCCTATAATTAGTATGTGAATGATAGTTTCTAGAAATGACCTTCTGTCTTCACACAGGAACACTTCAATCCTATGCCAACAATACCATAAATTACCCATGTTCACAAAACTCACCCAGGTAGGCTCCTGTTATAAGGGGTGGACCTCAACAATTTACTAGAGGGTTGATTCTGGGTTAAATTTAACTTTTCTTCTGATGAGGTTAAAATCCTTTGATATCACTTGCACAAATAAATTTGGATATGGCAATTACAGAGTAGGTGAAATAATTATTCACAAAATTACTATAATCTAGTCAGTGAAATTTCAGAGCCTTTCATTAAGATGCTGTTGACACCATTGCAGGATATGCTATATCATGAACTTGCATTCATTTAACTGTTTAGCAATCATTGTAATAGAATTTTAAAAATACAAAAACACAAAGTAAAACAAATATTAAGACACTGAGCTAAAGGGTCAAGATTTTCACAAATCCCTAAAGACAGGCCAAGTAGAACTTTATCTAGAAAAATGAGTATGAGAATTTAGCATTTTTAGAGTCACAGCCATGTTTTGGGAAATAGTTGCTAAACTGTAACACCATGCCTCTTGCAGACACTATACTTAGTCTTCAGATCCAACAAAAGGCGGAATGACATGTTTTTAAATAAGTCTTTAGCTGACCAATACTATTTTTTTCTTAAAAGATCCATCTGTTTTGTTTTTCCTCTTTTTAAAGTAGCATCTGATTTAATTCAACTTTTGGCTTTGACAAACAGCAAAGATTGAGCAACTTCCAGTTTCTCTGAGCATGAGTCTTTCTGCTCATTGGAGCCTTGCATTCTGGGGTAGAGGGCATGCTGTGGTAGAAGGCATGCTGTGGTAGAATTGCAAATACACAGGCAAATTTTTTCAATGCTATTTTGTTGGTTAATATCCAGTATTTAGGTACTATCCAGATCTCACAATTCATTTACTTCAGAAATTTATATTATTTTTAGTTTTTTTTTTTGTTTACTATAAAGGGAGGGCAGATTCCAGAAGAAATCTCAGAATGAGTCATTTTTTTAAAACAATGAGGAATGAGGAAAAGGCCCAGAGACATTGTGCTCAAGGTCATACAGCAGCCAACTGTGTGTCCAGACATGAAATATCACACTCTGAATCTCTGATGAAGCATATTTCATTATACCAAACTATTCATTTTCTCCTTTTGCTTTAGGTATTTCAAAATATGGTTCTGAAAGGCTTAAAACTCTCCAATGAGAAGCAGTGGACCATACATTTCTTTGATCTGTATTTACAACCAATTTTCTATCTTTCTGCCTTATGTCTGTTTATAAAGAGTTTTGGTCACCTGACACCAGAACCTGAGTCTTACATAGATCATGGCTGAATTTCAGGACTGGTAAATGCTGAAACCTTTCCTCTCAGTCAGTAAGCCCTCCTTCCCATAGCAAGTGTCCCTCATCTCAGTGATGTCCTTCTCTCTGTTAGTTGATTATCTTATCTCCCACTGAAATTTTAGGTCCGTAGGAAAGAATCTCTTCAGGTCTCCACATCCATACCTACAATCTTATCTGCAATTGCACCCACTTCACTTCCTTTCCTTTCTTTTTGGGAGCAAGGTCTATCTAACTGCCAAATTTGTGCTCTTCTCATTGTGAGACACAGATACATAATCCCACAGAGTTAATATTAAGGATCCTAATGGAAAATAAATATGAAAAGCCTCTGAAAAAATTAGCATTAAACAAAGATAATATTGTTTCTAGTGTTTTAAGAGTCTAATTCTACACCCTAATAATGAGAACGTTATTATGTATAAAATCCCATAAACCTTTCATCATCACTGAAGGAAATTATATGTGAATACCTTCCTTCCTAGTTTTCATATACTCTCCACAGGAGGCAGCTGACCTGAGAAAAACAATGTTGGGTGTACATACAGGGTGGTTTATCTCTGGCCCACCTCCCTTAGGGAAGATCCCTGGACAAATACTTTCTTGACCAATGTAATGTAATGACCAATTTAACTGTCAAGTCTAAGGATGGATATCATAATACAGAGCTATTGTCGTGGTTCATTTGGATGGAGATATAAAAATGTCAGTCATCCCAGAAGATATGGGAGAATGTATCAATAAATAGCAGAAAAAAGAAGAATCTAGGTCTTAGTCTTGACTTTCAAGGGCTCACCCCTGCTCTGGATGAGTTTCTCCTGGGTCAGAAAAAGGCAGCAGACGTGTTTGCAGTGCACTGCTAACACCCAAACAGGAATATTGACTCATGTCTGAGACATAGAGATAGTTGTTGGCCTATTTTCAATGATTTTCAAAGCAAAGTGTAGATCTTTGACTTGAAGAGCTGTGGCTAAAGCTTACTTAACACTAAAACCTTTTTAGCTATGTCACAACTTATTTAACCAACACTTACTGATAGATAACTGGGCAGTTTCCAATTACTTAATATTGCAAATATTACTATGACAAATATTGGTAGCTAAATCTTTGTGCATAACCAGAATTGTTTTCTTATGATAAACCCCAGAAGTACAATTTTTATGCCAAAAAGCGTGCACGTTTGGGGGCTTTCTTTTTGATACATGTAATTGAATTGTCATTCAGAAATATTATATCAGTTTCCCTCATACTAAAGATTATGTGAATCCTTATTTCCTTGCATCCTCACCTCTCCTGGGTAGTATTTTATATCTATATAAAATATATGTCATATAAATTTAAATATTCACATGTAACTCATGTACGTACATATACATATATTATATATATGTATTTTTTGGTCCAAAGTGAAAGATTTATTAATTGATAAACAGAATATTGTGTACAGTATGATATAAAATCACATTCTAGAGTATTATATCTTAAAATACTTTTATTCATTTGACAGGTAAAAGTGCTATTTTATTATTTTTTAATTTTTTGATTATACAGGAGGTTAAATATGCTTGCACACTTATTTTCTAGTAGTACTTTTTTCTGATTTGCCTAATATATGTAATCATTGCCTACTTTCCTATTGGTAAACTATTGCTTAGTTTACCTTTTGCTTATTGATTTATTAGAGTAAATTTATATGTTAATTGTATTAAGTTTGTCATATGTGTTGCAAACTTTTTTCTGGCTTGACACTTGCCTTTCAGATATGTTTACTAGGCAATCCTTATTTGGAGAATGAAACTATGGGAAAAGCAAATGTCTTGGTTTGAAGATTGAGATGAAATAGGCAGGCCACAAATAGTGATGCATCCTTGAGCATTTTTTAGTTACATGTGTAATCTGACATTGAACAGAAGATAGAAGCTCATGTCCATCAGTGGTATTGTGGGAGAAGCCATAGGGAGGTAGCTTGTGGACTGTAGAGAGAGTTCTATTAGAGGTAGATGTTGAAAAAAAAAAAAAAGCAGAAGACAATCAGAGAAAATCCTACAAGAGAAGAAGTAAAAGATAGGAATATTTATGCAAAAGAAAATAAGGTATTCTTCCCTGAGTGAAAGTGGAAAGTATTAATGTGTGAATTGTCAATATATAAGTAAGTGACTTAAGCTTATAGCTACCTGGTCTATGCACTCAGAAATACTTACCTGGTTTATGAGCTCAGAAAATCAGCGGATCCCTAGAGAATCTCAATGTGAATATCAAAAAACAATGTTGCCTCATCCGAAAACCTTGGAAAAAGAATCCCTAAAAATGCAGCCATTTTAAGGCTGTGAAATACTCACAAGATGAGGAATTTGGAAATGTGGTAGGAGGCAGTGTTTTCAGGTTCATAAAGCACCATTGGAATAAATGTTTGCTTAATTAAGCTTATTAATAAAACTATGGGGAAAGAATGCCAATTCTGTCTTGTTAGGTATGTCTATAGTGCTGTGAGGACAAATGTGGTAATTCAGCAATATTCTATGAATTAATTCCTCTGGAAAGTCATGGAAGAATGCACTGACATAAACACTACACAAGTGCAGGCTGTGTATTAACAACTACCAGTTGTGCTAATCAGTCTTCTCAGCCATTTCTCCATAAACTGACAAGCTGACATGCAGAAGTCCTCAACAGATACCTGAAGGGAAATGAAAAAGAACAAAAACCAAAGTATCTCAATCCTGCCTTACTCATGTTTAAAGAAATTTAGAAACCCTGTATTGACTGACAGTAGATACTGAGTGTAACTTGAAAAACTCAAGAGTAGGCTCCTTTTCCATACTTAGCCCCTCCATTTGATTTCACATTAAAACTTATTCCACTTAGTGTAATTTTCCATGCTCTGTCTATGAAACCACCCTAATCTATTCTGTAATGCATTGACTACCTGGTCAGTAATTAATGATCTTGCTATTTCTACTTTGCACTCAGTTGCCCTGCTTTAATTATACTGGGGCATTAGTATCCTTCAGCAGTCCTTTCCCAGTCTTCGCAGACATGATGAAATAGGAAAGTTTATCTCCTCTCATGTATTTTGTATATACACTGGTTCCTTAATCCCTTTATAGCCAGGTATCTGTTATTAAACATTCACCTATTTATAAATCTCTCCAGAAACTTACTAGACTTCCACTTCTATTTGATGAACTTCTAAGTACTGCCTTTTAAAATTTCAGAATCCTTGATATTTTACATCTTAGTCACATTTTCATTATTAAAGGGCAAGGTTAAAAGGAAGATTTTCGAAAGCAGAAATCCAAGTCATAGACTTATATTTTGTTGATTTTCCTTTCTTTCTTTCTTTCTTTCTTTCTTTCTTTCTTTCTTTCTTTCTTTCTTTCTTTCTTTCTTTCTTTCTTTCTTTCTTTCTTTCTCTTTCTCTCTCTCTCTCTCTCTCTCTCTCTCTTTCTTTCTTTCTTTCTTTCTTTTCTTTCTTTCCTTCTTTCCTTCCTTCCTTCCTTCCTTCCTTCCTTCCTTCCTTCCTTCCTTCCTTCCTTTTTTCTTTCTTTCTTTCTTTCTTTCTTTCTTTCTTTCTTTCTTTCTTTCTTTCTTTCTTTCTTTCTTTCTTTCTTTCTTGCTAAAAGGAGATTATTTTAAGAGGAAATTAAAAAGCTATTCACAGGACAGTTCTGCATAATATTAAAAGACAGTTCCTGATATTAGAGTGCCTGAAAATAAAATAGAAAGTAGAAGAGAATTAGCAGTTATCTTAAAACAGGTCCTTATTTCATAGAGAGGTGACATACATTCTGATCTGCATATTTAATGCAGGGGTCAAGACTTCAAGCCATGTCTTTCTATTCTACACATAGAATCTTTTCTTATGCAAATCTCATTCTAACAAGTAAAACACAAGTTAATGACTTACAAAAGATTCAGAGGAAGGGGCACTTGAGATGGACTTTGAGAGAAGGATAGGATCTTCTCAGGCATGTTGATTCTTGCAGCAAGATCAGTGGGGATAAACCCTTTGAAGGAGCACTGGGCAAGGAAGGCAGAGGTCAGAAGATGAGGATTTGAGGAATGAGAAACTGCACTGGAGCATAGACAGTCAATGAAGATTCATTTTTCAAGAAGTTTGAAGACTACAGGAATAGAATAGGGTGGCAGCTTAAATGGGCACAAAGGTAAAAGGAAGGTTTGTTGTTCATTTGTGTGTGATCACCATATGGTGACAGTGTGAAAAGGACTAAAGAAGGCTGAAGAAGAGGGAGAATGATTTATGAAATAGCTCCCAGAGGAGGAAGGAAGTTGAGATCAAATGTATAGATGGATGAGTTAGTTTTGACTAAGAGTAAAGATAATCCTACTTCCTTTGTCAGATTCATCAGGAGACAGAGAGGCAAGTAAGGGAGGATTTAGAAAGGAACAGAATTGAAGGACCTTGTGTTGAATGCCTTCATGCTTTTGGGAGATGAACCCATGAGGTCATATCCTAAGAATGAGGCAGGGAGAATCATGTTGGAAACTTGTGAGTGAGGATGGATCTGAACATCTGGGTGGGGTATGAGAAGGGAAATGAACTAGAGATGAATAAAAAGGCTTTCCCAGCAGCATGAAGGGAACAGAGATTAGTCTGATTTTCTCCAGCTGTACTGAGACACTCAGGTAAAAGAAGATGAAATGAGCTGCTGAAGGTTCCTAGGGGTTAAACAGACCAGGCTAGAAGAAGCCAGAAGGACCTGGGGTAGGGAGAGTGTGATGCAGAAGTGAGCACATCCCTGACCACAAGTGCAGAATGGAGGCTGGAAAAGCTGTGTTGGGGGACAGGGAAAGGATCAGAAAAGTTCATCAGTCTTTGGGTATAGGAAAATGGCATGATGTAAGGATGGGAAGTTTTTTCAAAAGAAGAATCACAATTTGGGTTTTAATATGTATCATCATAAAAGCCTCAAACCAGACTTGGCATATATCTTGTCTATATGTATCCTTATATTCACACCAGCAGGATATTCTTGCTTTTAAGTGTTCATACTGAACTTTCTTGCAGAACAAATTGCTCAGGTGCTGAGCCATAAGGGATTATGGTTTATATAACCCAAAGGTAGAAACATTTAATCTTCCTTCTTCCTTGATTGGATTTATATTATCCTTCCTTGCCATTAACACATATTCATTGATAGTTCAGTTCTCTTCCTTAACTATTTATTGAGCACCTACTTTATTTCAGAAATTATGTTCGCATTAGAAACACAAAAATAAATAAGATCTCTGGATCTCTGCTCTCTAGAAAGAAGCTTACAGTCTGGTTAATGCAGACAGGCAGACACATAGACAACTTCAATATAATGCATTAAATGCTATGATAGTAGAATGATGGTAAAAGGGGCTACATAAGACAAGGGTTCTGTGTCAAGTACTTTGAGGGAACTGCAACCTTAAACAGGATTCTTTAATGTAGAAGTTACCAGAGTTTCTAATATGTTACTGTGCATTGCGAATCCTTCCGTGTGTATACAGAAGAATAGATGCATAGTATACAAAAATTTCCCCAATTCATTTGACCACAGGACCCTTTTGAAATGGAACAACTCAAAAACTTTGTACTCTATGGGACATACCTTAAAAAGTGCTGACTTAAGATTCTTGCTGAGTAAAAAAAAAAAAAAATGTATTTAGATTTTTTTCAGATTGGCAATATGAGAGTTTTCTCCAAATCCATAAATGACTTTTGAAACTTGCTTTTTTAATTCTCTGAGTAAATACATAGGCTTAGAGGAGTACAGCATGAAGATTTTAGTGACTGCTGAGCTGATCATTAAGCCAGACCAGATGGAGCAGAATGCTTGGTCATTCTCTTCATTCATGGATCATTTAACATTTTTTTTTCCAAAAGAAATATTTAATGAACACAATATTGAGTTTTTCTCAGTGCTTCAAATTAACAGATCATTTAAAGATCTTTGTTAAAGGAAAAACTAGCTTTAGGCCAGGAGATATCACTACAACCACCAAGCATAATGTTAAACTAAGGACTTAAATACATGAAGGTTAGTGTTTGTGCTCCGTCATGGGATTTCTGACGACTCTCTAGCCTCTCCTGACATTTGGCTTTTAATGAAAAGTATTTTGGAGTGAGTTGTTGTCTCTCCTTATTATCCTCTCCAGTATACTAAAGTCTCAAGGTAATTTGATTGCCTGCTTTCCATTTAGTAATGTGCTGGAGAAAAACAGATCAAGAAAACCATTTCATGATTCTTGCCCTTTCCAAATGTCTCTAAAAAACACTGAAAATTTATTTTAGGCTGTTCATGATTGAGTAAAAGCAGCCATTTCATTAAGAAAGTTTAGTATTATTAAAATAAAGATTTAACTCTGACCTGATTTTTAATATAGAATACTTCACAGCAAAAATCAAGGTGTAGAAATATCCACATACTAAAGAGATGTTGCCTTAAAATCTTATGAGCGTGCACTTTCTCTCTCTCTCTCTCCATTTCTTTTTCTGTCTCACTCCTTCGTGAGCTACATCTAATTAATGCTAACTATCTGCCAAGTATATGCTAAGAGCTGTACCCATTGCCATCTCATTTGGTCTTCACCATAATCCTGTGAGATAGGTATTACTAATATTTTCATTATGTTATATATTATAATTGCATTGTATTAAATACTATATAATGTATTAGTGATGCATTATAATTATATTATTATATGTAATAATATATAATTTCAATTATATATTATTTTGTTAGTTATATTAAGGTCCATTACACCTCAATTAAAAAAACTAAGATTGCAAAGCCAGTGATTAGTAGAATTAAGATTTAAAACCAGAGACTCCTATGTCTATGCTCCTAATCTCTGTTTTATACTATCTCTGAGATGATGTAGAAGAGACCTAGGATGCCAGGGAATCCTGACCTATTCTGGGGAGTGGGGCCAGAGAAGGATTCTCTTTGGAAGAGAAATTTAAGCCATGATTGAATTAAGAAAAGTCTAGGCAGAGGAAACAGGGTGCAATGACCTAAGATAAGAGAGAGCGGAATGTGTTCCAGGAACTGATTGTGCAGTGAGATTACAATGGAGAGAGCAAGAGGCACAACTGGGGAGGGGACCAATGTCACAGCACGCAGAGCCCTTTCCCTAAGTGCAAGAGGAAGCATAGGGTTTCTCTTCCTCCTGAGAACTCCACGGCCCGGGGAGCATAGATTGGAGGGGAGCAGAGTGGATTGCAAGTGGGGTTGGTTTTTAATTTCAATTTCCAGAATCAACTTCAGACCAATGTTTCTCATCCAAGGATGGTATGGCACCACACATTTGGAAATGTGTGAAAATAGTTTAGGTTTTTGCAGTAATTGTATATGTTAAAACCCAATAATGTGAGGGGATTGTCCCTCATAATTGCCCCCCCCATAAAGGCAGAACTGTCCTCTTCCAAATGCCAAGAGGGTTCACACTGGAAAACCCAGTCATTGGCAAGGTTAGAAGTCTTCACTGTAGGAACATAAATGTTATAAGCCATGACAATGCAAAAGCAGTTGTATAGCTGAGAGACTTCGAGAAGCGGAGGGGACCAAAGAGGTAGAAGGAGTGAAAACGTATTCTCGTTACATAGCGGAGTATTAAGAGATACTATCTAAAGTTTATGGGTCCAAAGATAAATCATTAAGTGTATTAAAGTTACAAAGGGAACTGAGGGAAAAGTAAAAAATAAAGTACAACTAAAAATTGTTAGGAGAGAAAAAAGAATAAATGGTATAAATAAGCTATATTCCTTATCTTTCATAGCAGGGAGTCAACAAATACTGTTAAGGTTACTGAATCAAGAAATGGAGATGGAAATACAATATTTAAAATTATAGGGGAAACCATTAGATAATCAAGGAGAAAACCATTAGAAAAAGAAGTGGAATTGGAGTTTGAGTTCAGAGGTAAGGAGTGTGACTTTTCATTTTATCCCTTCTCTGAAAGACTGTTTGTATGTTATTTCTAACTGTGTATATTACATAAGTTAGTGAACTTTAGTTTCCAGCCTTAATGTGTGTGTGCTTCTATGGTAGACGTCAAATGGCCTCTCACTCTCTGAGGAGTTGGTTTTCTTTAGAAGAAACCTGCCAAAACTATAGGCCACCTTCACACATATGTCCAGAGTTTTGTAGTGTTGAACTCTACCATCTCCTCATAGGCACTGGGGCCAAATCTATGACTAGTTCCTTCCAAGACTATAAGAACTTTCCTGCCCCAACTGAGTCTCCATCCATTTTTCCTTAAGTGGTTTGGGGAGGAAGTGTACAGCTGCTAGGAAAGTTAGAGGTCAGCCAAAGGAGAAATGGGCAAATTCTCTGTAGCGCCCACATTTGCTGGGGTCTTACTGCCATTCCATGGGAGTCAGGTAAGAGCAGGGACTTGCTCTAAAGAAGCGGCAGTTTTCTAAACAACCCAAGTGTTTATAAGTAGAGGATGTGTGGGGAGAGGGTAGAGTGGGGTGAATGGGGGCAGGAGTTAGAATCCAGCCTGGTCTGACCCTTCACCCTCCAAACATTAGCTCAGCGGGGCCTCTATTTGTCACTATTTTTTTATATGTCCAATTGGTAGAACCACTTCTCCATTTTCCTATAAAGCCCTCCTGTGAGACAGAGAGATTTTATGTTGTTAGTTTCTTGCATATCTGTACCCGAATTTTCTGTCATCAGTGATCTCCTCCTCAGGGGTAGGATCTGAATCTCATTTATATTTATATCCCCTGCCCTAAGCATATACTTAACCTATGCTGGTCGAATAAAGGAATAAATAAATGAATGGATGAACGAATAAACAAATGAAAGCCAAATGAATAAGTGAAATGTTTATTATATCCTCCCCTCCTTTTAAAAACATTAACAAAATGGGTATGGAGCACAACAAAAATTCCATTAATTTTTGATGCATCTCTGGTTTTGTGTATCTGGTACAAGTCTGCTTGTGTGTGTGTGTGTGTGTGTGTGTGTGTGTGTGTGAACTGTGGCTTCAAACTAGAGTTTAGCTGTTGAGCTTGGACCGTTTGCATATTCTCTGTCTTTGGACTATTCTCAGGGAACCTAAGAAATAAACAGTAAGCAAAGTCTCTAGGTGGCTGTGATTCTGTGACACAGAAAACTGAAAAGAACTGAAGGATACAATTGTGCATGGCTAAGGATAGTGTGTGGGAGCGGGGCTGTCAGCTCGAACAAAAGAAAATATCATAGCACCAATTGAAAATAATTAAACAGAAATTCACTAATCCAGTCCAGCAATTGCAAATGAACAAAGGATTGTGCTCATTCTACTGTACCTTGGTAGGCATGGGCTTCTTAAAGGAGATTTCCGCTTGCATCCAAACGCCCCGGGGTGACTCTAGCAAAGACCAGACCTTCTCTTGGACCACATGGTTCTCTTCAAATATATAAACGGCTAGGGTGTCACTCATTTTCAAAAACCCGTAGATGGCGTAATAAAAACGTAGACAATACTGTAAGTTTCCTGGCAGGGAGGGACCGTAGAGCCTTCCAATGTAGCCAGGCTGAGATGTAAACTTTGTGTTTGCCAGCATGTAATACCCTGAGAACAGGACAAAATATTCCATGTATCAGCAATGATAACTTTAAATAATCTAGCCCAGCTTGTCAAATGGCAAAATTTGGGTAAAGTAGTAGAATTTGTCAAAAGACAATTTTTTTCACAGACTTTAAATGATAAAGCATTACCTATGTGGTAAATACCTATGTGACTCCATTGCTAATAAACCTCCAATTCTAACTAAACTTCATAAACGTGTATAGATTTCCAACTGCCTATGCCCAGATTCTGGTCATCAATTAAAATTTATACTTTTCATGACTTAGACTGAGTACCCAGTACTGAGTCACAGTGAACATATGACCCAGAGCAGATTTTTCTTTCTTATCCCTGCAGTGACCAGTGGAGATGGAGAGATTGGGGGAGGAGGGATTTGTGTGCCAGGACAGAGCTTTGTACTCTCTTCGTCATATGCTAAACTTGCTTCTGAAGAGTAGATTTTTAATCACATCAAACAGGTGCTAAAGATCTGTATTCTTCACTTATTTATTCTAAATAACATAAAGAAAAAGAAAATCAAGAACTTTCCCTCCCACCTGCTCCACCAACCCCATGGTAAACTTAAAACAGATCTATGTACCTTAGAAAGCCGGGGAGGAAAAGAAAAAAATAACACAGTAAGTCCTCACCTGATGTCATCAATAAGTTCTGCAGCTTCAAGTGAACCGACATATAGTGAAACCAATTTTAACATCAGCTAATTAACCTAAATAAGAGGTTTTTTTTCACATGCGTGGTATTATGGACTAAATTGTGTACGCGGCCCCCCACCCCCCGCCCCCCAACCAACTGTATATGTTGAAATCCTAAGCCCTCTTGTGACTATATTTGGAGACAGGACCTTTAAGGAGATAATTAAAGTTAAATGAGGTTAAGAGTGGGGCCTTAATGCTATAGGATTGGTGTCTTTATAAGAAGAGGAAGAAACATCTAAGAGCTCTCTCTCCACATGCACACACAGAGGAAATATCACATGAAAGCATACTGAAAAGGCTCCATCTACAAGCCAGGAAGAAAGGTCTCACAAGTAACCAATTCCAGTGGCACCTTGATGTTGGACTTCCCAGTTTCCAGAACTGTAAGAAAATTTATTTCTTTCATTCAAGTCACCCAGTATGTGGTATTTTGTCGTCAGCCAGCCGGAGCAGACTAATACTAGTGGCCATAAAATAGCCAGAACAATCTTTTTGCAATCTAAATTTAATCCCTCTCTTCCCTACTTTAAATCTTTCAATGGCTTCTCATTTCCTTTCAAATAAAATCTCAAATGCTTACTTTGGTCTGCTACCCCCATGATCTATCTCCCCCTTTAACATTATTTTCCTCTCTTCTCCTCCCCATGGTGCAGCCACACTAACCTTTCAATTCCTTGAAGGGTCCAGCTCTTTCCAAACTCAAAGCCTTCATGGATGCTGCTTGCTCTGCCTGGAAGGCTCCCACTCTCACAGATAATAACTACTTCCCTCAGAAAGGGATTCCCTGAATTCTCAACCAACATTAGGTTCTTTCCTCTATTTTCTCTCAGAGCTCAACCTTCATTTTTCTTATAGCACTTATCATGACTGTAATTATGAGTTTATTTGTATATATATATATATATATATATATATATATGTGTGTGTGTGTGTGTGTGTGTGTGTGTGTGTGTGTGTGTGTGTTTATTCTTTATCTTGTCCATTGAAATGACTGTGAGCTAGAGGGGACAGGTTTCAAACCTGACTTGTTCATTATTGTATCTCTCAGGAGTTAATCTGGCCAAGGTCAGAAATAGGGCCTGTATTTCTACAAGTTAAGCAACCTCTAAGCAAAGAATACAAAACTACAGGTATGATATTGCAAAGGCCTCTTTCAAGGCTTTTCCCAGGACCTGTGCAAAGGAGGGGCCTTGAAACCTAAGCTTATTCAGCTTTCTGGTAAATCTGCCCCAGTGCCCAAGGTATAAGTAATTGTCAAATAAATAAAGGAGACACTAACTCTTTGAGAGCCATCTCTTTCCACCAGTTTCTACTGGAGTGAGTTTCACAAGGGAGGTCATTAAAGCAATAGGTAATCCTTATACAGGGAGCTCAAACTGGTTTCTAAGAGTTCCTCATAGGTATATCCATCAAGTGTCTGCCTAACATTTCCACTGCTTTTTTTTCCCACACAATATATTTTTTATTGTAGTAAAATACACATAGCATGAAATTTACCATTTTCACCATTTTCAAGTGTAAGATTCAGTGGCATATAGTACATTCACTGTGCTGTATGACCACCACCACTATCTAGTTCCAAAGATTTCATCACCCCAAAAGGAAATTCTATATCCATTCAACAGTAACTCCCATTTCCCCCTCCCCAGACCCTGGCAACCACTAATCTTTCTATCTCTATGGATTTGCCAATTCTGGACATTTCATATAATTGGATTCTAATAGCTTTTTTAGAGGTACTTCTCCGTGTAAAGTGAAGAGCAAGATAATTTCCAAAGGCTTGGCTATTTAATTAATTGTGAAATACTTTTGCTAGCCCAGCAACTTGAATTCCAGTTTTAAAAAATAGTCAAACACAAGATTACCAATTTTCTTTGATTCTTTATAGCTGCCTTTTTTTTTTTTAAGTTGGCATCTGGTAGGTGTGGAGTAAAGATTGCTAATGAAGCATGAACACCAACTCCCTTTCCTCCCCCAGGGTCCCACGAGGACAGAGTCCCAATTTACCTAAGCCCGAAGTGTGGTCACCAGCCCGGTACATGTTTGGTTTTACTTTCACTCGGGTCCAGCCTGGACCATCTTTATCTTGGTAAAAACTGCAGAGATCTTCCTCAAAATTGCAGCTTGCTTTTAAGGCACTGAAAGAAAGTTCTGAGCAAAGGAAAATCCAAGTTAAAAGAGCCAAACCCAAAGATCTCAAAGGACTATGTCGACTGATTGACAAATAGGGTACACATTTGTACCAGGAGAGACTGAAGAAGTAAAACACAACAAAATACTTTTACCCTAATGGCATGCTGACAGGTTAGCATTAAATAAAAGTTTCAGCGTGACAGGAAAATTGTTCTTTTTTCTCCCTAAAGGAATGGAAGGAAGAAGCTCTGTTCACATTCTGTATAAAAATAAAGTACCAGATTTCAAAAGAAATTTCCTTTCATGCTATAAAAAATGAGAGCATTTATCCACATATTTTTTCACAATTCAAAATTCATTCATACAATTTTTTTTAAAGACAAAAGGTGGGGATTTTAAGAAATTTTTAGTGTCCCTGTAAGATAGATATTTTAGAAGTAATATTTTCCAGAAGTAATTTTTGTTGTTGTTGATCAATCTCTGTCTGAAGCACAGCCACTATTTATCATTGAGACTAGCAGTAGAAGCTGATCTGCTGGAAGAAAATCATTACTTAGTAGAAACCATGCTGTTTAAAAAGACACACCAATTCTGTCACCTATACTGCTATTATTTTGTCTTCTGCTAAGTTCCAGTATCATTTTACCTCAGTCTATAAATATCACCTCATCCCAGGAATGAAATATGTAATATTTCTGTTCTTTTCAGAATGACTTGGTCCTAGCAACAGTGACTGTGAACCTCACTGTTCAGGTTGCCTTCTGAGCCCAGAGAAGATGTGAACTAAAGTTTGGGACACATTCGATGTAGCTAATTGGGATCCTGTTCTGAATGCTGACATATACTGGTCTAACCTTTTAGAGAAAGAGAAAGGGCACTGTTTTGAATAACTGAAAAGTTATTTCTAGAGGAACCATTTGCATTCTGGGAGCATGATCTGATGAAATGAAGTTGTTTGGGGACAAAGACACAGTATATTCTCAATTTATCAATTTTCAAAGCAAAACAAAACAAAACAAAAAAACATTCCAGTGGGCTTTAGAGTTGGCTGAGATAAAAGAGGAATGACAACCAAATACTGCAAGGAATCCAAGGTTCAACCTTTGTCTAGGAAAACAAACAGCTATAAACTACATGATTGGGGCCACTGATAAATTAGTTTAGTTGACAATATCTGACTAAAGTTTTGTTGATAATATTCTTTCAGTGTTAAATGTCTTGAACTTTATAATTACGTTGAAGAATGTGTTTGGTTTTAGAAAACACACACTGATGAATTTAGGGGTAAAGGGGCATCATGTCTGCAACCTACTTTCAAATAGTTGATAAAAGAATATGGAAGAATGTTAACAAGTTGCAAATCTGAGTGAAAAGCGTATGAGAGTTCTTGATAGTATTCTTGAGATTTTTTTTCTGAGTTTGAGATGATACAAATAAAGTTCTAAAAACACTAAATTAGAAAAAAAAAAGTAAGTGATTAACAGTATATTACAAAGAACAGGAAGACAATGTTCCTGTGTGACTGGAACCTGACTGTATTGCAGATGATACTCCCTGGCAAGTGTACAAGGAGAGCACCCTGATGAGCCAGACAGGGGACAAGGAAATAGAGAAGATTCTCAGCTCTAAGTCTGCAGATGAGTGCACACACTGCTCTGCCTGACTGTCAGCATCAGGGAGTATTTTTAGGCCATAAAGAGAAAGTCTTTCAAAAATGAATATGACGTCCTACAAACAAACATCCTTTGACATCCCCCCATGAAGTTGTGATGCCATGGGAAACTCCATGACAGTGTTCAGTCTTGGTCACTTCTCTTCTACCTCATAATGAAAAAGCAGATGACAGTTCAAAATCTGCAGATGCCATCTAGCTCAGAAAATGGTATGACCCTCCACAAATCCATGCTCAATGGTAGAGCAGTGATGTATATATATCAGAAATATATACCATGGGATATATCCATGGGTGGCCACAGGATAACCATAACCCATTTATTAGGTATATAGGAGACTATGAGAGGTGGTATTAAAACTTGAAAGTAAACAAGGGTCAGATCTCTCCATGATGAACTGAGTTGTACAGAAAAGACTTTTCTGAAGATGAGATTTTATTGTTTTGTTAAATAGCTAGTCCTAAAAATGGATTTGTCTGGGGTCTTGAGAAGGTCTGATTGAAAAAATTTTCAAAATCATATCTCAGACCCTAAATCTTTTTTACTCACAAAGCTTCTTTCATCATGAGATAGTCTCTAATTCCTAAAGGTGGGGCCAAAGAGACTGGCCCAACACAAGCTCCTCAGAGATCTAAGGTGGCTGGAATGCCTTTGCTTCAGGCTGGTTTCAGAAGCATGGGTCAAGTGGCCATCACAATTGAGCTACTGAGGAGTGTTAATGACATATTTGAAGCATAAGAAGGAATCAGGCAGCTGGAAACCTCAAGCAGTAGCTAATTATTAAAAAAAAAAGTTCCTTTGAGCAAGGTATCAAAAAGCATTATAATATAAGATTTAGTTAATTACTTTCTTTCTGACATTTAAACTTTTTAGAAAGAAGAGGCTTTGAAGATGATCTAATCAGTGGAGGGTATTGCAGTTTGAGAAGAACTAGTGGGAGCGGTTTTTGTCTTTTCCTCTGCTCCATGGAATTCATGGAGATGAACTCAGTCTCAGTCCTAGAGATCTAAGAAGGCTCATCAGCCACTGTGGTGCTAGAGTAGTTTGGGGTACTGTGTGCTCTTTAGGCTGTTAAACTTGCACAGTTTTATTTTAGCATGAGCCAACCTAAAAACAGGCTGAAACAACTCAAAGTTGGCTTGGCGAAGAGACTGAGTGGGACTTGGCACCACACCAAGGAATCATGATGCATCAGAGGCTAGGCCACTGACTAGGCTATGTTGATGCTTGAGGGCCTTTGAGTTTAGGAAGGCTATGGCAACCTTTGCTGTAACCAGGGCAAAAATTAGAGCTAGGTTTCCAATTGAACAAGAAGTCTAGGCAGTATGTTATGGGTGAATGGTCAAGATTGGGATTTAGGCCCAAGTAGACATCTTTTGAGATCATATCCATGAGTGTCAGACCCCTCCCAGTCTCTGGCCTAGATACAGGATGGACCCAAACTCAGAGAGGTTAGACCTGCATAGGGTAGAGCAGTGAAGCTCTCAATTTGGGGTTGAACATTAAGGCAAGCTTCCTAAAAGTGGACAGAAACACCTATTAAGCATTTAAGGATTTACAGCCTGAAAAGATTTAGACTCTAGGCCAAACATGGTGGTGGAAGGGAGGGCTTTTATGGGTGGAAAAGGCTTGGAAAGGCAAGTGCTAGAACTCAGAGTGGGGGCAGTGGGGCGGTCTCACTGTCCTTTGGAGCATCCAGGGGAAGTAATCAGGGAGTGACATGACACTGGTGTTTAACACCTGTGACTCTGTGATCGGTCTCAGATCGGGTAAAGTTTATTAACTCTAATCCCAACCAGATGGTAGGAAGGATAGGAACAAAATGCTTCATGTGTTGAAATAATTCCTGTCTTGGTCTATTACAGAGATGAGAGAAGACGCTAGGTCCAGCTTGGAAAAGCAGAGACAAAAAGTCTGGAGCTAACCAAGATAAAGAAAAGAATGTTGGCACCTGTTATAGAACAGAAGGGCATAAACTATTTGTGAAATGTAAAACAAAATATGAAAACTAAAGAGCTCAGCTTCTAAGACTCAGAATCTGACTCAGAGCTGCTTAATGAAAGATACAAAAAGGGCTCCATTTCACACATTTATCAAAGCAGTACCCTTTGCTGGTGCTCTTTAGTTTCAAGCTGAGCCCCTGAACAAGGAATGGATGGGAGTATTTTGAAAATTAAGTAAATAATATTAAGTCTCATGACCAAGCATTTTCTGTGTGCCATACGCTGCTAAGGCCTTCACGGACATTAACTCATCAATCTTCCCAACAACACTATGGAACAGACTCTTCTATCCTTGTCCTATAAATGAGGAAACAGAGTCTCATAGAAGTTAATTAATATGCCCAAGTTCACACAGCTTGTAAGTGGAAGAATAGGGATGTGAATCCAAAGTCTTCGCTCTTGAGCATTATACTATGATGACATACTTAAACCATTTTAAAACAAAGTTGGTATGTTTTGAGAAGTTCTGAAGACAAGTTTGGAGTCTTGGTTAACCTAAGTATATGAAAATTGAATCTCTGGTGGAAGAAGGGTCTTTATGTGAGCTGGATCTTATAGACAAAGGGCCACCAGCCCTTTTAGTAAACAGTTCTCACTTTGCTGGAATCTTTCTTTTCCTTTTATCCATCAGTAGGAAAGAACGCACACATATTGTGTCTTTTCAAAAGGGAGAATGTTTCCAAACATTACTTCTAAGGTGGCTCAGTAAATTCTATGACCTCTTGGCTGCATCCTTACCCACCCTTTACCCTGCGGATATTGAATAAACACCTCTTTTTACACACGTATGACTTGGAAATATAAAAGTTCAGTGTAAAATGTTCAAAGAAAAATTCTCTACAAACAATGATAGAGAGATTATGGAACTACTTTTAACATCATTGAAATATTAACTGGGGATAGGATTAGGGAGCAATCAGATTTAGAGAAGTAAAGCAATTTTGGTTTCTGTGTTCTGCTCCTTAACATATGACAACCGGCTTGTGGTGTCAAAAACATTTAGAGACTCTTCTAATCATTGATTATACTTTGAATTAAATAATTTTAATGAAGACATGTAAATACGTAAATACATATGATTCTTTCTATTTCACTAGCTTTTAAAAAATTAGAATTAGTAAAAACTAATATTTGGTTTTAGCAAATTAGTAGATTTCAACTCTAGTTTTGGGGTAATAGCTTAGCTTGAGTAGAAAATATTATCTTTCTCAGTCCCCTTGCTCGTAGAATATATCTGAAACCATATTAAATTAAAGACTAACTCTATCTTAAGTGAAACTCAGACTATAAAGATCAAGTTAAAAAATCACTTTCCATGCTCCATAAAACAAATGAGCATTCATTAATAAGATGGGAAGACCACAGTGTTTTTCTGGCACCTCTCAAGGAAGTAAAGCCACTAAAAGGTAAGATCAATTGCATTTATTTGGATTATCATGAATGTAGTGTCATCCTTCTTAATCTAAAACATTTGTTTTCTAATTCACTTTAATTTGCTTACCTATTTTCTCAGAAGGTAAAAATTTCCTCTTGTTTCCAAATACTAAGTTTATGAAAATTACAAAATTGGCCATGATGATGAAACAACTTGAGGGTTCACTTAGAAAAAGAATTTAAATTGAGTATATAACATTTAACCAAAAACCACTACAGAAATTTATATTCCAAATACTAACATCTTTAAATATGAGGACATTTATAGGTCTTGGATACATAAAATCAGAAAGTGTTTTCATAATTCTACTCAGTAGATTTGGTGAGTTTTTTCTACCTACCTACCCACTTGTCTATGAACCCAAGATATCTTTTAAAGAGAAAGGTGGGGAGAAAATGAATTAATATTATTTAATTTTCATTGCCTAGTAGGCAGGGAAGATGGAAGCTTCTTAGCAAATGACAACTGTCTTGTGCTGTCAGAAAAATGAGATTCACTCTATGAGGAGAAAAAAAGAGTACTAGATCAGAAAATGATTATTTAGTTAAATAATTTTTTAAGAATAACAGGAAATGTAATAAAATTATAAAGAATTAAAGCAAATCCTGACCACAGGTATCTACTGAGAAGAAAAATTCCAAATATGAGGAAGAAGAAAAATAATAATACTTACCAGTCTGATTTTGGCAGTGAACAGGAGAGAAAGAAATATCATCCAGGGCAACATACCCTCCTTTGGGACCATTGAAAGCAACTTCAAAAATAACCTGCAGACAATGATACACATTCATTAAGGGGTTCATATCCAAAATATATAAGAAACTCATATAATTTAACATCAAAGAAACAGTCTGATTAAGAATGAGCAGAGGACCTGAATAGACATTTCTTCAAAGAGGACATTAGGATGGCCAATAGACATGTGAAAAGATGCTCATCATCACTAAATCATCAGGGAAATGCAAACTAAAACCACAATGAGATATCACTTCACACCTGTCAGAATGGTTATTCTCAGCAAGTCAACAAACATAAAGTGTTGGTGAGGATGTGGAGAAAAGAGAACTTTTGTGCATCGTTGGTGGGGTTGTAAACTGGTGCAGCCTTTATGGAAAATAGTATGGAGGTGCCTCAAAAAATTAAAGATAGAACTACAATATGACCCATCAATTCCACTACTGGGTATTTACCACAAGAAATCCAAAACACTAGTTCAAAAGATATGTCTATTGCAGCATTATTTGCAATAGCCAATATGGAAGCAACCTAAGTGTCCATCAATAGATGAGTTGATAAAGAAGATGTGGTACCTATATATATTGGAATATACCTCAGCAATAAAAACAATGAAATCTTGCCATTTGAAACAATATAGATGGGCCTAGAGGGTAAAATAAATAAAAAAGACAAGTATATGATTTCATTTATATATGGAATCTAAAAAACAAAATAAATGAACAAACAAAGCAGAGACTCATAGATACAGAGAATAAATTGATAGTAGCCAGATGGAAGGAAGTTTGTGGGGGGATTGGTGAAAAATAGGAAGGAATTAAGATGTTCAAATTGCCAGTTATAAAAACAGTCAAGGGGATGTAAGTACAGCATAGGGAATATAGTCAATAATATTATAATAACTATGTATGGTTAATGTCTAATCACTATGTTGCACACCTTAAACTAATATATCAACTGTAACTGAAAAACATTTTTTAATTAAAATAAAACTGCAGATGAAAATGTAATATTCTTACAAGTTTATTATGCTTAACTGCCCTTAACCATGATTTAAAATGATGTGTCAATCAAACCAGGAGATGCCAAGTTATAAGTACTTAAGGAATAACATTCACAAATATAGGAGTTTGGGCAACTCCCTTCTCAAACCATAGTCTCTTTTGGAAAGAGTGACTACTAAGCCCTAAATTGTATTTTATTGGTAAACTTTCCCCCTCCTTTGAGTATCAGCTAAAGTGCCTATGTCATCTTCTGATACAACTAAAGAATTTACAAATTGCATTATAAACTTCAATTAAAAAAACAGCAGTCTGCTTGCAGAAAGCAGGCTCGTTCTCCCCTTGCCCTTCACAGAGAACTAAGCCGCTCCAATGTCCTTTCCCTTTTTCATACAGGGAATTTTACATGAGGGTCTTGGACAAAGACGCAGCAATTAATTACCCTGATGGCTAAGGCATAATCAGGTCCAGAAATTCAATGCATGGATATTAGCATTTCAGTATGTCTAGGCACGTTTGAGTGGTTAGAAAGAACGTGGGATTAATGAGTTCAAACCATTTAGTTTTGCTCTATTTTCTGCCACGAAATTTAACTGAGTTTAATCAACTGCCCTTTGCCTGTGACCATGGGGATCAGGTGTGCTCAGCACAGCATTGACTTGTGCTGGGAAAAACCAGCCAAGTGTGCAGTCCATTCTTGTGAATTGATAGCACGAGAAGATAAAGTGTTGAGCAGGGGTTGAAACTCAAACGCCTACAAGAGCCAGGCAGGTCATGTAAATGCATGACAGGACTTGTATGATGCAGCAGGAAAGGGTGCCGACTGTGGTGAAATGAAGTGCTATCTAAAGGGGATGGCTACCAGTCAGCTTTGTCAATTGCTGACGTGTGGGGATTTGGACCTAATATGTCTGGATCTACCAAATTGTCAAAAAGACCTGGATCTTCAGATTTTTATTTAAAAGCTTTGATTTTTCAATATTGGCAATCAATTGAAAAATTAAAACAAAGAAGCAAAAAACAAACAAAAAAACTAAACACCACTTCAGAGCCAGGCAAATCATTGTAGGCTAGATTTGAGCCATGGGCTTCTGATTTCCAGCCTCTTCTGAAGCGAATGGTGTCTTGGAGGCAGGCAGACCAAAGTTTAAATCTCATTTCCATCACTGACAATCTAGGTGACCTTGGGTACCTCTCAGTGCTTCACTTTTCTTATTTATAAAAGAAGAATAACAACTCTTACCTTGTAGGACTGTTGAGATTGCATAAAATGATGTATATAAAGCTCCTAGCATGCAGTAAGGTGCATAATGAGTTTTGAATTCATGAGCTAAATTTATGCCTTTTTCTCCTCATGTTGAGGCCCTCCTGAACTCAATATTCAGATCTAAGCACAGTTCACCACGAATTAGCACAAGCAGGGCCCTTCTCTTTTCTAGGTCTCAGTTTCTCCATTTTTTAAAAAAGAATTTGAACAGGATGGTTCCTAAGGTCCCTTTCAGCTTAATAACAATGGTCTTGCAGAGGCTTGGTGCCTAGACTCTGCAAAATCCAAGTGGGACCTGGAATTTTGTCTCTGGCAAGTGGGGGAAGCACTGAGAACAAAGGGAACAGATGTGGACAAATGAGAAGGAACAAATAAAGTTGACAAGTTAACGCAGGTCCATGATATGTAGTTCTCAAGATGCAAGCTGATAAAGAAGGTGAACAGCAGAACTTACATTAACGAGTAGCGCGAGTAAAAATATTTCTGATTTGAGTATGATAATATGCTCATCAAAGCCTATGTGCTGCTTTCTTGTTCAGAAAGAGGGTCTCAAATGTTTGTTTTCCTTTTTAAAATTCATTTGAGAATATGGTGACATTAAATTCACTGATTACTGCAGGATGTTTCTTTTCTTGGAAATTACCAAGAGCAAACAATACCAGCATAATGAGTTCAAACTACTAGAGCAAAATCACACATGTGAGAATCAAAAGGATACATATTGAAGTTTCGTAGTATCTAGAATTGTAATTTTTCAGCTTTGATTTTTTAAAAAAATCCAGCAATGTCTCACTTGTACAAATATTGCCCAAGGAGTTTATGGTTGAAGGTCAGGAGTCGGGAAGGAAAATGCTCTATGTGTGTGTGTGTGTGTTATGACGTTAATGAAAGGAAAAATTTCTGAACAGTATGTGCATTTCCCATTCCTTGTAACCCAGACATACAAAATTTTCCACTGGGCTGAAAGAACAAGTCAAGGCCTTTAGCCTTTGGGATAGGAAATAGTACACTTCCAGCAGAAGGCACTGTGCTTTTTCTGGCGTTGTATGGGGGGAGCACAGAGGGGGATCTGAAGGGGATCAGGAAATCAGGCACACCATCAGTAGACAGGGCACGTCAGAAACCAAGACCCAACCCTCTGAATCTCCACATCAGGCAAGCAGATGACACCACTAAAATGCATCCGGAGGATAATCTGCTCCTTTTGCACTTTAAAGGAAACTAGGCAAGTTATTGCAAAAAAAAGTGCAAAGGGAAAAGCAGGGGATATTAATAACCTATGGTAACTAAAACTCTACTTAAAGCTTCAAATCTGCAATCACAATGTTGCACTCACTGATTCTAGAGGTCCAGTGGGGTCATCAGACAGAGCTGGGCCTCCTCCTTCAGCTTTAGGTTAGATTTTATAAAGTCCAGAAACTCTTCACTCACCAGCTGTGTGACCTAGATACAAAATGTCAAACTTCTTGGACTCTCCATTTTTCCTTTTAATCTGTAATATGGGAATAATTTTATCTACTTTGTTGGATTGTTATAAGTACTGGAGTATGTACATAGATATAGAGATGTATAAATATATGTGCTTAGAAGAAAGCTCTGCAAAGATAAACACCAACACGTTAGTAGTTCTCATCTTTGCAAGGGTGACCCAGGCTGTTTTAGTTTGTTTCACTTTCTTGAATTTTCTAGTTCTTCTGCATTAGACATTTATCATTCACGTAACTATAAAAAGTTTTAAGACAAAATACCAAGGCTTGTTTCGAATTGGGACCACAATCATAAACTTATCTGATTTTTATGATATTTACACTATAAAGGAGAAAAGAAAAAAACAAGTTTTTTTCTCTAGAAAGACCATTCCCTCAAGTAAAGGAAAACTTTGTAACTGCTCTTGGGAATAAAAGTTCAAGAGACAGTTTCACTTAGAAGGCACTGATCCCTTTTGAACTTCCCATGACTACAGTGTAAGGTTCAGAGAGAGAGTGTGCTCAAGAAATCTAGTTATTTGATTTCATCCTTAGAAAAAATAGTCTCTTTAGAAAATGAAGGTGATAAAAGAGGAAGGCAGAAAGGAATCGAGAGGAAGGAAGAGAAGTGGAGGGGGCCCAGGAAGAGAAAAGAAAAGAAAGATTGAGACACAAAGAAAAAGAAGAATGAGTGTGAGACTGTTGCAACTTCTAACCTCCACACCTGAGTATGGGCAGCAGCCATGACTAATGGCCAGGCCAGGGCACACCTGGCACACCTGGAACACCTACCTCCATGGGGTACGGCGCACTGAACTCCACTTCAGCGAGGTTCCAAGAAGGATTCCCTGGACTGTTAGTTTTCCAGATCTCCTCATAAAGGCCAGCTGCATCCCGAGTATATAGGGTGAAGACATTGTCATTCTCCTGCTGGAGCTGGTAATAAAATGACAGGCAGCCGGACATGGGGGCCGTGGTCATGGGGGAGATGAGCTGGGCCACCTCCTGGAAGTGCTTGACGTAAACCGAGTCCACGTACATGTAGTGCCCTGACAATCACACAGAGAAAACACAGCATAAGACAGGCTGGGGGATTTTCAGATGAAATAGTGAGATTCTGGGGTTTACTTTGAAATGATCCAGTGGGAGTGAAGGAAAGGAAGCAAATGAGTTATAGATGAAAGATGTTTGGCCCCAGGTTGATAAACGTTGAAGCTGGGAGGTAAACACATGGAGTTCACTGTGCTCTGCTAAATACAAGATAAGAACCATTCTTTTTCTTTTCCTTGATTTTGATTGATTAAACATACTTATAGAAAGGTAGATATATATCATCTGTAAAGTGCTTCCGTTTTCACAGTCGTGGAAAAAAACAAAAAACAGAACATTACCCTGGAAGGCCCCTTCCCCAAGCCTTCTTTGAGTTATAAGGGGGCTAACAGCATACTATCTGTTCTTAAAAAGGCATGGAGGGACCCTCCTGTACATCTTTACAACATACACAAAATGTCACTGTATTCTTTGAGTGAAACTAAGATTTAGAATTCATACTAGATGACAAGTTGTACCTCTTTAATAGAACATGTAGGTCACTCAACACTGCAGATAGAATTAGGATTAGGAAGGTGGGATTTGTGATACCACTCTTGGCAAGGTCATGGTGAGATCTGAATTCCATTAGAAGCATTTTGGTGAAACTGGGAAATGGTGAGGCAGAATGGAAAGTCTGGATTTGGCACTGAAAAAACTAAGCTTGAATTCTGCTTTACTTCTTACTAGCCCCTCACGACCTTTAAAAAAGTTACTGAATCTGTCTGGGCTTCATTTCTCTCATCTCTAAAATGAGAATCAAATACATGTCTCATTGGGAATCAAATACATGCCTGTGGTCATTTTTTGGCAATTTCTGGCGATTCTTGACTAGTAGATCTCTGCCTTCATGTTCACATGGCATTCTCCCTCTGTTCATGTCTCTCTCTGTTCCAAATTTCCCCTTTTTTTTCAAAGACTCCAGTCATAATGGATTCAGGTCCCACCCTACTTCACTATAACCTTATTTTAGCAATTCGCATCTGCAATAATCCTATTCCCAAATAAGGTCACATTCTGAAGTACTGGGATTCAGGACTCCAACATGTAGATTTTGAGAAAACATAATTCAACCCGTAATACACCCCATAATAATTTTTTAAACTTTTTGTGTGCCAAATAAACGCATCTGCAGGCTGGAAATACCTGATGAGATTCCTGTTTGCTGCCCCTGGGCAAGGTTTTAGAGGAGGAATCAGAACGTCAGACTGAACAGAATCAAAGAATCTCAGATGTGCAGTGAAGAGCATGCTCCAATGTCCTCTAAATGCACAAGACCACTTTACTAATGGTGAATGTAAATGAGCAGCTAGTCTCTGCAACACCCCTTTGTTTTCTGAGAACTCATGTAAGTGGCAAAGGCAGAGGGGAATTTTTCAATGTCCTTAGTAATATGTCATACCAATAAAACTGAATCTCTTTCTAAGATACGCCACTGGGAGAACTGGATGGAGAAGCTATAATACTTTGTTCACTTGATACCTCACTGTGGGGGCCGTGGAGGTAGGCTGCTGACCTTTCCTTCAAGTAAATGTGCTGCATCCAGCTGTTTGTGCCAAAGCCATGCCACACTGGGCTGTTCTCAGCCAGTGACCAAGCACAGCATGGGTACCAGAACAGGGCCAGTCCACCTGAGATGGAGCTCTTCAGCAACCTCCCATCAGCCTGGCCTTTCTCTTTCACAGGCGTCAGCCTTCCACCCAAGGCTGCATTAAGATTTTTGTGGAACCTAGGCACTTTCACTGTTGTGAACCACTTTCTCCATAAAATGATATTAAAATTTTTGTTTTATAACTTCATTGGCTTAAAGATGAACATAATTTAGGCTGAACTTATTTTATTTATTATTAAATTAATTGTTTTCTTTTGATTTTAAAATAAATAAAATAAAAACATTCTCACGAATTCCTAAAAATGTCATGGTTTTTGGACACTGTAACTGTTATGCCTGATGGATATGATGGCTTAGCTGAGCTACCCCAGCTCTCTCTCCTTTATTTTTCATAGCCATTTGCCCTAATAAATCTCTTTCCCACCTAATCCCATTTTAGTGTCTGCTTTTTGGAGGACTCAGACTGACACAACCATAAAGAGGAAATTATTCTACCCAGGGCAAGGAGTACCTCAAAGGACTCTAGGAGACCCTCAGTGAATCTGGGAGAAATCTCACTTGAAATTATGTATTCTACTTCCAGAGTGCGTGATAACTTCACTTAGAAAAATGTCTCACACTCTATCCCATTATAAATTCATTTTCCTCACAGTTGACAGAAATCTGTCTTGTTTAAAGACTAGTTTCTCACCTGCTGTGTGGACAATATTTTAATCCCAGAATTTGCGGTTAAAGTCCCTCATTAACAGCTCATGCATAAGACATTAGGCCAAGTGAGCCACAATCACATTTCTACCCCCTAAAAATCCAGCAAACATAATGTAACCTACCCAAAGTGAGTCAGAGAGGCTTCTGGGAATAAGAACAGGACTGCTGACAAGTCCCATGTGAAACCACTAGACCTGACCACATGCTCCCCTCTCCTTTCCATCATTCATTTGCTGCCAATGTTGGGTATTATTTACTGACAATCTGAGTAAGACTAAGTTTTTCACTGGAAAACAAAAGGTAGTTCACATAAGTTAATCATCTCGGTTGAAGGGGTAGGGATGATTCAGAAATCACCAGGTGTCTGCTCCAGGAGGTCATGCTGGAGGAATGACCACCTGCCCAGGCTGAGTGTGTGTCATCGGTACAATCTGCTCTGAGGAAGAGAAGCAAATGGTTGGGTGGGTACAGGCACTGTTTTTTTCACCTTTCCAACGTGAATGAAGAAGGTAGCCTGGAATTCTTAGGAAATTATGTCTAGTGTCTGGTATTATAAGAATACCCAGTTCAATGAGGCCAACCATCCTATCTAGTTCAGTGTTCTAAAGCCTCCAATATTTCTGAGAGAGGCAATTTTTATCTACCATTTAAGTTTGAGGATGAAATTAGGTATAGGTGGACCCTATGTGAATAGGGTCCTATAATCAACCAAATCATTGCAGATCCTGTAAGCCACGAAGATTCTTAAGTCTTAAAAATTTAACTGGATATGGAAGAGTCTATGAAGGGCACAATGAGCTCCCCATAAAATTAAAAATTGAGAAGTTTGTTGTCACTCCTCTAAAGTCTGTGCTGCTTTGCCGAACTCAGTGGGCACCAGTCTATTTTACCCTATTATACATTAAATTCTGGATTATATACTAAGAGCCTGTAGTTTCTAGGGAAAAAACAATTTCCAATTCTGTTGAAGGATCAAAACTCTCAGTGATGCCAACCAAAACTCAGGTCCCTCTGGAATCATGCCTGCAGTGATGGCAAATGGACGCTTGCTTCCAACAGGACTTTCATCCTTTCTTGCAGTGGCCCTCTGGATTCGCTCAGTTTTTCATGTGGAACCAGAGGTCCCTGGTAGTTCGTCATTTTCTCTTGAATTAGGAAAATAACTTTGAGGGAAGTTCCTGAATTTTTATTTTCAAACAGCCTGGTTAACCAGCATTCCACAAAGACTGCCGTTGGCTGGGCTGCAAGCTAAAGGCGTCTCTGACTCAGATGTGATTCCATCCCATTGGCCACATTTGCACTCCACTTGAGACGCCTGAATCCATGTCACGGTTGTCTGGACAAGCTGTCTCCCAAGTAAGGGGGAAACTTGGTCTGAAGAAATGTATGCCAGCTGAAAGCACCCACTAGTCTGCTGCCATTGTGAGGAGACAGCACTCAAAGACAGTGAGTTTTCATGCCTATGTTCCCAGTCTATGAATCTGACAGCTTTCTTCATGAACCTTTAGTTCTATGGGGTTGAATGCATTTTACTATAATAGAGTCAGACGCTAGTCTTTTTATACAGCTTTCAGGGATGACATAAAGGTAAATGAATGTGAAGTGGGACTTCTCCTAGTCTCTGCTAAGACCTCAATGTCAAGAATAATGGGTGACAAGTATCTATTTTCTAAAGAGCAGTACAGACTATCGATGCAGAATTTACTACATTGCGACAGACCTAGCACCTAAGTCAGCTCCACCACTTTTAGCCCATCTCTCCTCTTCAGCCTGTATATATGGCTAGGCCAGAGAAGGATCACAGAGATAAGGGGCAGGGTTTTTTTTTAAAGAGAGTTGCCATGGAGCTGACCTGCCATGTGTTTCCTTTTGACCTCCCAAGGGAAGGGGAGGAAACTCTTTCTTTTCTTACCCTGATTCAAGAGAACCACTTGTAGAGAGAGTGGAGGAGGGCAACTCCATCTAATCTTATCTTTACCAGCCTTTGCAGAAATTCCAAGTTCTGCAATTGCCTTGGGCCTTGAGAAGAGGGTGGTCAGAGTTACTGAGAGCACTTGATGAGTGATAAGTGAAGTTTGTGTGGCTGGTGTCTGACACTTGACTGTATAGATCTAAAGGCAAGATGGCTATACTGGGACCTCTTAGGGTAGAGTGGTGAGAAAGAATTTTGTTTGCTAATGAGCTTTACTTCCAGAGTTTGATGGGGTAAAGATTTGAGTTTTCCCTTAGCCTAAGTGGGCAACTCAGATAGTAGCTGGGCTAAAGTGCCTTGAAGGTCTTTTCTCAAAAAGACTGCATGCAGGGTGGTAACTCCAACAGAAAGAAGCTGGCCGGGTATACTATTACTTATAGATGCTAAAGGAGATTCATAGATGGCCAGCCAGAGAGAACATCCTCCCTGTCTGGGTTTCCCCATTGGCATGAGAGAAATGGCCAGCTTTTGGCCTCTAGCAGTGTGAAGGGTTTCAACTCCATATTAAACAGAACTGGTCACAAAAAACCTTCTGTCCCCTTCTCTTCCCTTTCTGTTCCACCCTTATCATGTGATCCCCAACCCTGGAGGAGCCAGAAGCAGCATAATGAGTAGGGGAAGAGCAAAGGGAAGAAATATAAAGAAATAAAGCACAAATGCTCTTACTACTACCTTAAAGTTTTTTGGCTGGGGAAAGATTAAAATTGGATGAGATATTAGAATTTTGACTTGACTGAACTTAATCCTTGAAAAAAAGGATTATGATAAGTTATTCAAGAACAGGGAAAGGAGATCCAACAGAGCTTGCACAAAGGCAATAGTAAGAAAATTAATAAACCTGCCTCCCGACTGAGTGTTCTAGCAATGAACCAAATGGATCAATGCACAGCGACTGAATAGGTGCTGTTAAGATAACACTTGAGCTCAATCTGAATCAAAATGAGAATAGAGTGTCATGAGCTATGGAAGGATAATCCATCTATCTCATGGTCTTTGATGGAAAAAAATAATTCTGACCTTATTTTTGGTTTTGAAACCTTGGTCAGCTCCTTCTAGAGTGGCACCAAAAGCAGGTTTAAAATAAAAAATCTCAGCAAAGAAATGGATTTCCCTCATTATTTTTCCAGCAGTTATCTGCTTTTTGCTAAGGCAGGTAGAAAACAATAATGATCTGAACTGTCAGTAGGTTACCTCCTGAAAGATTTTGTTTCACTTCATAAAATCTTAACAAAGAAAAAAATTCATCCATATACGATGAATCGAATTAAGTAAGGAAAAGCAGGGTGATATTTCATCCCCTCCAGTATTTCAAAGATGTCCTACCACAATTCTTACTGCATTATTTTAGTCACTTTCATCACAAGATTAGAATTTGGACTCACAGTGCTTATTTGAAAAGTATGACTCACTGTGTTGGGACTGTTAAAAACGCACAGAATGAAGGAAAATTCATATCTACATCATATTATTCAGATAGTAGTACATTTACTGTTTATATTTGCTGCTTCCTTTTCTATAATACAAAGGCCAGAGTCCACTCTGAAGTGCTAAAGTTTGTGAGCAGGCATGCAGCTTCCTTCACCCCTGCTGTTTGTGTCTCCCATTTTTTACCTGAAAGCAAAGCATAAGGTACTTCTAGTATACAAATGAACATGAGATGAGTTCATATTAAGCAAAATCTTCTGCCTAGGCCAGACATCTGAACCATTTAATCTTTACTTTGTCATCCAAATTGATAGAGTTCAGGGAAAAATCAATATACCCATTAGAAGGCAAACAATAAGAAAGGCAACCTCTCTCTTATTTAGAGCATGAGAGTTTTTTTTTTTTTTCTTCCAAGAGTGATCCTGGTCAAACCTTTGAATCTTATAGGCAGAGAGCTTTTCAAATAAAATATTTAAAAATCTTTAGAACTCATTTTTTTAACTTCATCTTTTATAGCGTGAAGTCTTACAAAGGAGTCCAGGTGTGAGGAGTGTGAATAAGTGTGCGTGCGTGTGTGTGTGTGTGTGTGTGTGTGTGTGTGTGTGTGTGTGTGTGTGTGTGAGATAGAAATGAGAGAGCTGTCTGGCTAATGACTGGGCAAAATGTCAGTCCAAAATCTAAAGAGAAATTAAAGTGAAATAGCAGAAAAGAGTTGAAAGAAGAAAGTGGAAAGCAGGAATCCAGGCATCCTGCTCATGATAAACAGGAACATAACCTAGGATCTAGGGGCTACTCTGACATCATCACACATCTCGACATTCTCAAATACTCTCCAACCATCTAATAAACCATCCACTCTCCTGCCTATACATCTTTGCATATGCTGCACTTATCTTCTCCTTATCTATCTATCCAAATTCCAGTTCACTTCTTCTAGAGAGCCTCCCTTGAACCCCAAATCCAAGGTAGCCTTTTACTTTCATGGTCCTATATAATTTATTTCGCACCTCAGTTAGTCATGTATCACTGTGAATGTTTTACATAGAACTCTGATATTTAAATAATTTAAAGAATGCCATAATACATATTAACACAGAATTATATTAAAGGCACTCAGAAGTCCTGAAATAAAGAAGTCCTTTTAGCTTTCTTTAGTGCAGGGGTTCCCCAATTTATCTGACCACATATAGCTCTTATTCCCTCATATAATGATTATTATACTAAAAAAAACTGGTATTCTAAGGAACAGCACTTGAGAAAAGTTGCTTTCTGCAATCTTTTTGAGGTCAGTGACTATTTTTTGTATCACCAGGATGTGCAAGAATGCCTGAAATATAAAAAGTGCTTATTATGTGTTTGTTGAATAAATGGAATGAATGAATGAATAAGTGAGTGAGTGATGAGTGAAGAAGTCTCATTCTGGTATTCATGTTCTTACTGGACTGACTATATAATTCAGTGAATTGCTGGAGGGTATATAAAAGTTCTCCCTAGATTTCTTCCCTTCAGGCCCAGAATCAGCCTCAGTATTGACATCAGGAAACTTAGCAATTCTAGTGGGTAGCTGCCTGCCTTGGGGAGGTGTTTTAGAACATCCAAGGAGAAGACAAAAGAGGAAAATGGAGAAGGGATGATGGAACAGATAGAGGAGAGAGGCAAGTGCCTATGCCTGGGGCAATGGTGTCTTACCACCAAGTCATATTGCTCCTCAGGGATGATCACATCACTGTGTCTATCTCTTGATATATACATATTCAAAATCTTCTGGCCAAGATATTAGAAAAGACGAATCCTCTTTTCTGACTCCTTAGTCCCCTTAGACTTCCTTTTTTCCCCGTAATGCTAAATTCAATGTTCTTATAACTATTCATTTTGAAATAGAACTCAATGAATGATAAAGCTGAGATTTTGATGTACAGCATTAGGTAAAGAAAGAAGAGTAAATATTAGAACTCAAAGACAGCTTTGAGATCATGGAACCCAAACTCCTCATTTGCAAACAGGCCAATGGAGACCTTGAGAAGTTAAGGATAATACAAAAGTAATAATGTCCAAAGTAATACATCACCCTGGGTCTTGAGTACAAGACTTATGACTCCTAGCCTCATCCTCTTTCTCTATCCCCTGTTGACACAAATATGGTCAAAATATTCTGTAATCACAAATGAGAGTGAGCAAGGACTAGGGATGATATACACTCTTCAAAGGGTAGATTACATTCAGGCAACATAGTCAAATGGATGATTTGACACTAGTCCGCAGGTCTGTTGCCTCTCCCAAGAAATATATGTTCTCCCGAGCCAGCTGGTCCTCACATCACTGAGGATGAAAAATGATGCACTGAACATGTAATCAATAAATCATGATATTAGTTTCCCAGAGGATCTGACCTTGAAACTAATTTTTAAGTGATTGGAAAAAGTTCTTTAACACTTTCCTGTACTTTAGTTGTAACTCTGTGATAATGACACCAAGGTTAAATTTAATGTGTAAGTCTTTCAAGATTCTCTGTACTCTTCATAACTAAATTTAAAAAATATGGCAAAAAAACAATCTCATAAATTAAGAAAAAGTCATCTGGATTTTCTTTTTTGAACCCCCGAGACTGTTAGTTGCTTTATTCATTTAAACAAAGATCTCAAGAAGTGGTGACATTTTACGGTTTTGAGTTAACCCAACTGTCTTTTCAAACACTCATGCAGATTCATGTATTAATCTATCACGATTGGTTGTCATTCACTCTACACATAATACTCATTTGTAGTGTGGTTCCTACAATGGCCATAAGTGGAGATGTGCTGTGTGTCTTTAGGGCCAAAATATGGAAACCCCAGTCTTTTGCCTGCTAAAACTGCTAAACCTTCCTTATTTTTAAAACAAAGAAGTGAAATATTTTGTTTTGTCCTCAAATCTCAATTCCTTATGTAAGTAAGTGATCCTAGCCTTATCTAAAGCAATCATTTCTGGGGCATTCTTTTGCTCTCTTGTTCTACCTTGCCTTTGAGAACCAGCTCACGTGACCACTAGGGGTCCCTGCTGCACACCATATTCAGGATTAATCTTTGGGCTCGGCTTACCTCGCTGCCACTTGGGATGTTCTTAAGAACTTGTTTCCATCATTTAATCTATTTTTAGAGAAAACTGACCTAGGATTATTCCAGCCTTATCTTTAGAATTAAGAAATCCTGAACGCCAAATAGATAAGAAAGTAAAGCATAATATATAAATGAGATAATAACAAGACGATCACAGGTGAAGAAAAGTCTAACTGGGTGGCTTTTCTCTTAGCTATAGCTCTTATGACTGTAATTTGTCTTTATCTAACAGCTTACGCTTCCCTACTCTTCCACCAGGCCTCCTGGTCTCTAACTCACCCTTCTCTCTCCTCCCTTTTCTGTTGACAGAACCACAGTTAGGCCAATGCAAGAGGGCAGGAAGAGATGGTAGAAATAGTTACCCCGGAAAAAAGACTCCATTTCCCCCCAGCTTACCCAGTTCATTCCTGAAGGTATGATCCTGCGGGAGAATGGAGTGGGAGTTTCGAGTAGTTCCTCCTCCGACAAACCAGTTCACGTTGGGGTTCCAGCGGTTCACAAAGCCACACAGATGATTTTCTTCAAAGTCACATTCTGGCAGAAGAGAGAAAAAAACACATCTCATGGAGACATAGTCACCTGTGGGTACACCCATATTCACTGAAGAGTCTGCTCTTAGATGTTAAAATATGTTTCTCTCTCCCTTTGCCCACTAGAACATTTGCACCAGATCCCTGGCATGACATCAGTCAAGAAGAGAGATCCTGTTGTGAACAGAGACTATAATTCATCATCACCTTTCTGGATTGTGGCTCTTCCACTTATTAGCCATCCTTCGTGCAGAGAGTGACTCATTACCTCTCTTAGCCTCTGTTACTACATGTGCGAATTGAGGGCAATATTCCCACCTCTTAGGGTTATTATAAGTGTGGACAGCTCCCAACACAATGCTAGGTGTCGGTGCTTGGTAAAAGCCAGCCATTTTTATCATCCATCTCTGTTTCAAACCACTGATATGCTATGCTCTTAGCTCCAGAAATTTTATCCTCCACCTTTTCTTGCACCTGGTAACCCAATCTTCCATCTGCTTCTTTCCTGACATTGGACAAAACATGCAGAGCTAAGGGGCATGTTTCCTAATGCTAAAAGCCTCTGCTTCTCTTATTAACAAGAACCCAGTTAGAATAGTCAGAGAAGGTATGTCCTAGGCTCTGGGTCCTTCTGCATCTACCCAGTACAGAAGAGATAGAAGATAAAGAGACTCACCCCCACCCCACCCTATTTTAGTAACACTGATGTGTTTGCATGGATAAATTGTTCCCAGTCAACAGATTGCTGTAGTGGGGACAAAAAACTCAGTGCCTTCACTGTCCTCCATAATCATCAATTAAATATATGAAGTGTGACTGTGCTGGCCATCTCCCATTAGCCCCTCCAAATCCACTCTTCTTTTTTTACCCCGCCCTGTCCTCCAGAGACTGACCTATATAGACTATATCAACGGGCTTCTCTGCTTTCTGGTCATCTGTTGGATTCGACCAGAGAAAAGTTGAAAAAGAATGAGGTTCAGAGTGTTTATTCCTTCGGCATCCTTTCTGCCAGGTCACCATGGGTCAGCTCTGTCCCTCTACTGAGGGCACACCTCTTGTCAAAAAGCTCTCACCACGCAGTTACTTGTAACCCTCTTCCCTTGCTCTTTCAGATCTAAAGATGGTAGCAGCTCATGAATCATCACTGTTACTAGTCCTGGATCACCACACTACCTCTCTCTGGTTTCCCTTACTCAATCACACCTTCGTAATACCTTGCTAAATTTTTCTCAAATTACTCATGTTGAATGTACTCCTGTTTCCACTTTCCTGCCAGGACCATGACTGATATAATTATTGATATGTTTTTACATTAGCAAGCATTGAAAATTTTTAATATTTTCATTTGTAACTTTTCCATTGCAGCATCTGCTAACCAATGTTCAACATGCAATGCCAAATACTGCTTTATGGAGTAAAATAAAAAGCAAAATGCCCTTTAATGTGTCAGGCACTGTTCTAAGTGCTTTACATGAATTAACTTATTTAATCCACAAAACAACTCCATGAAGTAGGTATTATTATTAACACCGTTTTAAAGATAAGAAACTGAGAGTAGCAAAGAGAGTGCACAAAAAGAAAGAAGAAGTAAGAGTATAAATTTAATAAGATAAAAATACTGGCATGCCGTTATTTTTTAAACAAACCAGAAGTCATCAACTGACTTGAAGGAAGCAAATTAACATTTCTTGAGTGTCCAGCACCACATAAATAACCTTTATATCCATGATTTCGTTAGTCCCCACAGTGACCCTATGAGGAAAGCATTTTATCCCCAATGTGCAGGTGATAAAATAGAGGCTGTGCAGCTCTGTGAGCTGACTGAGCCAGCAGGTTGTGCTCCACCCAATGTGTCTGACTAGTCAGCCAGTTGTCTGAGACCTATGCAGCCACCACATGGTAGCTACAAGAAGGTCAAGGAAGGGAGCATGGCTGTGTACTCTTCAGAAAATAGTCACATTCTCAGTCTGTTTTCTTTCACTTGCATTAGCGTCATCATTGGAAGGTCCAAACAGAGAAGTGAGACTCTGGGAATTAGCAAACTCTCTTTTGTGTTCAAAATCACCTTTGCCTCTTTCTTCCTTTTCACAGCCATTCAACCTCCATGAATAATCAGTGCTGAAAACCTCTCAAATCTACCACTTTTTTCCTATCCATCGCCAGCCCCAATTTTAGACCTTGATTATGTCCCCTCTGTCAGGTCACAACCACTCCCAAAGGGTTTTCCTATCTCTTACGTATTCCTATCTTACATATTTTCCTTGTTTCTAATGTATTTTCCTTGTTTCTAACACATTTTCCAAGTGGCAGCCAGAGTCATCATCTGAAAAACCACAGCTGCAGACCCCTCCCCTGCTAACTGACCTTTAGCTTCTCCCAACCACTTAATTAATTAATCCAAGCTCCACAACTTGGATCCAGACTCTTCCTCAACAAACTCCCTTAGCTGTCCTGATTCTCACTTCAAATGTCCTACTCAGCTTCTTGCCTTTGTGTGAGCATGCTCTGCACTTTCCCCCCACTGGAGTCTTCCGACTCTACACCTTTACTTAAGTAAATTCTGTTTCTTCTTGAAACACTAGTTCAAATGCATCTCCTGAATTCAGTCCTCTCCAATTTCCTCTCCTCCTCCCATACCTCTACAGCATGACTTGTCTTTCTCTAGCAATATTTATCATATTTAGAAATAGCTTAAAGAGTAGACAAATGAAAGGTGAGTGACCACAGGACATGGACTATGTCTTCCTTCACCTCTCAGAAGCTGGCACATACAAGGCACTGAACTAACCCTGCTCAAGTAGACTCTAAGTGACAACTGTGAATATAAAGATAGGAACAATGGTGTGAAAGAGAAAGATGGAATAAAGTGAAGAGAGGGAGTAATATGATGCTTGCTTTTCTGAAAAATGCTACAAAAAGCTGAGTTCACAGCTAACTGGAAATTATTTTTATTAGAATATGCTGAGCTTAAGGCAGCAACTCAGGTTACAGTTGCTGCATCTACTTTTCTTTCATTAATCCAGCCAGTCCAGGCAAACTCTAATGAGCCTTTTTATGCTAAAGACAGAAACAAAACATGCCATTCAAGTGAACCTAGCAAAGAATTTAAACTATTATGCATAATGCAATGCATTATATAAAATACTTTGCCTTTAGTGTTGATTCAATTCCCTCTGGCAACAGATTTTAGAAAAAGATTCACGTTCAAACTCACTTACCAATACAGTAACCGGTTGTCATTTTGATTTCAAAGAGCGCAATGCTGGCTCTGTTTCCCTGTCCTAGTACACCTTCTATTAAAATCTGTAAAACACATGGGGAAAGGGGGAGTTAGACTTCAAAACATCATGTTTCTTTGCTTCAGTATTTTAGCTATTAGGAGCTATTCAGTAATTCAAGGCAAAATGAGATTGTCTGTCTCAGTTAATTGCTATTTGATACCAGTCTTTTGATAGACTTTATAAAAAAAATGTGTGTGTGTGTGTGTGTACATATATTCTTAGAACTTCAAGGTGAGCAAGATGCCCAATATAAGGTCAGAGTCAGCTGCCTTCCACTATTACACCAAGCTTGCAGTAGCACCAACTGGCTGTGGATGATGAGGAGAACTTGTTTCTCTGGGGGAAATCCATTCTAAGAATGATCAGGAGTGTCTTATTTCTAATGAACAGGAATGGGAGAGGCTTCAGAGGGAAAAAAATCCCTTGAAGGATGAGGTAGGAAGCATAATCTGACTAGTGGTGCGAGATCTCTGCATGAGATGGAGGAAGCTCATAAATCAACTAACTGCAGTTTCTATAATTGCTTAAAAATTTGACAATTTTATACATACAGAACCACGACAATTTATGTGGCTGCTTTCAAGTACTATTATGGTTCACAGTTGTTTTTGTTCCTAATGGTATTTGCTTTTCCTTAGGTGATTTTAGCCCAATATTCTATAACCATGTTGGTAGATTTAGAGTGTGATATACTGTTGGGAGGATGTTGTAAAATAGGGAACTCAGACCCTCAGTGCTGCTTCCCTCTGTCCATCCTACTTACTGGCTGATGGGGAGAGACTACAAACAGACATGGGCAGAGGAGGTTTGAAAACTTTTTAAAGAAGTGAGATGAGATAAGAAATTGAAAAAGGGGTTAAGAATTGAGAACATTTTCATGAAGCCTCCATTGTATCCTCTATGACATACTCTCACTAAATATCACACTTTATGGCCAAGTGAATCCAGACTCATCCTTCTTCCCTACTCCAATCCACTTCCAACTTTATCTTACACACTCTACCTTCCTTTTCCAAAACTTCCGGTGAAACAATTTCAGTTTTTGAAAAGGAATCAGAGTATGTCCTTTAAGAAACTTTCCTCTTTCAAAGTAGAAAAATACTTTTCATTTTTCCTTTTATTATGGTTAATGTTTTGTTTAATATTTGTAGCAAACAAACCATTAGGAAGATAACATAAGCGTTTATCGCACACAACTTAGAAGGATGAAATAAAATTATAAGAAATGAGAATGCTCCCTTAAAGCCCATTAGAAAATAAATTTCCATTGAAAAGATTGGTTGAAGTCCCATTTAGATTTGTACTGAAGTCTCATTTAAATAGATAGAAAAGAAATCTGGAAAGAAATTCTTTTAAGGAATAACCAACATATAAATTTCTATTACTAATATTCTTCTCTGATGCAGCTCTTGTAAAATGTCATATCCTAACACAGGAGTTAACTAACTTCAAGAGCAGAAGTTTTTAGAAGATCTCAGAATAGCCACAGGTAAGCCTTGTACATTCTTCCAAAATTCTACCTGCCTTGAATTTCTTGGGACTGTTTTGCAAATCGAGGCTGGCTATGAGCCAGCTGTCTGAAGGTTCCTTAGCTGACCAAAGCAAGCGATCAAAGCTTTCATCTTCAAATCTCACGTAGAGGTTCAACTGGCTGAGATCTGATGAAGACCCAGAAGATGTAGTTATCTGGTAGACCAATCGGAGGCAGCTCCATTCTTCAGCCTGTAAATCAGAACTTAGCAGCACAGCTTTCTCTCCCTCTTTAGCAAAGGAGGTGTCCACATAAATGTAATGGCCTGGAAAGAGAAAATAACACAAGGAAAGGATCAATCTTCTGCTGGCAACTCAGGAAACTAGACAACTATAGCATAAACTGAGGGCAGGTACAGCCTGCAAATGCATTTTATTAGCCTCCTGAATGTGTTCTAATTGCTACATTTTCAACTTCTTGTGAAATTCTAAAGGTCCAGCAACACTGAGGCCACTTAAACATGATAAATGACAACAACAGGCTGGAGCTGAGTAGTGCTGCTTCTTCAGAGGGTGGCAGGTGAGCTCCACTTTGCGATAATCCCTACAACTCCTTATCACCTCCTGACACTGAAGCAAAATGACTGTTGCCTGTTATTATCTTATAACAGGCCCACTTTGCACATTTCATTCATCTTCCTGGTGTTTATATGCATGTGCATTTGAGAACCCAAGCTAAGGGGCTTCAGAATCTGGAGGAACAGGATGAATAGGGGAAATACCCAAGACTGGAACGAATTCAACCTTCTCCTTCCATGGCTCCCCTCACACCCAATGATTCAATCTGCATTTAACTGGCATTATTATAGTAGCTCGAATTGGTTTGGTTCCCTCAGATCTCGGGGCTTAAGCTGAAAAAGATCATTGTAACCTAATTTCTTATTCATTAGAAATAAGACACTCCTCAGAGTTTCTAGACTCTTCCATAACCAAATCTCATAGTTTGATCACTAAATGAGAAAGCATATACAAAACATGTAGGACAGGGTTTGGAAAGCAGTGGGTAGTCTGGGACTAGCAATCATCATTTTCTTCTCCTCCATCCCTTCTTCCTTTTTCTCACTCCCGCCTTCATTTTTCTCTTTCTCCTCTGTCTTCTCCTTCCCTTCCCCCAACTTCTGATTCACCCTCTTCCCTGTCCTTTCCCTTTCCTCTCTCCATCCCTCTTCCCTCCTCCTGCTTTCTTTCTCCCATCTTCCTAATATTGACAAATGGTGTTCTGCTGGCTATGCCAGGATATAGAACAGCATTTGTGTGTGTGTGTGTGTGTGTGTGTGTGTGTGTGTGTGTGTAAAATTGGAACCAAAACCCTAGCTTGAGCCTTCCAAATCTAATTCTGAGTATCAGCTTCCTATAGCAGTGATCTGATTGCCTGTGGCTCTGAGACCCACTGCCTTTCTGGCCTGCAGACCCTCATGCTTGCTCGGAGGTTCCCACATTTAGTGGCCAATATCTAACCTGCTGTCTTTCATTATGTAACCACCCACTCTACCCCTTGCATTTTGGGCTTCCCAACACAAAATTCTTATTAGAAAAGCCCTGAAATGCCTCTTTGCTTGGCTTGATGTTAATCAGTCCCTCCCATGCTTGTTGTTGTAATTGTCAGTCCTAGCCAGGACCCTTGCTCTGTGGTGAGTACTGACAGGCCAGCTGCAGTGTAGCTAATAATCATCGTCACAGTTGGGACACAGTGAGGGCATTGTCTTCAGGGAGACTCCCTTGTCTGCGTAGGATTTCAAGATCCAGATCTATCTTCAGCTGGCAGTCTTCTTAACATAGCAACCACCCACTGGGTGCAAATAGCAACTGCTTCTAGATGCCAGCCCAGGCCCCTCGGTGGAGAAATCTGGCCGTTGCAGTAATCACCAACAACAGTATTGCCTCCTACAAACCATGAACACTCACTGCGAACCCTGCACTGTTCTAAGTGCTTCACACACATTTATTAGCTGTGGGGCCTGTTGGGTTTTGATGTACTAAACTGAGGATCTTGATGCCAACCCTTCCTCTTCTTTTTTTTTAATAAAAATGCTGCTTCATTGTGACATGGAGGAATGTATGAGCACTATCTTCCATTCGTTACTTTCTGCTTTGGCCTCAAAAGAAAGGACTCTAAGTAGGCTGGTAGTTGGGGGTGGGGATGTTGGGGATGAGGGCTGGGCGAGATCCTGAGAACACTTCAAACCTTTCCTAAGGAAGTAGAGAGTTGGTACATGGAGTGTAAAAGAGGAAATAAAGAAAGTGCTCACTGGGTCTTATAGAGGATCACATCCCATGCCAACTTTGCTGCCAGCTGAGGCCCACTTCTCCCTGGGACACTTCCCCAACTTCTCTTGTTCTCCTATGACCTCCTTTCCCCTTTCCGTAGATCTCAAACCTGAGCCCAGAGTCACCAGGAGGATATGTATAGATTGCTGGGTACACTCCTAGAGTTTCTGATCCAGTAGGCTTTAGGTGACACTGCATCTCTAAAAGATTGCATTTCTGAGAAGTTCTAAGTGATGCTGATGCTGCTGGTCTAGGGGATTAAAATTTGAGAACCACTGTTTTACCATATGTGACAGAAATAAGACTCACTTTCTAGACACCTCTTATTTATCAAAGAAAGAGCAGGCTATTGTAGCAAGTAAAGGAGGAAGGAGACAGTTCTACTTTGAGGTAAAATTCAAACTTAAGTTAATGTGTGTTACAGCAGACTCACAGAGTCCATATATTGGTGAGTATTTTGATTTTACGGTGACTGTCTTAAAAAATCTCTCTTGACATTCGCTCTCACTATATCAGATTTTATTATAAAGATATGCTAATGCTCTCATGTTAAGACCCTTTGAGAGCACATACTATAAAATGTACTATTTAAAATACCTTGACATTACACAGTATGAAAGTTGGTGCTTTTTACTGAGTGATTTTGACTCTCAGACATAAATGTTGGCTATTCCAAAAATTTGCGATTTTGCATGTAAATTACAGGCTTCAAGTTCACTTTTAGGTCATGCTGTGTGAAGGTACCTATTAGCTGCATTATGACTCATCTTAAGATTTATCTATCTAACTGATTTTGTATCCATTCCAAAGAATAATGCATTTTCCTAGATCAAATAACTAGCTTAAGTGGTACTCACTTGTACTACCACTGCCAAGCTCAAGGCAGTTTTTCTCAATTTATCATTACATTTTTTTTCTGCTCAGCCTGGATATAGCCTCAGAATCCTTCTAAACAGAGTGCTTCATGTAGCCATTACTAAGCAATTGAGTTGGCCCTTGAGTTGAAATTGTTATCCTGGCTGTGGCTTCAGTGTCAGAGTTTATTTTATGGTCATGTTAGAGCTAAATTGAACTAGAAGGAACATGGCACATTTTAAATGAGTTTTAGGGATTGAATAAAGAATGAGGAAGATATCGATATCAGTGATGGTGACTTAACCTGGACTGTCACTAACAAAATTGCTATTCTAGAACTTGTTAACATTGTTGGTGAGTTGTTTCTTCTTTTTAAAAAGTTAAATCATTTTACCACTGAGTGTGTGTTGAGGTTTTCCTTGTTAAATATTACATTTATTCCATTCTCGTGAGAATGACATCTGGAAGTTAATCTTGGACACAATAAAATTCATCCTTTTAATGTAATCCAGTGGTTTTTAGTATATTAATAAAATTATGCAACCATTACCACTACTATTTCTAGAATCTTTTCATTATCCCAAAAGGAAATTCCATACCCTTTAGCAGTGATTCCTCATTTTCCCCTCACCCTAGCCTCTGGAAACCACACATCTACTTTCTATCTATATGGATTTGCCTATTCTGGAAATTTTGTATGAATGGAATCCTATAATATGTAACATTTTGTGACTGGCTTCCTTCACTTAGCATAATACTTTCAATGTTCAATATGTTGTAGCATGTATCAGAATTTCATTCTTTTCTGAGGCTGAATAATATTCCATTTTATGTATATACCACATTTTATTATTATTTATCCACTCATCAGTTGACGAACATTTGAGTTGTTTCCACCTTTTGACTATTATGAATAATGCTGCTATAAACATTTGTATACAAATTTTTATTTAGACATAAGTTTCAGTTCTCTTGAGAGTATGTGTAGGAGTGGAATTGTTAGGTCATATGGTACCTGCATTTAACTTTCTGAGGAGCTGCCAAACTATTTTCTAATGTGGCAACACATTCATGTGTCACTAGCAATGTATGAGAGTAACTATTTCTCCATGTGTTCACCAATATTTGTTACTCTGTCCATCTTTTTATAAAATTATAGCCATCCTAATAGAAGTGAAGTAATATCAAATTGTGCTTTTGATTTGCAGTTCTTTAATGACTAATAACATAGAGCATTTTTTTGTGTGCTTATTGGTCATTTGCACATCTTTGAAGAAATGTCTAAGTCTTCGCCAATTTTAAAAATTAGATTACTTATCTTTTTGTTCAGTTATAAGAGATTCTACATATTCTGGAGACTAGATCTTATGAGATACATTTTGCATTTTTCCCCCCATGGTAGTCTTTGAAATACAAAAGTTTTAAATTTTAATGAAATCCAATTTTCTATCTTTTCTTTGATTATGTGTGCTTTTGATATACTAGCTAAAAAAATCATTATCTAATTTAAGGTCATGAAGATTTACACCTATGTTTCCTCTAATAGTTTTATAGTTTTAGCTCTTTGATCTACTTTGAGCTAATTTTTTCCCATTAAGTTGTCTTGGCACTCTTTTTGAAAATCAACTGAGCATAAACAGAAAGACTTTTTTTGAATTCACGAATCTGTCCTTATACCAGTACCACACAGTCTTGCTTACTATATATAGCCTTGTAGTAAGTGCTGTTTGTTTGTTTGTTTTTGTAGGAAGTTTTGAATTTGGGAAGTGTGAGCCCTCCAGCCTCATTCTTCTTTTTTGAGATTATTTTGACTATTCTGGGTCCCTTGCATTTCCATATGACTTGAAAGATCAGAATGGAAATAGGGCAAGTTAATATAACATGAAGCTCATTGTTCTTAATGATATTCAGTCTTTTTTCCTAAATAAATGCTCCAGAATGGTACAAGTCTTTGGTTAATTTCAAACTCCTAAAAAGCTGATTTTGACAATTTTTACCAGTGATTTTATTGATTTTACAGGGACAGGATTCTCTGAAGTACTTAATCCACCCTTCCTGCTGGCATCACTCCCTTCCCATTTTTTTAAACCAATAAGAACAGAAAACAATGGTTCAGAGATGTTAAAGCAAACACAAGCAAATAAGAAGGCAAAGAATGGCAGAAATCACATGTGGATTGGGTTGTTGACTATGACGCATCAGGCATCAGATCAAGTGTCTCAGGGAGATTTACTAGCCACACTGGAGACAGGATGATAGAAAGAGAAGAAAAGAGCCTCTTCAAATGCTGCTGCTTAGGCAATTTTAACTGATTTAGGAGACATTTATTGGAAATTATAAAATTTTTATAAAAGGTCAGAAAAGGGCCATACCCTTCCAAACAGATTTTTTTTTTTTAAAAAAAAAAGTAAGTCAGCAGTCAAAACCAATAATTAAACCATCCTGCACAAAAGGTCAGGCTCCACGTGCCTCAGGGTCTGAACACATCTTCTAGTCACATGCAGGCATCAGAAAACAACAACAGGAAAAGCTTTCCTGTTTCAATAAAGTCAGACATAAAAAACTGAGTTTAGAGGTCACAGCTGGAGCTCAATGTATTAATGATTTCTAACAGCCAGAGTGATAGGCACAGTGTGATAGGTCTAAACCCCAGGCCATCACTACGGCACTGTGGCCATGGCAGGAGTCACGCAGGAGAAACTTCTTAGCATCCCGGCAATTCTATTTACTAATGAATGTACTGTCCTTCAGCTGTGACGACATGCTGGGTGACTGTGTGGTACAGCGGATCCCGCCCAGGATTTGCAAAATATAACCTTGGTTTAAAACTTTCTCAAACATTCGCTGTGACATCAACTTCCTTATCTGCAAAATGGGAATAATAAAACAGTAAAGTCCTAGTATATATACATTCCATATTTGGGAAATCACTCAATGTACTCAGAAAAAACAAACCAACTGAAAACAATCCAACCATTGCAATATATACTTACACATATGAAGAGAAAATTCATACAAATAGATGCTAAATAAAACCTATGTTATATATTTCAACACAAAAAGGAAGATTGGCTGTGTTATACATAGAAATGGTATAATATATAGAAAACGATGTACACTGCACAGTGTGTAATTAATTTAAGAAACTTTCAAGGGCAATTTTGACAGTATTCAATTTTCACATTTTGTGCTGACTTTAGAAGGTAAAGTTCAAGTGAAATATAATTTCAGATCTATGAGACTATTGTGAGAACCTGATGAAATGATATATATATATATATAAATGCTTTGAAACTGTCACGTTAACTGTTAATTCTCTTTTCATCATCAGGGGGAGGAGTCCTTTAGCTGTCCCAGGGATAGTTAGAAATTTATAGTCTTGTTTTTCTTCCAATGTGAACCGAAAAGGGAAACATACTAAACCTGACAAACACAGGAAAGGCCTGCATGGCGGGTATTACACACTCAGAAAGTAACCACCTAGAATTATCTGAACATAAAAATTCCTAAGTAAAAGCAGTTCACAGCAGATAGTCACATCTCAAGCCTGCAGTTTCCTTGACAAAGGTCAATCTTTACCTTAAGTAAGCCTGTCTATAGGGTTTTTGTTGTTGTTGTTTTCGGGTTTTTTTTTTTTTTTTTTTTTTGCATCTAAGGTAACATACCTTTGAAATGTCTGAGTAATCTTCTTTTCTAGACCCCTCAGGGGACAACCGCCTACACCAGAGCAGGTTTGGACATTTCTTATCGTGACACCAATATAGTTCAGAGCTGACATTTGCTCAGGAAGCAGACAAGCAGCACATTTTCAATGCTGATGTAAGAATAGTCTTCATTCACTTCACCTTAATTGACTTCTGGATGTTGAAATCTACACTTTTATCTCTTTAGGGCTGGGTTCCTCCTGGCTACTCATCTTCAGTGGTTCACCATCTCAAAGCTAAGCCCCACTGGCTCTCACCCAGATTAACCATCATCTAAAGTGGAATTCAGCATATTTACCCCTGGTATGATTCTGACTGAAACCTCATGACCCAGGTCTAATAACAATACCCACATGTCTATTTTGTTTAGCATTTAGTACCTTGTATGTCTGAGACTAGAACACTGCCTTCTTTTGGGCAGCTTCCTTCCTAGGCTGGAGTTCAGCCCCTGAACTCAGGCAAGGACTTTCTTACCAGATTTCTTGAATGCTCTACTGCCTGCCCCCCTGGACTGGGTCCTGCCTGTGGAAGCAGTAGAGTAGAGTAGTTGAAACTGTGTTTATCATGCCAGTCAGGCATTGGTTTAAATCCCTGTCACACCATTCACGATCATGTCACTTTGGGCAACTTATTCATACTGTCTGAGGCTCACTTTTTTCATTGGTAGAATGAAGATGCTAAAACACTGACTCTGCTGAGTTTTAAGAAGATCAAATAAGATAACGTAGGAAGGCACTTAGCACAGCGCCGAAGGGAACATTGTAAGTCCTTAATGTTAGCTTTTAGTTTTCCAGATATCCAATCAACAAGCGATTCCTGATAGTTAGCCCAATGCATCATCTTATATTGGACCTCCCTGATACTAACAGCTACTTTTTCCACCTGCTGCCCATTGCCCTGCCCTTCGTACATCAACTCCTGCCCACTGTATGGAAGATTCATTCTCACTAGTGCCTGCTCTCCTGCTATGGGCACCTCTTTTTTTTTGGTCCCAGTGCCTTCCAGTCTGTTCCATCCAATGCCCAACTGTGTTCTCTGCTAAGACAATCATTTCTGGAATTTATAATTTGATCAAAGTGGCCTGGACAGTAACATGAAAAGCATCTAGCAAATGTTCATAAAGTTTTTTGCAAAGAACCAGATACCTATTGTGGAGAGAAGATAAGCCATCAGCTTACATTTTAAAAGAATCTTGCTTTTGTTGCATATCAAAGATTTTCCAAAAATTAAAAAATCAAATTTCTAAATATATGTAGAAATTTCTAAATATATGCAGTGAGTATATAGAGGGTCTCAAAAACAGTTAATTGTTTTATTAGAAAATAAATGATGTAGCATTCCTCAAATGCCAAAAATAATATTAAATATTTGGGATTGTTAAGATCTGATTTTTTCTCAATCAATAAAATCATAATTATTTATAAATATGCTGATTACCTCTGGCAGAAGAATGTTCTGTTCTGAAATTATCTAAGAAAAATCACAAATTTCTATGACTTGAATGAAGTATTCTCACCTTCTTTTGAAGTTTCAAACTTTACTATTGTCCTCTGTAGTTTATTTAATAAACCATTATATGAATATAATTTTAATCATATTAAATTGAACACAGATTGTATGAATTCATCTCAAATTATCTATTAAGAAACAAAGATTCAAAGAGAATGACATTCATTGTGTTACAAGCACTAGATTTTTGACAAACGTTCTTTCTGTTTAAAACTGAGAATAGTCTTATCAGGTGGGAATTACCTCTTTACAAGGGAGGACAACAGACTCACAGAGTTTAACTCAGCAAACCAAGGTCTCTCTCCAAGCTCATGCATTTCTTTGTTCCATGCTGCCTCCAAATATTCTCTTGTCTGTCTCTTTGTTAATTTATCTTTTCATAATTTTATTTATCTTCCTATAGAGGGAGAGCAAAGTTGTTTGTTTTCCTTACACTGGGAAGCTGATGGGATACATGTTTCTATATGAAAGCTCATGTAGGCTTTTCTACAGATACTTTTCCTGTTATAATACAATAACCAGATTACCTTTCTACTATATTGCCTCAAATCTGAAAGGTTTTTAAACGTACCAAGTTTTTTAATATTAGGGTATGTCTTATGATTGATCTATAGCAGTTCACTCTTTTGACCCAAAAGGATGTTAACAAATTGATGTTTAGAATCAATGGATAAAGAATAAGGTATTTTCACCTGCACTTTGGTTAGTGACAGTGGACAGAGAGACTGCCTCCAAGTTTTTGGCTCAGGGGACCCCAGGCATTGTCCCCTATAGATACTTCTGGATAGTGGGGCAATATGGAGATGAAGGGTTATGGAACCACTCAGCATGAGGGCAATAGTGGCAGCTCAGAGACCTGTGAATATCAGCCTAATGTGCAAGGCACAGCTCAGAGTTTCAGCCTAGTGTCTTAAGAAGTATTTACTAATGTGCATTGAGCAGAACGCACTATGTGTGCATCTTATGTATAATCCATTTGCATGCTGGAGTTGACCCCCTAGCTGTCAGACAACAGGGTGCTCTGTACTATTCAACAACAGAAAAGTCCACCAGGCTCCCAATCTCCCTGCTGGATTAGAAAAAATCTCTACAGAGTTTTGCAAGGCACATCCCTTTCAGTAAATGTTTATGATGGGAATGGCTTATTTTCTTCCTTCTCTTTGCATACAAAGTTCCCAATAATGACACAGGTTCAAGAAATTTCTCATTCTCATACAACAAAACTGCATAAAGTACTGGTTTCTAAATAGTCTCCATGGATAAGGAGATAAGGAGATTTATGAGATATGAGATTAAATCTAAATCCCCCAGAAATCAATGAACTGAGGATGGTTGATTCACAGTACAACTTCATAGCCGAGTCCCATTTCTGAAATTTGATGAGCAAAATGATCTACAATTGAGAAGTGGCAAGTATTTGGAGTCCTACCTTTGTCCCAAGTGGTAAGAAATCTCTCTTAGAATGAAAGCTTTCTCAGCTTAGTGAAAAGGTTCCAGTCTGTGGAGACATTTCAAAAATAGCTTTGTTTAAGGAAAAAGAAAAACTTGCATTTAAAGAGCAGCATAAAATGGCCTCATATGAGCTTCAGTGCCATCCCAGCTCACAGAGCTGTGGGCAGGATAAACCCTTTCTCCTGAGGTGAAAATCAACTTTTCAGTTGTCCTTGTATTCATTTATCAATAAAACTTTGGTCCTCCCATTAATGGAGCCAGAGCTTTGCCTATGACTTCAGAACTTTTGTAGAAATACATCAGACCATGAAGGGATCTTGATGTTCAGTAGTGCCAGGGAAGGTGTTTCTCTAGCATTACTTGAGATTAAAATTGTAGAAAACTGTGAGGCCAGTGAATCTCACTGAAAAGCTTATCACCATTGATTAGCACCATTTGCCCTAGTCCTGGGAGAAGACTATGGTGGCAAGTAGTGTCCAGCTTCTTCCTCTAATTGACTCAGCACCTTCTCCAACATCTCGGTGTGTGCTTTTGGGAAGTGAGGGAAATTCCCTCGGGAAGTTTATGGAAGTTCACGTTAGAGGTGGCCCTTCTATAAAATCGCATGGAAATGGCGTTAAGCTCTCTGATGCCCCCTTGATCTTAAAACGCATTCTTTCTCTGGTTTTGCTTCACCCTTCCACCTGCTACTTCTCATTCAGCTCTGTGAAATTCTCTACTATATTTGCCTCTTCAATGTTTGTATTTCACTGGGTCCGGGTCTGGTTTCTTTACTTTGACGAGTCTCTCACTGTGGCCGAACTGCTAATTGACTACCCAATAACCATTCTCTCCTGCTTCCTCCTCTAATTTGATTGGGGCTGCTGATGTATGCAGCCAAGATATTGCCGTTACCATGATACCCTTACACACAGAGATAGTCAATGGCTAAGTTCTGGACAGAGATATAAGAGAAAGTTGTTGGATGGGGCTTCCAAGAAAGCTCCTTAAAGATGGCCTGACTCAGCTGGCATGCTCCTTTGGTCCTTCTCCCTTCCTCTTTCTTCCCTTCTGAGGTGTGGATGCCATGGGCTGGAGTTGCAGCGGCCATCTTAAAATAAGGGAGTGACTGGTAACCAGTTCATCTCAGTTACTCTGGGATTTTTCTGGTTTTAATATGAAAAATCTCACATTGTGAGAAGCCCCTCGGATCCAGGCACACTGACACAGTTGGTCACCCTAGCAGGTGGTGCTGAGGACTGAAAGCCATCACTGTTGGCAGGGTAGAAACACAGAAGAATTCTCACACACACAGTGGACTTTTCTAGCTTGTCTGGACTTCCAACCTTTGCCTCTTTCATTACAGAAGAGAAAAACAAATCCCAGTTTAAATAACTGTTATTTAGTTTTCTTTTCGACTACAGACTTCCAAACTACCCAACTGATTTGTTACCCCTAAAACTTCCAGCCTCATTTCATTCAGGTGGTTCCCAAGTCTGTAGTATCACCAGCCTGATGCCTATGACTAACTTCCTGTTCGGCATCTCCATTTCAACATGCCATAGACACTTTAATCTCATTCTCTGTCCCCCAAATCCTGCTCTTCCTCTGTGTTTCAAATCTGAGTGAATAGAGCCACTCATTATCTAACAACCAAGGAATCTTAATAACTTCAACAATTTCTCCATCCCCTTCCTCCAAAATTCTATCAATCCTGACACCTTAATTTCTTAAATTTCTTTCAAAGCCATCCATTCCACAGCTTCCCTCCACTGCTCCAGACCTTTTGTCTGGATTATTGCAATATCCTCACAGTAAGTCTTTCTGCTTTTGTCTCACCCCACTCTAACCTGATCTCCACAGAGTGCTAGTTCAACTATGTCAAACTGATCATATTACTTCCTGGCCTAAAACACTTGAGGTCTCCACTGAGGGGATGCCCACTGTCCTTAATTTGTAAGGCTCTAGTGTTCTGGCTTTCATATTTAACTACCGTCTTTAGGACAAGCATGGAATTTCTTTTAGTTCCTCTAAGCTAAGGCACCACACCCGCTCTCGCTTCCAGGCCTTCTCACATGTTGTTTTCTTTATCTAAGATATTCTTTCATCTCCCTTCCTTCTAACATTCTACCACTACTTCCTGCCTTAGCTTAACAGGGCCATGAAGTGTAGTTGTGCAATGTACAACTGGGACAATAGTACATGGTGGTTCTGTTTAGATACTGTTTTTTCCAGGAATACTTGAAGTATTCCCCATTAGGCTTTAAGCATTTAAGGGGGCATACCACATCTACTTGCCTCCTAGTAGGATACTTTATATTTTTTTAAAAACTTGTAAACGCCTTTCTGATGATAGATTTATCTTGTTATGTTTACTATAAAGCAGTGGTCTTCAACCTTTTTGTCACCAGGGACCAGTGTTCCTATGAAAATCTAATGCCTGATGGTCTGAGATGGAACTGAGGCAGTGATGCTAGCTCTGGGAAACAGCTGCAAATACAGATGAAACTTTGCTCATTCACCTGCCCCTCACCTCCTGCTGTGTAGCCAGTTGCAAATAGGCCACAGACAGTACCTGCGGGTAGGGACCCTGATATAAAGAACACATTAAAACTCATTTACTATGAAGATTTCTCATTATTTTTTAATTTTATAACATTATTCAATGTACTCTTATTTTAGGAAATATGGTATTTAATGAGACCTGTAATTTCACTGTTAACTCCCACTATTAACATGGAAACACAAATTCTCATTATGTCAAGATATACAAAGGATTATTAAAATGTACAATTCTTTGCCTTTCTGGAATGCAGAGTTTGTGGGAAGCATTCAGAAAATGTTTCTATGTGTGACATTTCTAGATTAAAGAGAGCTATAGTTTTATCAGCCTCAAATTTCCAGGAGCCCCAAAGTTCACAGATCAGCAATACATGGAGAAGTGATGAGGTCAGCATTGCTGAGCCATCTTAAATGCTACTTTGGTTTCCCCTAACAACAGAAAAATTATTCTCATTTCATGCCTACCACTGCAAAAGTAGTCTTAAAAGATTACAAAGCATTAAGCCTGGCAAAAAATAAAACAAAGCCAAGACGGAATCTCCAGCGTAAACCATCTGCCAACATTTGAAACCACTACCACAGATGTTTGTTCCACCCTTTTTCATAGGGATGGGGAAGGGTGTAGTTTTAAACCCTGCTGGCCCCAGTGGAGGTTTTAGAAGAGACGTTTACCTTAGCAACTACCAACAGAAAACCAAGTGATAAACCCACCACGAAAGGTCATGGGATGTTTGGAAAGGGAAATTCAGTTTGTGCGTGTTATATGATGTTGAATTGACTCCAACTCCTGGCGATTCTTTGAATAAGTGACATCCACAATGTCCTGTCCTCAGCAGCCCTAATCAAATCCTGTAGACTCATGCCTTTGTCTTCTTTTATGGAGTCAATCTAGCTCATATTTAGTTTTCCTTTTTTCCTGCTGCTTCACCTTTTATAGTATTTAACAAAAAAGTATAAAAATATAAGAAATATATCTGATAGTGTTTATTTAATCAAAGATCATTTCTCAGACTACATTTTACACTACATGACTTGCCAAGAGGGTAAGATTCTTTGGAAACTTAGAAGTGTCCCCTATTTAAGACAAAAGAAATGTGGAAGGTGATAATATCAGGGGACCACAGGTGACTGAATTCACTCTTCAGGTTCCCTGAGTGTACCTAGAAGAAATAGAAGATTCTTCTTTCATGGCATGGGTGCTCATTTACAAGGAAACCTTTTTATTTTGACTTACAAGAGACTCTAAATCTCTATCTTACTAGTTTTGCTAGTACTATTGCCGAGAGCATAGCTGAATATTTTTGCTTATGCATTATGCAAAGCAATTTCGTCAAACAAAAAAAGTTATACACATTTCAGCTTCATTCAAAGCAGAATAAAATAGAAGTACCTATAAAAATTTCACCATGGTACAGGTTAATAAATAAATCTGAATTTAAATATATTTTAAATATATATTTTTACATAAAATAGATATATATTTACTCTTCCTTGCACCTTCTTATTTCAAATTCTGCATTTTATGCTTATTATAAGTATAAAAGCAAACAGGAGCAAAAATACTCAACTTAAAAAGAAAATATAGCTATAGAAGTATACACATTTCATTTTGTTGCACCACAGAGAAGATGTAACTTAAAATAATATGAGCATAATAACAGGAACAAGAGTTTAAATGAAAGTAAATCCCATAATATCTACAAAATGAGCGATCTGATCTAGATTAGTAGCTCTAAAACATTTTGTTTTCCAAGCATAATTGAACACAGAAGTTCATCTATTAACAGAGCAAGAGAGTGGCTGTGATTGCCAAGCTCTCTAAATAGTTTTACATAGTCATCTATCATCCAGGGCAAGTTTGCTTCCTAAGTCCATCCTCTCTCAGAAACCTCCTTTACGGGGACCCCTGAAGCTTGTCCCATTGACCTGAGGGTGGTTTGGAAACCCCTGACTCAGACTGTCTTGGGATTCCCCAATATGGCAGTCTAATATGCTATAAAGCAGAGACACTCCCTTTCCTGCCCACTTCAAGCTGGACTCTTGCTCTTTTCATGTCTGTTTTACCTAATTAGCTGGGTATTTGGTCTAGTACATGAATCACTCTCTACATGTCTATGTAAGTAACCACATTCACACTGGCTAGGAAGTCCTCATTTGCCAAGCAGTCTTTATTCAGTTAAAGAGCCGACATGTTCTGCAGTCCTAATCCAGCATTTTTCAACCATGGAGATATTCATACTTTGGTTAAATGTTGCCAAATTTTCCTTCGAGAAGCTGTACCAGTTAATGCTTCCAGCAGCAATATATGGAAGCATCTTTCCCATCCTCATCAATCCAGTATGTTTTTGAGCTTTTTAATATTTGTCCATCTGATAGATAATAGCATACCATTGTAGTTGTAATTTGAATTTCTCTCATTACGAGTAAAGTTGAATATCTTTTTATATGTTTAAAACCCACTGTTATTTCCTTGTGTGTTGTCCTTGGCCTATCTTTCTATTCATTTGTTAGTTTTTCACTGTGGATTTACAGAAATTCTTTATGTATCAAGGACATTAACTCAACATCTGTCTTACATGTTGTTCCCCCAGGTCATCATTTTTCCTTTGATCTACAGGTTTTTTTTAAATGCAGTACTTAATGAGTTTTCAAAATATTAATATAAGCATAAGGCACATTGAGGCTAGGCAAAAGATGATTTTCAATAGCACACACAATTACTACCAATAACTATAATAGCTACCATTTCTGGAGGGCAAATTACGGGTCAGGCCTTGTGTGGATCACTTAAGTGCTTATCTGTTTAAGTCATCACAGTAGTCCTATGAGTATAATTGAGTCACTGTACCAATGGTTCCTATGATTTATTTTGGACCTAGAAGTGGACTGACATAAAACAAAACCATGTGGAGTTTATTTTTGTTGTCTTCCCAAGTTTTTAGACGACCTTTTTCTTCACCACAGCACTTCTTCACTCTTCTCTTTTCTCTTCTCCTCTTCTTCCAAGTCTCCATTCCTTTCCCCACACATCACCTGTACACTCTGAGAAAGAGCCTATTTATAATTCTCTGGGTTTTCCTGCCAGCTCTTAGCTATTCCCTACTAGGGTGTAAACTGTTTATAACCCCAAACTTACAGAACACAGAGACAATTTTTTAAGATGTAAAAAATTCAAATATATATAAAATTAGAACTATAATGAAGAATTGATAGGATATAGTGCAGGGGGCACTTGAAGAGTTGGACAAAGTAAGGAGCTCCATATTCTGCCTGCTCTTGTGTCTAGCCTCATCTAGGATGTGAAAAGCACCAGAAGGACCCACTGGAATTTGAAGCACCATGAATTTTAGAGAAAAACTCGCTGGGATTTGATGTCAGAAGGTATGAGGTCCTGCCCTGGTTTTACTTCTCTGTTAGCCATGAGTCCTAGGGAGCTAGTGTGGCTGATGGAAAGAGCATGGTTTTAGAATTGGGCAGTTTTTACTCTGAATAATATTTCAACCAATCAATCAGTCATGATTTCAGGAGTCTCAGTTCCTTAAGCGTAAAATTGAGATAATAATATGTTCCTTACAGAAATGTTGGTGAAAATTTAATAATCTTATGCATAGAAAGTACCTAGTACAGTGCCGGGTGTAATGTGCATCCTCAGTAAAGCATGGTCTCAGATTTCATGCCTGTCAAATCATTATTATACTACTCTGTCAAAGAATTGTTATATTGAGGTCATGTTTATCAAAGTTTTCTCAATTCTATAATTCATGTTACCACTTTTAGGTTTTACCATATCTTTGTAACAATGGTACTAATATTATTGAATGTTTTTAACTGTACTCATCTTTGAAAATATAATATCTGTCTCCTTAGCAGTATTATCGATAGAACTTGGGAGTTGCTGTGTTGGTTAATCTAATATATTTTAACTATATACATAAATTACATGTCAATTATATCTCGGTAAAAATGAGGAAAATATATATGTAATTATTAAAATTAAAAAATATGGCCATGTGACACCTAAAATAATCTCATGAACCACTGTGTTATGCATACTACATTTTGGGAAACACTACTTTATGTGAAAGTTAGTTATTATATTTTTAATGTTTCATTTTCAAGACTTAGACACTAATGGCCAGAGAGAGGGAGAAATGTGATCAAAGTCAGCCGGACAATTTATTGGAAAATTGAGACAAGAACTCAAGTTTTTGAATGTCCAGGCACACATTTCCATGAGCCAGGTTTCTAAAATGCCTCTAGCTGAAGCCTAAATTAGAATCCTGCTGCAAAACTGCAGGATTAACACTGTGATATCCTAAAGCAATCTTGTTCTTCTCCCACTGTTGTTGTTATTTCTTCACCTAGGAAACCTAAGAAGCAGCCTTTTCCTCACCGAACATGCCTGAGAGTACACACCTGGGCTGACCTAGCTATCAAACTTGCTTGGCATATAAAAGCATACTGCCCCAGGTGCAAATGGAATGGAGAAGAGCAGGGCAGTGTGGGGTTGTCAACACTATGGACTGTTCATAGATTTTTCTGTAAGTTCTCTAACCTTGTTTCATCCTCTCCCAACCAAACATTTTCAATATCAAGCCCTCTAATGAATTATGTGGGTACTACCACCAACTGCGTCCAAAAACACAGGATATGTTTAAATTCTATGCTTTAAAAAAAATCAAGAAATCCCTATGTACTCCCTAAATGAGCAATAATAAAATGAAATAGTCCATAATGGAGAGAGGTCTGGGGTCCTACAGAAGAGTATACAGGAAGCTCTTTGGTGAGCCCTCTTACCTGTTTCTAAGTAATAACCTCAAAAGCCAATTAAGAGTTGAGGATGTTACAACAGATATGTGTCATTTTTACCTTCCCAAAATGCAATTCTCGTTAACAGCACTCTGGTTTTCCTTGGGAAAAATGACCTTTCTTATTCTTAGTCCAAATGGTTTGAGTGCGGCCAAACCCACCTGCTCCTTCCAGGGGTGGCCACATGACTCAGCCTTGACCAATCAGATCAATCACACCCTTTAGCAACAGTGATTAGTTCAAGATGAGTACACAGTCCAACCCAGGTAAATGAGGCTCAATGATGAAATTTCTTTTTAGAACTATTGTGAAAGAGACACTTTCTTTCCATAGAGACTATCAGCTATAAGAATATTTGATGCCTCTACCTGCTTGAGTCCTTGAAGAAGGCCTCCCCCCCCAGAATAAAGCCAACACAACAGAAGCCAGAACCAAGAGGTATGAAGAAAGGGAGATCAAGCTGGATGGCATTTTTTAAGTTTCTAGTTGCACATGAAGCCAAATATCAATGAACTTTTTATTTACATTAGGTGATAAAGTCCTTTAGTTTAAGCCACTTTGAATTAGAATATTTTTTCACCTGGAGACAAAAAAGCCTTGTCAATATATAAGTCAAAACAAGTGAATGAAGTGTTGGTTTCAAGCATGAGAAAACAGAGAAAGAAAAAGAAAAAGCAGATATTGTGAACTGAACAGTAGAAAGTAGTCAGAAGATCAGTTTCTTGCCTCAACTTTGCCTCTACTTAGCTGTATGGCCTTGAACAGTGAATTAACTTCTCCAAGCCTCAGTTTGCCCATCTGTAAAGTAAAGGAGTTGAACAATCAATAGTTCTAAAGCAGAGCTCTGTGAAGCCCTGAACAAATGTCTCAGGTGATAAGAGGGTAATGGGGATCCAGGTTCCCAGACTTTCATTCCGTGGGACTCGCTCTTCTTTTATCTATATTATTTACCATTACCTCTAAAGAATGAGTTCTACTGCAAAAATGGATTAGTTGACCATTCCATTTCTGTTTATACTGAAGTCTACATTGAGTCAAGGCTCAGCTGGGGTCAGGAAGAATGTTGTTTCTCTATGCTAGAAGTTGGTCAGAAGCCAAGGTCAAGAACTCAATCCCTGAAGAGTTCATTAGCCTTCCACGGACATAAAAATAATTTTTAATGGCAATGATCTGCATCTCTAATCTTGAGAACTGTTTTGGAGATGTGGATCATTGGTCACACAGAGACTAGGAAGAAGAATGGGAGGATTCCATACAGTCATTAGCTCTGCCTTAAATGCCAATACAAACACCATTGGTAATACTGAAGGCAGGCAATCTCTTCAAAGCTAGAGAACAGTGTGCTTGGAGGTTTGCTTTTTTTTTTTCTTTTTCAAGGTAGTGTAAAGGAGAAGCTTAAATAAAAACAGGGAGCATTTGTTACATAATCAATTGCATAACACCTGATGCGTACCCACAGTGTTCCAAGTTAATATAGATTTGCTTTTCTTTATAGAGACAATACACATATTGTAGTGGAAATCAGATGAGATGATAATTTTTATGAAAGTACATAAAAGCACTTTGTGAGAACATAAATTATTATTATTACATTACAAAGATATTAATCTCCAGGCAGGTTTTGACACTGTTTATAAATTTGGAGTGTTCCAAATCTGTAAAAAATGTTATCTTGAAAAATACATTTTAGTAGCAATTGCCAGAATAGGTCATCCACAGATATTAATGAAACAATTTTCTTTGCTTTATTTCAGGCAAAAATTGAGACTGTGACTAAAGTCTGTATAACAAATGTATGTTCCAATAATAATATTGATCTTGCCAACAGTAGCTGAATGTTTAATTTACTTTAACAAACATGCTAAAAGATAAAATTGAAAATAAAATTATTTTTCTATTTTTTTCTGTTAGTCTCGTATAACTACAAGTTTTCTCATTAGAGAATTATTTTAATGGTATACAATTGGCAATTTATATCAATACAAAAATAAAATCATATCTATCTTGAGGTTTAATTTCTCTTGTTGATTAACTTCTGATTTCTATCACTTTCCTAACATTTGCTATAGACGCACAAAGCCCAGGTGGGGAGCAGGAAAGGAGAGGACAGAAGTTAAATAAGACCAGGCAGAGTCCAGACAAGATGCAGGCAAAAGGTTAGTTGAGGGCAATCTATGAATGTGTCACAACACATCTCAGGATGCAAAAGCAAGCAGTGGTCAGGAAGAACCCAAACTGAGAAAGACAGATGGTTTCAAAGTTAGACAAATGCAGGAAGGTGAAGCTCAAGATAGGCAGAAATACATGTCTACACTGGGACAAAAGATTCAGATCTACCCCTGATGACAGAAAGTTTTAGACAGCACCTTGGATAGCTCCCTGAGCAAGAGGTGTTCTGACAAAGTTAAGACCCTAAGAAACGAAGGATTTCTGTCATCTAAGTCCAGACTTCCCAATTAGCATGACCTCTGATGGAATGAATTTGGTCCCTGGAGCCTGTGGAAACCAATTGCACAATTCCACTGGAGGGTTGGACTTAAAGCCCTAGGAATGGTGTCTGTGTCCCTCAGTAATAGGTTATTTGGTGATGGTGGGGACTAGGGAGGGCAGAAAACATTGTCCTCTCAAAGCTCAGATAATTTGTTTTCCAAAAGCCTTATCCTTCCTAATTTTGGACCAGAATTTCATCCTAGGATCAATACTGCTATGAATGACAAGGGACCCTGAGGTGCAGTTTAATGCGTTAATGTTCACCTTGGATTTCATATTGTCTCTTTTGGATACCGTAGACTAAAGAAAGTAGGATATAGTGACTTATGTATTAGTTAGATGTAATCAAGTCTTACATTAAAATAAATTTTGTTTTTCCCATTATTATAACTTCAGATATAGTTTTTAAAAAAATCAAAGTGTGACTTTCATGCAGACATCTGTTGCCAGATTTTATTTCCCTCTGACCAAGTACTAGTAATAGTAGATTCCTTGATTCCTTGATGGCAGAGCCAGGAGTCTCTTGGGTTCAAAGATAAGCAATATCAATTATCTCAAAGTTCTTTGGCTGCATTTGCCTTATGGTATCAATGAATTATAATAATAATCAGCAAACCAAACTCATTCCAAATGGCTTATTCACTAAGGAAAAACATGACATCAAGATTATTAATTATGTGAGTAGGAAATTTTATAGATTAACTTATAAAAGGAATCAGGCAGAAGGAAGAGAAATAAACAAGTTGTAAGTGAATAATGGTTGTGCAAAGGGTGGGGTGGTAACAGAGAAGAGAATGACTGGGGACACCTATCCAATATGTGATTGTGACTATGGGGAGCCCAAGACATGATGATATGGTGCCAACTATGGGTTCAAAAATATTTACTGAGCATCAACTCTGTAGCATGGCACTAGAGATATAGCTATAAGCAAACCAAATGTGTGTGTGTGTGTGTGTGTGTGTGTGTGTGTGTGTGTGTGTGACATTTTCAACATTCTTCTGGTGGAGACAGGTTGGAACTTATTAGAAAGTTCAGATTTACAGGTGGTGCTATATCAAGCAACCAGAGTGAACCAGGTACAGGAAATTGATTCTTTAGCTTGCAGGTTGAAAGGACAAGGAATTGCCTCCCTTTAAAGAAAAGTAACTTCCCTGATTGGTATTGTTCCCTAATCAGCCCTCCAAAAGTAATCATGCCAGAGAGAGACACAAACCTGAGCTAAGAATCTTGTAGCAGGCTCTTTAAATGGAACTGCAAGAGCTCTTGACTTGTCTTTCAGAGAAAGAGAAGCCCAGCTACAAACTTGAATTCTTAGGTTGAAAGACAGAGGATGTATATAAAGAAAAAAACATGCTCCTCAAAATATTTTTGAGGTTAAAATATAATAAAACTTCAAATCAAAAACAATCGAGGCAAAAGCATAATAAAACCAGTGATGATAAATGAAAAAAACACAGTCCTCACCAACTTTTCTACTATGTGAATTACAAACTTACTTCCATGGGAAGATTACAATAGATTGAAGCTAGCCTACTGAAGACAACTATATAAAGAATTTTCTTTACCAAATAAATTTTGCATTCCAGAGCAAGTAACAGCTCTAATTTGTAGTGCTTACTGCAATGTACGTAGAGCTGCTACCCACACTCTTATTTGAGCTTTCATTTGAAGTCAATCATTTGAAGTCATTATTATTACTCCCTGTTTTTTATACCTTAGCATTTCATAGTATGTATCAAGAAACAAGATAACCATTAATCCTTCCACCACTTAGGCCTAAACCACACCCATCTCATGGACCTCACCAGAACTGAGACAGTCTAATATTTTTTTTGGCAAGATATCTTTTATTTTGCCTGGAAATGAGATCACCACAAGGAGGAACATCCAGCACAAATATAGTAGGCAATAGGCAAGTTAGGAGAATCAAATCTACTTGCTCAACATACTGAGGTATTCCTGGGAGAAAATGTTGGTCTCCAAGGACCTCCAAAAAAAGACATCTTTTGAAGCCTGTTTCTCTCAGTGGATTGGGCTTGGGGCTGTTCATATGATGAATATGAACCTCCAATTTGTTAATATCATTCGCAAGCTTCAATAGACTGGAGACTATTGGGAGACTGACTGATGTCTTTGGAGGCCACCAAGAAACTCAGGAGAACTGGGGACTGAAAAGGAAGTTTCATTGTTTTGACAGATTGTTCTCCAATTGTATTTTTGTTCACTGATCTGTGGAAATGTGTGGTGCATGTATACATACACAAACTCACAATGTGGAAAATTGGAGTTTTGTTTCTATTGTTCTGTGTATTCTTTGGTGCATAGGAACCTGGCAGAACAAACTATAAAAATGAGGTATAACAAGTTCATCCCATGCAAAAGGCAGAAGAGGACAGCCCCTCCCAGGTCATCACTCACAATGATACATAAAAAGCCTGAGTTGGCTTCTCCACTCACTGATTTGACCATTCCCTCCCTTCTCCAGAAAGGTTCTTGTGGCTTTCCATTACTCTCAAGCCCAAGATAAACATCCTCAAGATGTGATTTAGCATCTATTACATCATTTTCCTGGTCTCCTCCTACTCCCAAATTGAATCTTATACTTTCCTCTACTCGGTCTCACTATGCCCTCTTTGCATCACATAAACATCCGACAGTCTCTCTTCAGCAAGATTCTTGAAAATAATGGTATTTTTCAGCCGTATATAAATTCCTTTGGCTCAACAAACATTTACTGAGTACCTGCTTTCTGCAAGGCATAATACAAAAATACATAAAGAGGCCTACCTAGCTCAGTGAGCTAAATATCTAGTGTAGAGAAGTACCATGTTAAAAGCAGGCCCAGCATTGAGGTACCTAATCAAATCAGTAACCCCAAATCTCCTCATTTAACTCCAAGTAAAACATATCCTCATTCCTTGTGTGCTGTATAAATACTTAAGAGAATTTTTTTAAATTAGGTGTTTCCACACTATTTTTCACAAAAAAAGGAACTAGATCCATCTTGACCATTTAGAAACTCTGCAATATTTTCCATTCCTCGACGTTCAGTTTGCATTTGGCCACAAAACACAGTTTAGGAAGAGCTGTTGACTGCCAAGTCACACAGATTGGCAGTGACACATGGAAACCTAGGAAACTGACCATGTAAACAAACAATACTCCCAAATGCTCACGCAACCAAACTAACCACTCCTGCAAGCTCTACTATTGGAGAGCAAGACGCTCTTCCTGTTTTCTTTATAAAGGGCCTTAGGATTAAAAAAAGAAAAGGAAAGAAAAAAAGTGTTTAAAAACCACCTGTCATGTGAAATACAAAAACATAAAAAAAAACCTAACTAAGAAGAACTTAAAGAAAGTGAAGGTCAAGCTTAACCATATGAAAAATAAATCATAAAGCCGAGCAACAACTTTAGCTTCTGCCCTTATCTCAAGAACACGGGGAAAACTACAGTGGTGAGCAATGGGTAAATGAATAAACAGATTATGGTCCATATTATTGACTTGTAGACAACTATTAGAAAGAATGAGGTAGCTTTATATTAACCTGGAAATGTGTTGTATGTTTGAGTACATATCTATATATATGTATGTGTATGTGTGTATATATGTATGTTTATAAAGCCATAGCATTGAAAGGCAGATCTATGCTTTTATAAACTATAAAAATGATAATTTATGGTTCTGTACACCTAGCAGAATTGTGGAAAGGTACACGCAGTGTAATATGGACCATTGATAACATTGGTGACCTCGAGGAGATGGGATAAGAAGATGAAGAAGACTTAATTAGTAATTTATACATATCTGTATTACTTGAATTGTCATAAAAATGAGTATTTTAGTAATTTAACATAATCAATACTATAATAAAGCAAAAAACAGGAGACTGGGAAAATACTCTGTCCCACAAAACAGATGATAAATTTTAAATGTTTCAACATATACAAAATAAAGAACAATAATATTTAGCAATTACACTTGTGATTACATAACATTTAACCATCAAGAAGCTCTGTTTGCAGGCGAACTTTCATCAGTTTTAATCTACTGCAGCTGCACATGTTCCCACTCAGCCAGATAAGGGCAGGTGTGTTTTGCTCATGTTGGTGGTGGGCTGAAGGCACATCTGTCAAATGACTTCCTCAAGGTCGCACAGGGCTGTGGATCAGAGGAAGGTCCTCTGAATCTCACCCCAAAGCCCATTCATTTGTCCATGATGGGGCTCTGGCTTGTAAAGGGCAGATGTATTATGACACTTGAGGATAAACAAGTCACTATCTTCCTGTCAAAAACCCAGAAATGGCTATTAAATGCACAGTTTAGGAGCAATTAGTCAAGCGCTCATAAATAACATGCAGAGGCTGACTAGAGAACAAAACCCCTTGGCTTTGATTCATAAGCCCCCAGCAGACCACCCACACTGTATGCTCAAGGACCATGTGTGCTCATCAACAAAACAATAAGATTTGAAATTCTAGGGCTGTCTATTATATTCGTAGCCCTCTGCTGGATGGCTCACTCAGTAGAAGAGATGAGTTAATGTCACTCTTATAGCAGCTTGTAATGTGTTAGGAATTTGTTCCTTGAACAAGCCCTTTGGAGAGTTTCTGTATCCCAGTATCACAAAATCATCTGAGACCCATGAGTTTTACATAACAGCCTATGCCAAGAGGATTCACTTTTTCAGAGGTTCTGCAAACAATGGATGATGAGTGGGCCAACAGTTAGTCACCCGTCTATGGTATTTCAGGGCTTCTCTTTAGGGGGTCAAGTAAAACATGGTTTATTATTAATGGGCATTCATCAGAAGTGGAGAGTTGGTGACCCAGCTCTAGGCCTTGACCACAAAATACACAACTAAGTAGAGGCTAGAGTGAAGACTAATTTTGGAAGATGGATTCTTCTGTGCTAACCCTGGAAGCCTTGAGATTCCCAGATGGACAGCATTAGGACTAAAGATCAACTGGATCTGAGGACCTGAAGCAGGCTGGGTTTGCTCTGGGCCATCCAACCTCCCCACATCCTAAGGAGATAGAATTTCCAAAGGAAAGGAGGACCAGACTCATCTCTTAAAATTTCAGGAGCTGGCTGTCCTAGACCTAGAAATGTGAGTGTCTGAAGACTGGAGATGAGAATTCTTGTTGGCAGGACCTAGTGGGTTGCATGATGGGAGGCTCAACTACACACTGTTTCTTTACCAATAGCAGTGAAAATATTAGGTAGTGGATGATTTGAAAAACACCACTGATGGGAGTAAGGTAAAACATAAATACCTTAAAGGGGAGAAACAGGGGTAGAAGAGAGTTATCAGACTGATTTAGGGTGAGTAGAATACATGGTGTTTGCAAAACCACCTTAGGTATCTATATTCCACTCAAGACTATTTTTGTAACAATAAATTAGCCCCTAACTGTCACCATCTCACAAAGTGTGCACTACAGCTATTAGCTCTTTTCTATTTCCCGGTAAAAATTATAAGCAGGAATGGGTAGAGTTGGGTTTTATGTGAGTAAAGTTGCCCCTTGAGTTTAAAGAACTATACACACACATACACACATGCATACACATACATGAATGGCATTTTCTTACTTGTAAATATTAGGTGCATAGCTGTGATTTCACACTTTTATTGTTTGGGCTGTGCTTTCATACCAGCCTGCCTCTCCAGGGACTGAATTTCTGGTTTGGTTCTTGCAAATGGACCAACATAGTCAGAGAATAGCTTAGCACTGGCATCTCTGGTTCATGGAACTAGATAAGGAAGGCTGGATGACCTACACCTCTCAGAACATCCAAAAGGTGGCAAGAATCAATATTTATTCTATAAGATGAACATTTAGTGCACACAGTACTAACATGACATTACTGTTATCTTAATTTGACATACAGAGTTCACAAATCATAAGTCCTGACTCCCATTCCAAGCATGGGTAGCTATGCTTTCCAAATGGTAGCCACTAGCCATTTAAATGTGGCTATTTCAATTTAAATTAGTTAAAATAAATGCAATTACAAGTTTAGTTCCTTGGTCACACTAACTGCTAGTCACATTGCCATTGGCTATTGCACAGCACAGGTACACAATGTTTCCATCATCACAGAAAATTCTATTAGACATCACTGGTCCAGATTCACCTTGGATATAACCTTAGGCCTTTGAGATAAGATTCATCTACCACATTAGAACAATTAAAGTCCAAGGTGAGGTCTGAAGGGGTAGAGAAGGATAGCTTTACTTCTAGTCTCTATCTGCTACCCTTTCATTCTTTGATGTGGTCCATTTATACTTCTTCGATCTTTCGTAAAGGGCCATGAAAATGCAGCTTCAAGTCTTACCCACTCCACTTTCTTGAACCACTACTGATCATGACAGAACCCAGAATAAATTAATCCAGGACCAAAACACAGGAAGTGGTAGAATTTTTATTGTTCTAACAGATCATCTACTATTTAATCAATTTTCTAACATCAGAGTTTTTCTTAATCTCTACTTTTTAAGAAAAAAAATTGACCAGGCATTTAGGGTTCTCTCCTCTAACTCAGAAGAATTCCAAGGTCTGCCTTCCTGGGGTTTCACAACCATATATGACAATCTCCAGGGGAACACTGTGCTGCTTTTGCTCCAACAAACCACTCTGCTAATTCTGAGCCTTGACACCTATTTTAATGGAAAAGGCTGAGGGGTTATAGGAACTCCCTCATGTTTCCACTCAGGAGTATAAGCATTCTCTTAGGTACAAAAGAAAACACCCTACCAGGAAAGAGAGATCCAAATTCAAGAGGAGAAAGACATCATCCAGAGCTGGGGGAAGAGCACCAATCATCCAAATTCACTTAAAAAAGAAATACATAGTTCGTCTCCCCAAGTCCTGTCCAGGACTGAGGCAGCAGCCTTTCCAATTGGAAATGATGCAAATATTAATGCAATCTCAGAATTATTCTATATTCAAGAGCTGGGTTCATTGTTTCCAAATAGATGTAACGGGATGTTTTTGTTTGTTTGTTTTGCCCTTGAATTGGACCCAGAGCCAAGGGCAAAGAAGCCCTAAGCACCTCCATACACTTAGAGACAAATGTCAGGAGCTTTCAACAACCCGGGGCTTCCTTAAAGAGGACAGAGCTGATTCTATTGCTCTCACTCCCTAGGCCAGCTCTGAGAATTAGAGTCCATAAAGAGAGTCATTTGGGGGAGCATATGGCTCCCGGTTAAGAGGTGATCCTCTTGCCTGCTTCTATTATGTATACCATTATGTATGCACACTGTTGGCACCTTGCTTTCTTCACTTCCCAACACGTGCTGGAGATTTCCCTATATGAGTACTTAGTGATCTCCTCGTTTTTCTGGACACAACACAGTGCACCACTGCATGGTTGGACTCGGCCAGCTCTCCACTGCTAAATGCCTGGGGCTGCTTCTAATAGTCTACTATTATCAACAACACCATCATGAATAATCTTGTATGAGTGCCGTTTGATGTATGTGTAGGTCTATTTGTAGAATAAATTTTTGAAAGTGGGACTGCCACATCACTGGGCCAATGCATCTGTAACCTTGGTAGATATCTCCAAATTCCCTTTCACTGAGTTGTAATCTTTTGCTTTCCTGCCACCAGGAAAGACTTCCCACACAACACTCATCCCCGGAAGCTTATTGTACCCTAAAGTTTTTGAGCAAAATTTCTTAAAGTTCCTAAGAATCACTTGGGAGGATTTGTTTAAAATGGAGAGAGTCTTGTGATTCACCCAAACAAATACTATAGTCATTCTGGTACAGGTGATTCACATGGCCTAACTTTTTATAAGGCACTGTCTTGAAGAACTAGAACATCCCTACTGAGCCGCGGATGGCAGATTTTGCAGGCTGAGCTTCAAAGGTGGTGTCATGCAGGAATCCTGGACTGAAAAACCAGAGTGCCCAGGTTTGAATCCTGGCTTTATCACTTACTGGATGTGTGCTTTGGGGCAAATGACTTTATCTCTGTGTGCTGCTGTTATATCTGTTAAATAGGGCTAAAAGTAGTATTGCTTTTAGGATTAAATGAACTAAAAGTTGCAAACACTTTCAATAATGCTTGGTCCCTGGTAATTATTTTTAAAGCGTTATCTTAAAAATATAGAAACTGCTAGTTATCTACCCTAATATCTATTGTCCCCATCTTCCATGGTAACAGAACTCCCAATTTTGGGCTGGGCAGAGCCACCCAAAATAAAGACTATATTTATCAGTCTCTCTTGCAGCTCTTTGTGGCTGGCCAGTCAGACATAGCAGGGCTTACTACATAATTTGGAGGGTTTGGTGCAAAATGAAAATGAGGAGCTTCTTGTTGAAAAACCGAAGAAAAAGGTGCTATTAAATGTCTAAATATAAAGTTTTTTCATTTCTCCTAGGATTTCTCTCAGGACCTATCATGATGATTTTTATTTCCTGTTTGATGTTTCTCCCTCGGACACTCAGATACTCACAGGGAAGTGAAGATGCACAGGAGCTATAAGGACAACCCCTAAGGCTTCTGGGTCCCACTTCCTGCCAAACACCAGACCTGTGTGCAGTGCTCTGGCCAGCAACTGGAGAGCCAAGTCAGGCATCTTCACTTTCCATAGCCCCAATGGCCCAACCCACCGTAGATGAGACCCCCAACTCAATTGTAACCTGTGCATACTGGGATAACCTAGATGTCTGTATCGAAGGTGAGTGAACCACTTACCCTCACTGACTTGCCTTCTCTGCACTTTGTGATGCTGGCAGCTCACTATGGGGACTACTATTGCCGTGCTGTGCCCTGCCCCAAAATATCTTGAAATACCTCGCCTGACACTGACCCTCCCTGGGCCCACCTGCCTGGGCCCATGAGCCAAGGGCAGAAGGCCACACCAATTGCTAGATGGGGATGGAGATGGAGAGAGTGGGAAGGACCAAGGTGTCATGGGGAGAAGGAGTAGCAGTAGAGAACTAGTCCTTTTGGGGGCATAACAGGAGACAGGTTGAGGGACCTCATATTAGCTGAGGCTTCAAGCTCCCAGCACATTCTTCATTGTTCTACTGAAGTTCATTTATAAAACATTAACTCAAACATGAATTCATGAAGAATTTCAAGGTGGTGAGTACATAGCATTAAACCCAAAGTGAAAGTTCCTGTGTAACCACACTAGTGGCATGCCCGTGGAGCCAGCCCTGCACATTAGCATGAATTTGATGCGCAACTTTAAAGGAGATACCCTTAAAAATGATGTTTTCCTTCCATATTCTTGCCTGAAATGCTTTTATTATGGGTGGAGTACTTGCTACTTTCTGAGACCATGAGAATAAGGGCCAAACCTGGGGATGGCAAATTGTAAGCTAGAAGAAGCCTGGATCCCAAACAACATCCTTTCATTTAAAAGCTATTAGGAACAGGGTTATTACCCTGGGAAACCGGGCTGGTTTTAGAGGTTCTGACAATGTAGATAAACCATTATGTGTCTGGATATTTTACTGTAAGAGCATCCATGGCTTTCATCATATTCTCAGAAAGTTCCATGACCCTAGAAGTTTAAGGACTGAGCTCTGAGCAGCTGCACACAGAGTTCTCTTTGGCTGTTTACATGTTGAAGTAATAATAGGCACTAACCAAAGCAATGTGAGATGTAGAAGTGAACAGCATGGGTAAGACATGAACAGGCCTGAGATGACGAAAGAAGGGGATTGTGGCCAGGCCAGGAGATAGAGTCTAACCCCTTCATTCCCAGCGCTGTCTTGGTGAGATGAGATTCATGTTTTATACCAGAAATATAAAGGGCCTACCCTTGATCATGATTTGAAAGCTGCTAGAACCATGTATATAATTCGCATTATTCAAAAGCTGCTGCACACCATCTATAAATCACTGCAGAGTACTGATTCTTTCCAACTGGTCTCTTCAATATCCTTGCCCAAAGGTCAGAGGTCCAAGAATCTCTTGGTAGCTTCAGGGGAGGTATCTGAGCTGCAAAGACCATACTGACATAGGGAGAGGCCATCTCAGCATCTGGACAAGGCAGTGGTCCACTCCCACCAGCATTTTCTATTGCCTGGATGGAAATCTTCCCTTTGAGATGAATCAGCCCTCACACCAGCTCTTGGTTTTATTTTGGTTTTAAACCAATGTGGACACTTTATTACAAATATTCAATGCTCCTAAGGTACAAGATGTACAAGTACTACAAACTAAAACAAACTTGGCTGGTCAGAAGCGAAAGCCTTCTCCCTTTTAATCCACGTATTTGTAGATACTTAAGCATGGGACTGAGAGCTTTACTCTTCTGCAGCCTATTTTTCATTTCCTTATACAAATCTCCACTGCATCTTAAATAGAGGTTATAATAAAAATGTTTTCATCTTTCCTCTTATAATGTGTCTCTCTAACCTTTAATTTTTGGTGTGTTCTTTTATCTCAAACTTTTCTTTTTTAATATGGTAGAGATAGAGACAAATATCTATTAATTTTCCGCTATTTTAAAAGTTAGGGGAAGCAAGTTTTTAGGAAACCAATACAGTTTAGTGGTTCAGAAACTAGATTGCCTGGATTCAAATCTAGTTGAGTATAACTTGGAGAAGTCATTAAACTGTTTCACTGGGCCTCAATATTCTCATCTGTAAAGTGGGAATAATAATAGTACCAATATCCAGCTCATATATTTGTTATAAGAATTAAATGAAGTTGATATGTACAAAATGTTTAACAAGTATGAAGCTACCACTATTATTCCAGCACAGGTAGTATCATATTTCTAAAATTAAGAGAATTTATAATCTACTTTGGAAGAGACTAGAACTCAGAGTGACTTATTGAATATTTATCTTGAGGAAAGGGAGCCCCAGCTAAAACCTTGGAAACTTGAGCTCTAGGCAGACAAGTCATAAAATGTTGGGACCAGTATAATTATGAACCACATTTCTTTGAGACTAGGTTTTAAATGGAGGAAGTAGTTCTGGGCAAAAAAAATTGATACCTTATTCTTGATAAGAGAACTAAAAGCAAGATAAAACCAGGTGAGGATCAGCAACTTCCACCTTCCCCAACTTACCAAAACACTAAAGACTTCCTAATAATAATTCTTAAATTATGATTGGGCATAATACTGATGGCACCTACTAATGGACAACCAATCTTTAATAAACTCTATGAGGTTTTAATCTTGAGCAGTTCCTAAAATAGCCAAAATGAAGGCTCTTTTAAATATTCCACATTTTTATTTTTAAATCCAGCTTCCCAATGTACTGCCTTTATATTGTGTAAATTCATTTTATAATGTATTCCCAGGAAATTTTCAGTAAATTAAAGAAAAACTTCAATCTCATTTCAATCCCTTCCTTTACCCTCTTTGTTCATCTCTTTATAACTAATCTTATTCAAGCCCAGGATCTCCCCCTCTTTTCCTCAACTTATTAGTTTCTTTAATATTATCACTTTGATTTCTTTCTAGAATTTCTGACTCTTGATTCTCACCCTCATCAGCCACTCCCTGAGGTAAAGCAAAAAAAAAAAAAAAAAAATTACCAAATGGCTGTATGGTGCAAATTATTTCTTTGGCTTTATATTATTAAATAAGAATAAAAATGATAAGACTTTAAATGTGTATAGAACATTAAGATTTACAAAACATTTTCTGTCCTCACTGTCTTCATTCATCTTGCAATAATCCTGGGAGGCAGGAAAGGTATATGACAATTCAGCTCAGAGGAATTAAACAAGCAGGCATTTTGATCTTATGAAATTTGAGGATTATTAAAAGAAAAAAGACATTTCCACCAAAACCCCTAGACTTAGGACTCACTTAGGGTCCTTAGTTAATGATTTCTACTAGAATAGAAAGAAAAATAGAGTAAACTCTTAATTAGAGAACACCTGGAATGTAACATGGCTCCAATCAAAGAATTTTCTGGTCCATGCAAAGAAACTATGACATCTTTGGTAAATCAAGTACTCCTTTCAACTTTTCCTTCATCTTAGAGTTGGTCTCCTTTACAAGGAAGAATAAGTCAAAGTGTAAAGCAGTAAAATAGTAAATATTAGTCAATACTAAAATATTAGTAAGTAGTAAAACACACACTATTAACCCAACATAACGCAAGTTAATTCTATCAAAACCTGCGCCAGTACAGGCCTCCCACTCTAGGAAACCAGTGTTCTTCTGACCTTCTGAAAATTACTGTTTGTTGAGGGATTCCATTAGGTCCTTTCTTTTTCTTGCAGTTTTACAGAATTCTAGGTTTGGGATATTTGACGTTAAGAAATTAATAAATGACCATTGATATGCAAATATTTAATTGGTCATAATGTTTTGAATGCCTTGCAAATGGCAGCACTATTTGTTGAAATATTTTTGATTGACATTATATATTAAATCTCTGAATATTTACCTTAAAAACGGGGCAGGGGACAATTGAGTGTAGAAATGGCAGAGTACATTCTGCTAAAATAAGAAAGCAAGAAATAAGACAGTGAGTATATTAGAAAAGAATCTATGGCAAGTAAATGCCTATAAAGAAGATCAAGAAATGGTCTAGAGATTGAATACAGTTTACTCAAGTTCTAGGCCACAAGATCATGTTATTTATGAAATAAATGTTATTATAAGATCTTCTTGTCTCTCTAATTAATGAAACATTTAGTCACTGAACACCTACTGTGTACTCAGCTCTGTACTTTCAGTGACTCAAGTCCTGGATATCGCTCAACACTTACAGCTATATATGCTGCACTAGCAATATATGGGTTTTATTAACTGATGCTCAGCCTCCCTTCCTCTTACCTTACTTATTCCAAAGGATTAATTAAAATTAAGAAGAAACCACTCTCCAAAAAAGAAGGCAGCTCCTCAAATTGATGGTAATGACTGGTGTGTGTGTGTGTGTGTGTGTGTGTGTGTGTGTGTGTGTGTGTGTGTGTGTGTATACTTAGCAGTAGAGCTTTTTGAATAACCTTGAATATCCTAAATCCATACAGATTTAGCCTTTCTCCTCTTTCTTCCATATGCTTGTAGTGGTAAAAGGCCAGGCCCACTCTTCCATAGGATGAGGCTAGATTTTGCTTTCTCTCCTCTCAAGAAAAAAGCTAGTCCCATGCCCACTTTCCATGTATGTTTCTCAGGAATCCAGGGGCCACTGGACAAGGAAGGATTTGAATATTGGTGGATCTCCCAAATATATGCCTGCTTCTAATAACATGCAATGCAAATATGACCCACCAGCAGCCTTCATTCACCTTCCACTATTCCCAAAGTTCGGCTCTTCCCTTTTGGAACCACCTCCCCCAGTGAAGGATATCACAACAGCCTCAGACAGGGCTTCGAAAAAGCACATTAACTGTTATTCTTAGTTGAGGAAAATGTTAAAGGAAAATAAATTCTTCTTCAGCCAAGATCATGCTGACATGAAAATGATGTCCTAGGAAACTAGGGGAGAGCAACCAAAAGAATAAATGTTTCTGGCTGAAATTCTCCAATTTTTACTGTAACTCTTCAGGAACACGAAGTTCCAGAAAGCAAAACAGTTCCCTTCAAGGTCCATAGCGTGGATCGGGCTAATGCTGAATATTCACAATCATCTTCAAAAAGTCCCCCATCTCAGGAATTGAAGACTTTCACAGTTTCCTCCTTTGAAATAAAACTTTGGATTGACTTTAGCTTTCAATTAAACTGGTCAGGTATCCTATCCTAAACAAACTCTCAGAAGGCTCTGTAAATTCACAAATTGCTTCTGACCTCATTATCTAGGAATTGTTGATAAAGACAAGACCTGGCTATTTGACCCACAAGAGTATTGAGGATCCTGAGGGAATGTTAGCATACATTAGCCAAGAAAGCAGGCTGGGATAGCTGCTGCACAAGAAAGTTGTGCTATAATTAGAAAATCACATTGAAAATGCCTGTGGGTACAACATAATAACTTTCAATAATTATACAGGTCTTTAACTTGACCAGTAAAATAATAACTGTAGTAACAAAAAAAGACCCCACAGGAATAACAAGAATAAAGATTATTCTAGTGTGCATGGAAACAAAATGCCACAAATGAGATGGAACGTGTATGAAAAAAAGAGAAGGCAATAGGCAGGAGACACATAACCAAAGGCTGAAGCTAGGGATTACTTCAGCTTATTCTTCTTTCTCTCTCTCACACACAACCCTTCCATCATGCCCTGCCCATTCCAAGCAATTACCAAATCCTGTCCATTCTACAGATGTCTCTAGAAGGCACCCTCTGCAGCCTGATTCCACTAATCCCCTCCATAATTACTTCCTGAGCAGATAGGCTAGAGCTCCGGCACTGGTCCTAGGCCTCTTTGGCTCAGACCTATGCTTCGCCCTCTGCATTCCCCTACTCTGTGTTGCAGGGGGCTGACTTTCTCAGGCAGGGTTCAGATAATGCAGATAATGACTGGTGTTGGAGGAAAGAGTTCGAAGGGTTGGATGGAGAAAAAAGCTTGAATATTTCTCCATGTCGCTGTCGGCCATAAGTAATGGCACCTGCACACCTCCAGCATGGCTCTATGGCTCAAGTAAAAGTCCTGCTTCAGCCAGTGGCCTTGGCACCTGGGCTGCAACAGGTTCTTTTCCTTTTGTGCCTCCATCCTAGGGTTGGAAGCAGCTTCCTGAGCTGCCTCAATATACTCACTCAAGCTCCTCAGTTCTTCCATCATTGCATTTTCTTCACTAAATTCTCTTGCTGTAAAGACTCAAAGGGACTTCTGTTTTCTTGGTTGAACACTGACTAATGCAGTCAACTAAAATAATATTCTGCATATCTCACTTCAAGACCCCTAATCCATCCTATTTGTTGAGACAGGATCAATATTCCTAAAGAGTATATCTGAACATGCCCCTCCCATTTCTAGCAACTTTAATTGCTTGTCATAGCCCATTCAGTGCATTCACAAACTGTAGGCATTCTAGGGCTACTACTTTCACAGTTTTTGACAAATCTTTATATCAAATGTACTATTATTTACTTTTTAACAAATTTCTTTAATAAAGTTTTTCTTTAATTAGACATACTTTTAAACATATAGCAGCATTCTAAGTAAAAATTTCCACAATTAAGGTTTTGATAGGCTAAATATAAATTTTTCTACTAATTATTAAAATAAATATATAACTTTTAAAAATTGGCAGTCATTGTATTATCTGAAACATCTACTGTCTCACTAGTAGCCTATGCTCCAATTTTGGTCTATGAAATTAAGATCACACTCGTGTCCACTCGTTAACACCACCACAGAAATGTAGCCCCGAAACAGATATTTAGTCTCATGTCAGCTCTTCACCCTCTTAGACCCTGGGGATGCCATATAGCACAGTGATTTAAAGTGTGGACTCTCAAATAACACTGCTTGGGTTCAACTCTTGCTTCATCAACTTACTAAGTGAGCAACCTTGGGAAATTTATTTAACCTGTCTGTGCCCCTATTTTGCTCATCCAGATAATGGCATCAATAATATCTATTCCAAAGAGTTTCTGTGATATTTACCTGAAGAAATATGCTTAATATCTTTAGGACAGTGCTTGATATGTAGTAATCAATAAGCATTAGCTATAATCATTTTTCCACTTTGACTTTTGCTCCAATCACATTGGACCACTCTTTTACTGGAACAAATTTTGCTATCCACCTTTATGCCTTTGCCTTGCACCTGGCTCACCTTACCTAACTTTCAGAATCCTACCCATTGATCATGGCAAATTGTAAATGCTACCTCTTTAAGAAACCTCTTCCCCTGCCTTCTCTTCCCTAACAATTCTCCAATCTTTGGACCTCACTAGACCTCTGAATCTTTCGTGTTACACACATGACATTCTGTTCTGGAATTAGGATGTTGGCCTACCATTACTTATTGGTCTACCATTACTTATTAATCTTTAGAGGGAAAGATCACTGTCTGCATTCTGGCTGAATCCTACTCAGCCCAAAGCTTCCTACCTCCACAGAAGAAATGTGCCTTGGAATGTAGGCTGTCCTAGATGCAGGGTTGTTATCATGCCTTTTAAGAAGTAGCATGTGTGCCCTGAATATTCATAAAATAGCCCTTTGCCTATTTCACAAGTTAACTAAAATAAATATTTTCCTTATGTTTATAGTCTCTCATACTTTTAAGATGTCAAACCATCAAGTTTAACTCAGCTCTGGATTCTCTTTGTACGTCTTATAACGGCTCATAATTTTATAGTGCTTTCCAGTTTATAAAGTGTGTCACTCAATCAGTTCATGTGAGCTTCACAGCACTCTTTGCAGAAATTCTCATTTTACAGATGTTGAAAATAAGACTTAGGATAAATGCCTCGTATAAGACCACATGGTTCAGCACATTTACACCCTGGATGGGGGTGAGCATGGTGACAGGTTGAGATCTGATCTTGGTAAGGAGCTACTGCCATGGTGACACCACACTGGTGAGCCATATAGCCAGCCAGGTGTCTGAGAGGTGATTTCCTCATTTCTTAAGTTATTCAAAAGAGCTGTATCTTCCACTTAACTTTTCACTTGTATCACAAAACTGAAAAATCCTATCTTTAGATAATAAACTCATGTAAAGATCATACCAGCCAAAGACTGGCCCTTAGGACCACCTGAGTGCCTTGTCAGATCAAAGCTGTCCAAATCTATGACTACTTTGTTCCATGGACAGTTTTTGCCCTGTACACTCTAAGCTTGCTGAGGTTAGGGGCAGGGGCAACTTTTTTCTAAAATGCAAAAGGTGAATAAGTCTTATTGCACAGTCATAGGAAGTAATTGTTGGTAGCTTTCTGGAAAGCTGTTGGAGTCTGTATCTGAGCAAGCGAGAAAGAGTACCATGTGCCTTCAACAAAGGATACAGGGTATTTTTCAGATCTTTATCAACAGTATCTTTTGTAATATCCTAAAAAATTACCTAATCAATATAGCAAATTCCATGTTATAGGTATAGTCTCATATCAGAAGCAGTCTAGGAGGTAGAACACCTTTACTTCAAGACACCTAGGACCATACTTCCAATCTTCTACAATGGAGTGTATTTTGTGACAAGGGAAAGAATAATGTGGATCATAAAGCCTAAATATGGTGCAGCTGAAAGATTCCTACATTCCAGCCTGCCTCTAAAATCCCACTTTTCCAGGTTCTGTCTTCTCATCCACAAAATAAAGGGATTGTAGAGATGATCACCAACATCCTCCCATCTGGGCCATTCTATGATTTCAAATGTTTCAAAAGTAATGGAGAAAAAAAAGCAATAAGTGCAAGTGAAGAAAGTGGATTCTGGTTGTTTTTTAATAAAACTCAGGATTCCAAAAGCTGTAGTTAATTCTATGCCAGAGAATGCAACCATTTTCAGTCTGCTCAACAGTGGAAGGACATTGGTAAATTTCTCTGTGCTCCAAGAGATAAATATTCACAAATGACTTCATGGAGAGGTCATGATACTTGGCTCCCCCAGCCAAAGGGAAACTGCTCAAAACTGCCCCTCTCTTGCCAAGATCACCAAAAACCTTCATGTTGTTAAATCCAGCGGTTTCTCTATCTTCATCTTATTTCTCAGCTGCACTCAGCAGAGTTGAACACTCCCACCTGAAAACACTGTTCGTTTGGATTCTAAGGCATCCTTCTGTCTTAACTTGTCTTCTATCTATCTGGCCACCTCTCCTCAGTCCTCCTGGTTGGCACCTTCTCTTCATCTCTACTCTAACTCATGAAATACCCTCAGGGGTTAGTCCTCTAATCTCTTTCTCCTCTTTATACTATCTAATCATCCAGTCCTGGGCATTAAATACTAGTTGCATGCTAATAATCCCCAAATTTATGTCTCATCCCTAGACCTCTATTCTGAACTCCAGATACCCATATCAAATTGTCTACCAAACGCATGCATTTAAAGCTCTATCAAGGGCCTCAAATCAGAACTCTTGACTTCCCCTGCCCCCATTATGGCCCTCCCTCATCTGTTCCCCTCCCATTCTTCTCTATCTCTCTAAATGGCACAACTATCCATCCAGTTGCTCAAGCCAATTACCTAGACATCATTCTCTATTCTCCTCACTTCCTACATCCATTGCATTAATTAATCCTTTGGCATACCTCCAAAATATATCTTGAATTCATTCGCCAACTCCACAACCTCTCCTAGAATCAAAATCATAATTATCTGTTGTCTACATTACTGCAAAGGCTGGTTTCCTGACTTCTATTCCCACTCACTCTTCTATTCTCAATTTTTAAAATTAAGTATTTATTAGTATGTCTTTTGGAATAGATTTTTATACCCCAGGCCTTAAAAAATTTTTCACATAGAAATAATTTTCAAATTTATTCTCCACAAAGCAGCAGGACGATCCTTTTGAAATAGAATTCATAGTTAAATCTCTTCAATGGCTTTCCATATCAACTAGATTAAAATCCAAATTCCTCACCATGGCCTGAACAGCTCCCCAATATTTGGTCCTGCTTACCTCTCAACCTCTCTCATTAGCCCACTGTGCTCTGGGTACACTGGCTTTCTTGTGGTTCTTCTACCACACACAGTTTACCTCTACCCCAGGGCCTTTGCACTGCTGACCATACACATGGTATACTCCCCACCCTCCCTCACCAGTGAATGGCTGCTCTTCCTTTTCACTGCATTCTCAGTTCAATGTCACCTCCCCAGAGAAGCTCTTCTAACCATTAACTGCAGCAGGCAGTCCCATCCCTCCTCCCTTCCCATCTTCTATCATTTTATTCATAAGGCACCTAAATTGGCTTTATTTGTTTATGTGCCCATTATCCAAATTCCCCACCAATTGTAAGCTTCAAAAGGTTAGCTCTATGCCTGCCTTCTGGGTTCCTGAGGCTAAAGCATTAGCCTTTTCTCTATTCAGAAGTCAGAGTGACCTTTAAAAAACAAAAGTTATGTCAGGTCATTATTTGCTCAAAACTTTCAGAGGCTGCCTATCTTTCTTGGAAAAAAGCCCTAAGTCCTTCTCATGGCTTGTACTAGGCTGACCTGATATGGTTCCCAGGCTCCTATGTGACCTCATCTCCTTTCTCTAGCCCCATCTCACTCAGCTGCAGCCACATTCCCCAAATACACCATGTGCTACACTCATTCCCGCTCCTATTCCAGCCTCTGATCATACATTTCTTTTGCAATGTTCTTTTTCTGCACACCTAAGCCAAAACAGCTCTCCTTACCCTGTCTTATTTCTCTCCATAAAACTTCTACCACATCATAGTGTTTAGTGTTTTTTGCATCATTTATGTTAAGTTCTCTCTACCAGGACACATGCTTCATGTGAGATGAACTATTATTTTGTTCACTGTTGAATGCCCAGCACCTGACATATGAATGAATGAATGAATGAATGAATGACTTAATAAATGAATAATCTGATCTTGCTAAATACTGCTAAATCTTTCTAGATTGTGCCTGTCTTGGTAGATTATAGGTAAACAGAAGAAAGATTTATTCTGATGGAAATGGTTCCTTCTTTCCAACAGTCTAGGCCCACAGCAACACCACCTGTGCTCCAGTGAAGACAGCCATACCTGTATGAAAGAAGAAAGACTCCTCTGCTCAATCCCTTGTGGCTACAGCACTGAGGGTGTCTCTTTTCCTTTAAAGTTCAATTTTCTATCTGATCACTTGTAGACTTGATGCTTGCTTCCACCATTCTAATTCTATTGACTGGAGGAGGCACATCTTTGGAGAGAGACTGAAATTACCCTAAAAGTGGTGGTTTGCTCTGTAACTGGATGCATCTGCAGAAAGCAGGAACTGCCCAAGGTACACTCAGACCCCAGACTTCTGACTTACTGTTTTTATGAACAACAGCGCAATAGCATTCCACTTATAGATTCCTCATTTGGCAACGTCTTCAATACTCCCAGTATGAACAATGAAAACCGCATGGAAAAAGTGGGCTTAATTTACATGAAGGATATTAGACCTGCCAACCTATTTGTTTGGTATAAAGCTTTTTGTTGGCTGTAAAACATAATGGTAACTTCGGATATAAATTTAATATGCTCAAAATTAAACTATTCTTTTTCCTATAGCCCCTCTCCTACAATCCAATTAATATATTCACAAATATTTACTAAGCTTCTTATTATCTACCTATCCTTGGTAGAGGGGTGGGGACAGTGGGGTGGATATTGATGTATATAAATATATATGTACATATTTAATATCTCACAGTCCTGTCCTTCCAAAACAACTATTCTAATTTCTTAAAATATCAAAAATAAAGATGGTGGGAAAACAACAAAATGAAAGAGCAGTTGCAGAAACTTCAGAATCTTAGACAACCAAAGGGCAGTTTTTAATTTTGAGTTGAACTTCTGCTAAGAAAACTCTCCCTGTTGAGTAGACTGCTGCTAAGACTGGTAGGGAAGCTGGACTCTGGTGGGTCTTCCAGCTTGGGTGGGTGTGACCACTGCATCTGAATCAACAGCTTCATGGACAGACTGACAGCAAGAAAGGACAAGAGCTCTAGTCCATCTGAGTCATCATTAAGTTCTGAATGGGAACACTTCACTGGATCATTAACAGCACATTTAGCTTACATGGGTCACACACCAATTCTACATCCATTTATTCAACATGTTTTAAGTGTACTTATAAGGCCAGGAATAAGCCAAGGAGGTCAAGTGCAGGGTCAGAGCCTGTCTTTACTTAAAATTCTGATATTTTTTTTGTTCATCATGGAATTTTTGTATTAGTTTTACATTTTTGACTAGTGTGTTAAAATAATATGTATCTTGATTTCTGAGGGTTTTTTTTTTTTTTGGTGCTCCTTAAATTTCCCACCCAACAATGGGTGCTGCACTTGCCTCACCCTAGTTCTGGCTCTGGTCTATTGTGTGTTCAGCATTTCACAAAGGCATAGAAGGGATTAAGAGAAGGAAAAGATGTGGATGCTAACTACTAGAATAACAGCATAATAGGAGTGAAAATAAATGTTCTTAAATAAGGCCAATAAAATGAAAGAGTGGTGTTTTTAGAGAGATTCAAAAATTATGACAGTGCTTTGGGAGCAATGAGGCAGGGTAGATACCATGACAAGCCTTCACGCCCCAGATCAGCCACTTCTAGCTGTGTGGTATCAGGCAGACCACTTAACCACTGGGGACCAGTCGTTTCTTTATGAGGGAATTGTGAGATAAAACAAGACTAAGTGTCTAAAGCATACAGGAGCCCATGATCAATAGAAGCAATTAGTAGTTGTGCTTCTATCTAAGTTGGCCTGAGAAACTTAGATCTAAAATCTCTGTTATGATACCAGTTATCATGTACCTCCATAAAGAGAAAGGCATAGAAATACAACACGCTGTTATTAACCTCTGACATCTGTTTTATGGCAGTTTCTTTTCAACCTGCTTCAAGGGCTCCACACTGAGTTCTGTGTCATCAGGATCTTAAAAATATGCGATCATAAGGGAGAATGTCTTCCACATGACCTGGAATTTTTATTACTATGATAGATTTCAGGAAACTAGCTTTAGTTTACCTTGGGTGAAGAGAAAAAAATTAGGACAATTGTTTAACTAATTCATATACCACAGGGACTGTGAGGAACTAGCTAGTTTTCTAAAAAATCACTCAGACCACAAACTTACACACTCTCACTCTCTCTCTCTTTCATGTTTGTGCAGTGTCTTTGAATTTAGTTTCTAAATGTTATATATCTTTTATTTGTTGCAGAAATTGCTTTCTACATTTGTCAAAAGAAGGAAATACTATCCTGCTTCTGGGTAATACATCTCCATTCCCTCTGTGGAACTCTCACTCATCAGCAGGCAAAGGGAGAGTTGGCCTCACCATAACAGCAGGACCAAAGCATAACTGAACAATTTACCTTCTGTATTTGATGCTTCTGCCTAGATACATCTTTGGGGGGAAACACATCATTTACACAGAACATCTCTATGATGCTCAGGTTCATCTGGTATTTCTTTTCATTTTACAAATCCTGACAACGTGCTGACCTTCATACATTTTTAAGACTGCATCACCACACACAGTTACCAAGACGTATTCATCCATTCTCCAAATATTTACTGAGTGTCTTTCAGGTGGCAGACACTGCACTGGAGTCCCTGGCCTCAGGGCAGTTTGGGAGATGTTTATGATAAATGATGGCAAAGGTGAACAGCTCCTGGCAAAGGCAAAAAACTAGAGGCTGGTTTGGGAGGAAAGGTCATCTAAATAGTCAACAGATGAGAGGTTGAAATCCTACTCACTCCTAGAGGAAATGCAATGGCAGGACAGTGCCTTTGGACAGGCACTGGCTTTGGAGCAGATAGGCCAGGATTCAATCCCTGCTTTGGTGGTGTGACCTGAAGTAGGCTGAATCACTTCATTGGGTCTCAGTTATTGCATCTTTAAAAATGGAGATAGCCACATAGCTCATAAGAGGTAATAATGAAGTTTAAAGATAATATATCTGCAACACAGTAACTAATGGCCATTATTATGATATCATGACTAAGAACCTGATTGATAAGTAATTTTCCATACTATATTATTATAGATCGAAAGTAGTAACTGGTCATTTAAGAGTTGAATACTGATCCTCCTAGCATAGTGTCTGTCAGGCCCTTGCATTTTAGTAGACAGATACAAAATCACTGATAAAGTTTCTAAGGCTATGTTTTCACTGCTCACTACTTGTGATTTTAGTTTTATTTAGTCAAAACTCAAGACTGAGAAGCATGTCTTTCTTTAGCTAAGTAGAAAGTAAATTCTATCCATGAGTCAGTTATTACTCAAAATAACAGACTGTGGAGCCTAGAGACTGGTGACAGTGACTGACCACTGCTCTCTCCAACCCACAAGCAGCTAGTTATAACCTTTGCAGCCTCTCTAAGCCTGGAAAGTAGCAGATTTGCTTCATAGATGACTATGTAATGTGGAGTTCTCAGGCTACAACTATGATTATTGTTAGTGACTGAAGCTCCAAATTCAAATGTGACAGACCTTTCTGGTTATCATGTACATGTGAGTGGCCTGAGGTGAAGTGACAAATTCCAGGTTTATTTATGCACTTTGCTTTTGTGCATTCAACACACCTGTCGAAAAGACATTATGCTTCTTTCTGATCAGACTCCTTGTTTTCCCACCTCTGGCCTTGGTTCCTGCTGCTCCTGACATTTGACATGACCTAAAAGCCACATCTTCTTGGTCACATCCCAACCCATATTTCAAAGACCATCAAGAGGCCTCCTCTTACTCATTCAGCCCCATCATTGCCAGCTCTCATTAACCTCTGAACTTCTAAGGCCTTTTACATTTTCCTTGCCACAGAACTGGTCTCACTGATAGTTGAAATAGCTATTGTTGACATATCTCATTTCTTCTACTAGAAGCTCCTTGAAGACAAATACCTTTATTCATCACTTCTATTACCTTCTTTTCCTAGCACAGGTAGAAACTGTTAAATGTATAAAATTAAGCTGAAGGTATTCACTCTGAATAATAAACTATAGATTGTTTTCATTCCGTGGTGTCTTAAAACACATGTTTACATGCCATGGAATAAGCTTTGGAAAAGTTAAGACAAACTCTTTAAACTGCATTGTCTTTGCTCATAAAGAGTACCTTCCTCAGTGGGTCATTGGAAGAATTAAATGAGAGATCATGTTCATATCCCATGAGTAAAAAGATATCACTCACTATGGAATGAAAGAACAGAGAAGGACTGAGCTCACCAACTGCCTTTATTCCAAGCATGAAGGACTTTCTTTGTCCTCCAGCATGTATAGTGTCTCCTGCTTATATCTTTATTAATTTGAGTTCCTAATGTCTTTTTGCATAACCTAAGCAGGCAAATATCACATTTTTTTTTGCATGAGGATACTTGACTATTTTCAAAACAAGACCATCAAGATTATTAAGGAACACAAGTTCTACTGAAATTTGTCCAGAGACTACAGGGTAGCCATGGGGATGCTTCGAGTATGAGATTTTCATAGAATTTCCCAAAGTAATCTCATTTAGAACTTGGAATCAGGCAAGAATTCTGTTGTTCCAGGGTCCTGTGCCATTTCTAAAGGAAAACACTGATTTAAAATTTCCTTAAATTAGAATTTATTTGGTGGTAGGGCTTCCATGCATGGAAGAATCTAGAAAAAAAATAAAGTCCTGACATGGTTCTCTTAGGCATTTACTTCAGCACTTAAGTAGGAAAATTTTTCACCTCAAAGTAGAGTGAAAAAATGAGTATTACAATTGTTATCTCCTTCACAGAACAGAGACTGGAGCCAGAAAACGTGTTACAAAACACAGCCCTGCCACCTGAGATCCCCGTGACCTGCAAGTCGCTCTTTGCACTATCTCTGTTTGCCTCACTTTCTTTAACTTTAAAATAAGGATGAAAAGAGGACTCAACTCACTAAGCTGTTGTGAGGATTGAATGAGTTAATAACATCAAACACACAGAGGAGTATATAGATAAGACAAATCACTCCATAAGAGTTAGCTATTATTGTAATTACTATGATTATTTCTATCACAAAGATCCTTTAAGATCTCATGTTAAGGTAGAATAGAAAAAGAAAGGAAAAATAGCAGAGTGGTTATTTTCTTAGTCTTTGGAGACAAACATAGGTTAAAATCAAGGCTCCATCAAGTACTTGCTCCATGACTTTGGGAATGTTAAAAAATCTCTAAACCCCCGTTTCTTCATCTGTAATGAGTACCTTCTTTACTGGGTCATTGTAAGAATTAAATAAAATTATACATGCAAGGCATCTAGCACAGTGTTTGGCATATAATAATTGCTCAAAAAATCTTACATAAAATAACTATTATCCTTTTTTCTACTAGGTCTTCTGGCTCAGTGCCAATATCATCACCCAGTACTCAGTAAATGCTTGCAAATGCCACTTTGACCTTGGAGTTCCTTTTAGCAACTCCAAAATGAGATCTAAAGATACACATTAAAAATGTTCATTGATATGTCCATTCTAGTACTATAATAAAATATGCCAGGCATCATCTTCAGCTCCCAGCTGAGGGAACTTGGTGGCATGTCATTCTGTAATGCACCTGATAGCTGGTGATGGAAACTAAATGTGATTGAAACTCTGAAACCCCAGTTCACTATTAAGCCTTTTTCCTTTGTCAACTATTTCCAAGGAAAAGTTCTTAAATTATTTGAGTCTCAAATGCAGTGTCTTTTGTGCATGACCATGATTCACTGCACATTTGGATAGAATGATGTGAATATCATCTATTTTTCCAAGGCTCATTAAATTTTCTAAGAATTCTTAGACTGCTAGGCTAATATTATGCTCAGCAGATCATTCATAAATGTTTCCAAACTTATTTTATGACAGGAATATAGTCATAAAATTATGAATGACTTCCTGATAACCAAAATGAGAAATGAATGGAATTAATTAAAAATATAAACCATTTTGCACCCTTTTCATCTTTCAGCAATTTTTGTTGTGATTAGCTGAGTCGTGGCGAGGCAAGAGGCTTGAGAGATATTTTGAGGGACACAGCAACTTTCTCAGCTACCGAGCTGTCCACTTTCAGCTGTTAAAGAAATAGGCTGCCCTTTTCTTCTCCTGAAAGTTGCTAAATAGCATACGTGACAAACTAGAGGGCCTTTTGGATCAAACTTGAACATGACATCATTGATAATTATTGATATGTTCCTTAACTGGGGGAGTGGTCTAAACACCTGGAATTTATGCTCTACAGTTAACAGAATTTCTCTTTGAAGCATATATGTATGAAAAGCAAATAAGTCCTAGTTCATAAGATCAAGATTAAAAATGTATCATGCCTCATGCCAACACTCTGCATCTTTAGATGTATTATCTCTGACATGATTTTTCTTTTATTCTACAATATTTAGTATAGAATCATGTGTAGGTAGTTTGTTGTGTATTTATGTTGACAGCAAAGATGGAAATCTCCAAGGCTAATATATAACCTAGGATATATATTTTTTGGTTATTCCTAAGTATCAAATATGAGTTCAAAAGGGTCTGCTCTTCAGTGTTGATTCTTTAAAAAAAAACAACTAAAAGGTACCAATGTTCAAATCACATTTTCCTCATCGGAATTTGTGAAAAAGGGAAAAGGTTTTTAGAAACAATGATGTGATTTCAGAGGCTTATTCTGGATCTTCAAAATTTGTAATGGAAAACCAAAAGGTTTCCATAAAGCTTATATTTTTAAATTGGCTAATGCAGGGTCAAACTTTAAAAAGAAAATTCTCCAATAGTCCATTAAGCATTTTTAATAAAGTCAAAAAACAGAAGAAATCTGTAGAAGTTTAAAAAATAAAACATCTTAAGTTACAGTTTCAGACTAAATGGTCTTAGTCATTAAATATTGGTAAGTAAAGAAGGCAGCTTCTGAGTGAAGTTAAAACATATTAAAGTCATCTGCATTATAAGCATGGCCCCAAAAAACACTTCAGCTCTCTTTGGCAGTGAAGCAAAAGTTTTTCCAATAAGGACTGGAAATTTCTCTTAGCATCAAGCTAAGTTATATATCTCTTTGCTGTATAGCAACACTGCCATTCTGTTAAGAGTAATAGAATGAATAAGTACCAAAATGGTCTAGCAGGGCAACCAGCTTGCAAAAACACATTTGTCTGTGTACTCTTTTCATTTTTTTACAGTAGGAATAGATGAATTTAAAGTGTAGAAGTATTCCTTAAGACTGCCCAAGCATTTTAGGTCAAGCTATAAATTCTCCCTGAAGTTCTCTGCCAAAATTATGCCAAAGACTGAAAAGAGAATCCTTCAAATTGTTCCAGGAGTAAACTTTCAACTGTTATGGAAAAAAAGAAAGTAAAAATACATTTCCCTATCTCTGTTTGAGGCCTGTTTGATTCCAAAGGCTCAGCACCTCATGGTAAGCACACTAAATATGGCTGATGCATAGAACTCACTGAAGGAGTTGGAATGTTGGGACATCAGATATTTTGCAGAGCTTTCTCCCTAACTCTAGAGGAGCATAAATTTTACAGGTCTGTCGTTCTTGGTGTTGACCTCTGGAAGTACAAAGGCATAATCACACTTGGTCGTGGGTGGGAGTCTAGTGCCAAGTGAAGCTCAAGTCTTTGGAGCTTAAGTCCATATCATGACTCTCTATGTTGCCTTGGGCATGTTATCTTCATCTCTTTGTGTCTCATTTGTAAAATGCTGAGAATAACCACTCCCAAAATTATTGCAAAGGTTAGAGTTAATGACAATAAATGTACTTAGCAGGTACCACAAATTGCCACCTATGGATCACAGACCCTGGCTGCCAAGGGCATGGACCACGACCATATATGTTCTCTATGTACTCCAACTACTAATATAGTACCTGATGGATAGTAAGCACTCAAATGGCTGTTGATAGCATGAATATTCTTAGAAGTATTTTCTGTGGAATATATGATTCATTCAGGATACTATGAAGTGATGGTATAGTATCACTTGTTTTGTTTTATCATTTGTTCTTAGCCTCAGAATGCCCCAAAATAATTTTCTCACAAAATAGAAAAAGCAAATATTCTGGCAAACCTCTTAATCACAGACCTAATTCTTTGTTGTTGTTGTTGTTGTTTTTCCATTTGTCACATCAGTGTTAAAGAGATTCTACTAGGAGCAGACAAATATCTCCACCTGCTTTTACCCATCAAGGTGAGTACTACTAATGTCTCACACTTTAGTTCTTTAGAAACAACAGCTCTCAAAAACTAATTCAAAGTCTGATAAGCTTTTGCCAAAAACCTTTTCAGACCAAGCAGTGTCACTATGGAGATTGCACTGTGATTATTTGTGATGGCAGAGGATCAAGGGACTTAAGCAGCCCTGATGGCTAAATAATCTAAGGACTATTTGTCCACTGGTATGTTAGGGATGAAAAAGACCACATATTGGTGAGGCAAGTTGAAATACTACTTCATCATTATATTTGGAAATTACAACATAAGCCTCCAAAATCTTTGAAGTCCTATGGTAGAATGGATTATTAAACACAACCTTTTTCACTGCAGGGAAAAATGCCAAAGCTTTTTGTTGTTGTTGTTGTTGTCTATCTATCACCACATATGCTTTAGAGATTGATTAAATTCAAAGTGTTTATTGATACCACATACTGTTTGTCAGTTGTGGGGAGGCTGTGATTCCTGTTTTCAAAGGTGCAACAACACTCTAGTGAGGTGAAGGAGTGGGGACTCCAATAAGCAGATGCTAATTAGCATTACAAGGTGGAATATGACAAAAAGATTTACAAGGTGGAAAGTGACAAGAAGATTTACAGGATGGAAGATGAAGAGAGATATAAGAAGATAAGAGATAAGTAAGAGAAGAAAATGGAGAGGAGGAAGAGGTTCCTTTACCTGGGAAACTCAGAGAATGTTTCAAGAAAGAGCTGGACCTTAAAGCATGGATGGTACTTAAATAGGACAAGATGGGGAAGGGGAATAAAAAATCTGAATAATACAGGGGTTGAGAACAGTGCAACTTGAGCAAGGAAGCAAGAACATAAAGGGCATGTTGAGTGAACCGCACATTAGGGATTAATGGGAGGGCAGAGGAGAAACATAATTTGGAGCAAATCATGAAGGGTCTTCAGTGTCAAGGTAGGCAGCTTGCACTTTATCTGGTGGGCAACTGATAATTATCAAGAGATTCTTCACAAGGGGAAATTTCTTCTTTCTTACCTCGGGGTGGGGGTTGGGGGAGAGGGAGTAGGGGAGTTGGCTGTCATTCAAAGGCACTGTCCTCAACCCTGACCACATATTGGAAAAACCTAGGGAGTCTGTTCCTTTGTACTGTTTGTTTTTTTGTGAATAATGCCAAGTCTAGCCTCATTTCTGACCAAATAAACCAGAATCTCTTGGGGTAGGGCCTGGAGATGGCTATTTTTAAAGAAAAATTTTTGGTGTTTTTAACTCAGGGTTAAGAAGTCCTGGCCTAATGCATAGGTGTAAAAATTCATAATTCTTCATTTTTCATCCAGAGTGCTTTGCGGACATTAGGTGTGACATTATGCTTTGCTTAATTAGGTATGGCCTAATGCATATGACAGAAATTTCTAGTATACTGTGAAAATTTCTTGCCCTTAAATAACTTTCTCATTTATCACTAGTAATATGTTTTTCTGTGTTAAGCATTACCTTCTTCCTAAAGGTATTTCATATAAATAAAATTAAATACTCCAAGAACCTAGATCTGAATGCATGAATACGTGTATATGACTGAGTTGATTAAGACCACCATGAGAAAAACTGAAAGAGAGTGGTGGAATAATTGGCAGAGAAGAAAATCATGGTTGACCAGCCAAGATGCCCAAGACATGTTAAACTACCCACTGACTCTATTTATTGAGATATCCATCACCTCTATTAACATAAATGGGTTTCACTCAAATTCTTAAAAACCAAATCCTATTTAGTAAGTGAAGTAGGATGACTGTTGGAGTGACCTACCGAAGAGGTGCTGCTGTTTTCAGAACCAGGATTTTTTTATGAATACTAGACCCCAAGATGCAAGTAACAAAACCTGGTAACTACAAGCTAAGAGATTGAAAATGGCAATAAAGAAAGTCTTATAACAAGAAATTACTTTCTCCTTCTGACACATTGTGACCATGGGTGACTTCTGCAAATATGAGAAGGTAAACATTCTAAAAATCCCCAGGCACCTTGTCGAAGATCAAGCCAGAAACTGGGAGGCAGCTAACTTATCATTGAGCAACTAGAACTGAGTAGAAAGAAACCCAGATTGAGTGTTGGCCTTGACAAGAAAAAGTGTGGACAGGCAGAGCCTACGTCCAGGGAAGTCAGTCAAGGCTAGAGGGGTAGGCAGATATTGTCAGTCTAGGTGGGTTAAATCCCAAGTGGTGGGGTCAGTTCCTAGACTAAGTGACAGGGAGGTCAAGGGTGAGGGAAGTGCCCAAGAGCTTAGTAGATGAAAGACGAGTTTGGTGTCTCATAGAAGGCACCAGCACCATCAATCATGGAGCCTAATTGATGCTGAGGCACCAGCTCCTTGGGATGGATACATAGGGAAGAGCAGGCGAGGGTGGGAGAGTGATGGGAGAGGGCTTAAAGCATTCCTAACCTGAACCAAGAATTTATTAAGAAAACGTCTAAGTCACTGGGAGAGGCTATAAACCAAATGTAAACTTGGTCTTATTACTTTACCTCTGTACCTCATTCGGGCATACAAAAGTTAGATGGCTCAAGGGGCAAATGATAAGACAAAGGAAGTTCTTCCTCTGGTTGGAATGAGGAAGAGCAAATGACAAAACTATAATCAAAAGAAAATTAGACTTGCCTTAGCTCCCCAGAAGCTGTGTTGGAAAGTTGTTTGAATTAAAAGAAATAATGACTAATAAAATACAAATCTAGTAATAGCTAGAGTAAAAATAACAGGTTACATGTAGAAAGTGCTCACCGCACTACATGTATTAATGTATTCAATCTTCACAACGATCTTCTAAGATAGGTACTTTTATTATCTCCATTTTATGGCTAAGGAAAATGAAATAGAGAGGATAAATAACTTGCCCAAAGCCATACAGGTTCAAAGGGCAGCACCTGAATTCTAATCCAACCTGTCCAGCTCCAGTGTTTGTATTAATCACTAGGCTTGTTTCTCATGATAATGAATTACCTTTGAAGGTACAGAATGAACCAGGAGCACAAATGAAAAGGCTTAAGGACTTTTTAACCATCTGATACTTCATTTATTCATGCAGCAAATTCATTCATTCATCAAATCTTTATTGAGCATCTACTATGTGCTAGGCCTTTTTCTATACACTAAAGATTACAGGAAGGTGGGATCCCCACACATCCAAAAGAATAAATAAATGTACTGTGTGGCCTCAAGCCACACAGTATGGGTTTGGTAGGCTCAAAGCACTGTACCTTTGGAGCCCATATTCTTCCACATGTACGACTATGATTATATCTCTGATGAAGAGTTTCCAAAACATTATTACTAACACACCAAAGCTCCAAAATCTAGTGGAGACTGGGATGAGGCAGCAATGCTAGAGGAAAGAACTGGTGAAAGACAGGCAAACGGGAGGTTGCTACTGCCTGGGTTCGTGACAGTGACATAGATGGTCTAGGTCCAGTGTGTGCCTCAGGAAAATGAGGACATTGCACTGACTCTAAGGCTCAGCTTTAGGTTCTAGGATCACAGGCAGAACCAATGCCACGCTTAGGAACAGCACATGATAGCCATGCTCAACCTGACAACAGCAGTAGCCAAGGCGGCCCAGGGAATGCCATGCGATACTGCAGAATAATTTATCACTTCTTGGCATCAACCATCTTCCTGAGAGACATCCAGGGAACACCCAGACTCATGCAGCTCTCCAGCCTCTACAAAATGTGTGTGTATGTGTGGGGGTGGGGAGGGTTGTTTCTGCTTGGAGGGTACCAGGAGACCAACAAGCAGAGGCAATGCAGGTTTAGGCAGGCCCAGAGGGCAAGAATGGCCTTCTGTACTCCTGATGTTAGGGTAGGACGCTGAGTCGGCAAACCCACGATCAGGAAAAGATCTGTTATTCTGTAGGAAGGGAGGACTGCTCCTCCTCTCCCAGGAAGGCCCCTGGGATCCTTTCCAGACTTTTGGCTCTAGCTGGGCCTCATGAAATATCAAGCAGGATTTATCACTATTTATAAAAACTGGCACATGACTGAGTACAGAACTGAAACTCAGATGCCAAGTGACCGGAAGTGTTCTTAAGAGAGAAGGAAGGGATTTGGGTGAAGAAAGAGATACACACATGCACTTAGAACGTGATTTCAGCACATTCTACCATACCCCCATCTCACCCATTGGTTATGCCAAATCTCTAGCCAGGTCCTGCCCCAGATACCACCAGCACTTGCTCTCAGAGACAAACACCACCTGAGCTCTTCCTGCATTTGGCAATATCTCAAACCCCGACTCCCACTGTTGTAGAAAAAAATGCCTTCCTTACTAAAAGTGCTTTGAATTTCCTTTACTACCTCCCCTTAACATGACACATTTCAGTATCTACCTTCCCCTCTTGTGTGGCTTAGTGTTTCAAACTTCCTATTTAGGAGCAGTACCTGGATTTGAATTTTATCCCCTCCCTTCCTTAGTTATTCTGATAGATTACAGGTGTTAAGCCAAACTGTCCAAAAATTAGAGTGAAGCCAAAATCCCCCTAATGACTAATTTGAACTGTGACTCTTCATACACAAGGCCAACTTTCTGGTCTGCAAGAACCCTCAGCCGAAAGGCTTCTGCCCCAATAACTGGCACTGGGGAAATGGAACCGACAGTAGCAATTTCAAAGCATTGTTCAAAGGGGTTCCAGTATGCTCTGAACTGTGAATAAAGAGGATGTTTATAGGATAAAATAGATCCCTTCTTTCCTGGATTTAATTCAAAACTAAAATGTAGAAGTGAGTTCATATTTGAGTGACATAATCTCACTTACTTTGACAAGTTAAAGAAAATTTTTCAGTTCTACAAAAATTATAGAGAGAAAACAAACAAACAAAAAAGGCAACCACTGGCAATACTAGGAATCAGAGGAGGTTGGACAGCAAGGCCGGGTTACCTGCACTGGTGCCATGCCCTGGCCCTGGGGTGACCCCCACTGTAGTAGAAAATCTAAGCCAACACACTGTCCTGTCCAAATTCACCATTCTGTGTCCAGTGGAGATCAAGTATAATACAAAATGGACATGGACTAGAGATATTGGAATCGTAATCAGAGATGCTTAGAGACCTAATACTTGAAATAAACCAAAGGGGTGGACCTCATATACAATTTGGACAGCTGGGGAGATATTTTAAGATCATTACCCCCAGATTTGAATCTCCCCTGATGAAATTCTAATTGGCAGATTCGTCTCCCTACTTAACAGGGCTTTTGCATTGTCCTCTCTGCCCTTAATTAACCTATAGAAAGTGCCAGTTGTGTTTCAAATACTGTAGACAAAAGTCTCTGAAACTTACAAATTTCTCTGGTAGATACAATGCACCAGTTTCAAAGGGGTTTTGTAGCAAGATGAAGGAAATTTGCAGAGAAGCTTGCAAATAGCTTGCCGAATTTCAGCTTGGGACAATTTTAGTATTTTTAATATACCAACCTAGAAATGGGTTTATAACAGAAATTCTTAGTGATGGCTTCTCTGCAGGGAATCACAGCAGTTGGCACACAAATAACTCACTGTCCCTCTGTAGTGGACTGTTATGTCCAAATTCTGGTCTTTGAAAAACTTGATTTGTAACGACTGAAGCCTAACTTGGAGTGCTCAGACCAAAATGAATTAACTTCGCCTAGCCAAACCAGCAGTTCCCAGTACTGCGCCAAAAAGCAGTGGCTGTTAGAAGTTAGAAAGAAAGCAAAAAGGAAAGCAACAGTGCCTTCATTATACTATTAGGCCATAATCACCTTTTCCTATAAGCATCTTCCTGTTTTCCCTGAAGGGGCACTGTTTAACTGCCACTGGTACAGAGGTGCCAACTAAGCAGACAGCACTTCCTGTGGGTCTGAGAGGCAGTTGAGTTCAGCAAGCTGTGACATGCCCACTGACCCAGGCAACGGCAGGCTGTGAGGGAGCCACTGTCCTGGCAGAGGGCTGGGACTGAGGCTCCCGGATAAGGGGCGCTGTTGATTTCCTTTTCTCGGGCCAGGACTAGGCTGAGACAAGAGAGGTGTCTAGGACACAAGATTTAAGGTTTTCACTCTGAGGGTCATGTAAGTGGCTATTTTACCCTAGTCCCAGACCTGCTCAGGGTCACCAGCAGAGGTGTGTGCATGTGTGTTCACACATTGTAAAGGTCAGCAGTTCTCAAAGTGTGGTCCCCAGACTAGCAGTAGCAGCAACACCTAGGAATTTCTTAGAATTGCAAGTTATCAGGCCCCGCCCAGGCCCACTGAATCAGAAACTCAAGGGGAAGGGCCCAGCAATCTGTGTCTTAACACATCCACCAGGTAATTCCGATGTAGCTAAAGTTTGCAAAGCACTGTGCTAGAGAATAATGCTTTCCAAAGTCACATGGCCTGTGTCAGGCCACCTCTCAAAATGCTTCATATACAACCAGAACAGGGAAAATGATGGGGTGGGAGATGAAAGAAATTTTTCTAAGGCCATCAACGAGGTAGGAATCCCTCAGATAATAAAGCAAAAATTGCTTTTTCCCAACTAGCCCTAAGTAAACTGTAGTAGACAAGACTTGGCAATTGCTGGCAATAAATGAATATTACAACTGAGCTAGTTTCCTTCTGTTGTTTCTCCTAACTAGACAGCTCAGAGCTGGCTATTTAAAGGTACCATGTGATGTGGGTCGGCCATTTGAATATTCTAAGATTGAGATTCCGTCTTGTGAAAAGTGGGGTTAACACCACCCACCTGTGAAGGGCTGAAAAGCTAATGTATGCAAAGCCCCAAACAGAAGCCTGGAGCAGGGTAAACTGTGATGACTGTTTCTCAATCCTAAGCAAAGGTACTGGCCTCCACCCTTCTCCAAGGATGACTGAAAACCTTAAGACAACTGTCAGAGGAAGGAGGTTAGTTAGTCTCTTTAATGCTGCAGTGTTTTTAAATGAAACTCTTTCCCAATCCAAATGACATCAGTCTTCTAAAGTGGATGACACAAGTGAGGGAGAAAGAAAAGAAGGGATTCCCAGCGCCTGCTGTTGGGCACTAAAGAACTACTTATTTTTAGTAAACAAGTGAAACATAAGAAGATATATCTGAAGACCCCACATTTAACTTTGTCACTAGATCCCAAATGATATGTAGTGGTGAGGCCACAACCAACACCAGTCAGCTGAGTAACCTCAGGCACAAGGTAATGGACTTGGTTTCCTCTTTTGCCAACTGCTGGATTATAAATACAACATGAGGATGAGGATGAGATCATGCAACAAAACACTGTCAGACACAACATAAATGTGAGGTCTTAGCATTGAAGTCCCATCACAGAATTATGCAACCATTCACGCAGGGTGGGAAGAGAACTGGCCCCATCCAACTTCCCCAGCTCACAAAGATGTCCATTGAAAACCAGAGAGGATAATGACCTACTAAGGGCACACAGATAGTGGGTAGCAATCATGAGCTGTGCGGCCGTTCTCCCTTCTATTAGAGTCTTGGGGGGAGGAACAAAACCTCAGAGCTTCTATCCACAGGCCAGGTAAACAAAGGACGCCCACGTCTCTTCCTGCGCTGTCCATGCAACACAGTTGAGGTTTGGAAGGAGGATCCATGATGCACACTTTCCCTCCCGAGGGATTTTAACTCGGAGATAACGTTACCCCTGTGAAAGAACCAACCAGCAGAAGGAAAGTTCACCTCAGGCCCAGTGTACTGAGGCCCCTTACCTTCCTCATTTAAAATCCACGGCAGGAACGCAAACACCGAGTCAAAGCCACAGGTGCTCTCTTCGAAGGCACAGGACCCAGCGGGCAGGTCCAGGGCACCGGCAAGCTGCAGGGCTGCGGGCACAAAGTGAGTTTCAGTTCCGGCTCAGGCCCGGGAGCGTCTGCACCAGCACGGGGCGTCCCTAGGAAACTACCTGGTGAAAGTGGGGAGGAGTGCAGGAGGGGTAGGAGCGGGATGCACTACAGTCCCCTCCCCTCTTCTCCCTACTCGCAGGGAGCATGCATTGCACGAATCGGCGCGCACCCCCCTCGCCACCCCAGACTTAGCTTGGGGAGCGAGATTAGCGGCTGCGGAGAAGGATTCGGAGGCAGATTCGGAGGCACCCTGGGATGGCCCAGCCCAGGACTGCGAGCCTGGCCACTGGGGCTGCAGGAGAGGGAGAGGGTCATGAGAGCGTCCCCCGGAGGTTCCCCCTTACCTTGCACTGCCAGGAGGACGCCCCTTAAAAGCATGGTGGCGCTTCAGGGCGGAGGACCAGAAAAAGGTGCAAGCCGCCAGACCGCTGGGACTAGCAGCTCCCAGTGGAGGGAAGCGTGGGAGGTGGGGGTGCCGGGGACCCAGGGAGGGAGAAGTCGAGAGGCAAAGCGTGCACTCGGAGCCGCCCAACTTTGCAAAGCTCCTGCAGCTTAGAGGAAAGCTAAAGCTACAGAATGGAGAGAGCGGCTCGCTCTGCTGCAGCCACGGGTCTGACCGCGTCCCCTACGCCCGCGCCGCACAGCTGGTCCTGGGCGAGGATGGGGCTGAGCGGGGAGGAGACAACTGCACACTTTTGAAAAGCTAGCCAGGACTGTCTGGGAGAGGAGATGTCGGGATGCAGTGCCTCGGCTCAGGGTTTTAAAGCTTGGGACCAGACCCCTTGCAGACACTTGGTGGGGGCAGGCCTTCCAGGAGCCACTCCGCTGGGTTGGGACAGGAGGCCCTCCGCCCCGCCCATCCGTGGTGGGAACCAGTTTATTTCTGGGGACAGCCTCCCCCTGCATCTGGCATGCCTGCCCTGCAGGACTGGCCCTAATTTTAACTTCTCCCCAGAATGGAAGAGAGTGGAATTCTCCCAGGAAAACCTAGAGGAAATTCTGGAAACTGGCGGGGGTTTCAGCATTTATGGCCCAGTTATGCTAACCTTGGAATACCACCCCTCCCCTTTTTATAGCAGTGGAATGTCTGGCATGCCTGGTGCTCAGCATTCCCTCTGTCCCGGTAAAACGGGGGCATTCCTTTCCAGAGAGCCATGATTAATTAACAGAAGGTTTCTAATTTGGGATGTGGGGCAAGGGGGATGGTGATATGGGGGAGATACCCATGTGCTACAGATCTGCTTGAGCACTAAGTGGGTCTTTGAAAATGTTCTTTTCTGATAATGAAAGTTGTGGAGTTTGTTGGGGGTTTTTTCTCCTCTCAGTCCTCATTACAATTTCATGCAGGCAATTTTATGCCTAGGATGGTGGTTGTCAAACTTGAGGGTGCATCAGAACCCTCTGGAGGACCCCACCATCAGAGTTTCTGATCCAGTAGATCTGGAGTGGGGCCTGAGAATCTGCATATTCCTAACAAGTTTCCAGATGCTGATACTGATGCTGCTAGTCTGCAACCACACTTTGAGGGCTACTGGCCTAGCCAATCCCAGTCAACCATCAAAGCTTTCACCTCACATGCCATCACCTGGTTTACAGACTCCCCTGGTTTTCCTTGTCCTTTATCAGCAACTCCTTCTGTCTCCTGTTTCATACTTAATGGGTCCCAACATGAACGCCTCATATTCCTTCTCAAACTTACCTCCCCTCTACATCTTCCTCTTCTCAGTTCAAAGAACCTTTCTCCTCCAGTTATTAAGGACAAAAAACTTAGAGTTATCCTTGAATTTTCCCTTTCTCTCAAGACATGACCAAATTCTGTCAGTTCAGGATTCAGAATATAGCAGGTGCTGACTATGCTCCATGCCCACCATGACTGCTCTGATCTAAACAGCCATCATTGTAAGCTGGGATATGACAGCAGACTCCCAATGGCGGTCTCCCCACTTCTTCTGCCTTGCCCACCTCCAGTCCATCCTTAACACAGTGGTCAGGGAATCCTTTTAATACAGAAACTTGGCCATGTCACTTCTAGACTGAAGACTGCTAACAACTTCCAAATCATTTAGCAAAATCCAAACTCTTCACAATGACCTACTAGGTCCTAAAAGACCTGTCCGCATGCCCCTATAACTCTGACCTTATCCATTCTGTTTACTCCACTCCACCACGTGGACCTCTTAGCTGGTCCTCAAACAGTCCAGCTGTTATCTCTGAACTTTGCACTGGCTGTTCCCTCTGCTTAAAATGCTTTTCCCAGAAGAGCCATATAACTTACACCCACACTATCATCAGGTCTTTACTCCGATGTCACCTTCAATATTAGAAAACAGCCTTTTCTCTAATAAGAAAAAAGCCCCTGGGGTCCTTTTAAAATAAGTTTGGACTAATTTTCATGAGTTTTCTGTAAGCAATGACTCAAATGATCTACAATTTGTTTAATGTGCATGCATTTATTTGCTAATAATATTAAATAACATTTATTGTGTTTATTAGCTAATAATAATAAGTTATTATTATTATTAGCTAAAGGCTGTTTGATGACAACAGTCCCATCAGCTGGGATGGCAAGTTTATCCTTGAAGAAAGATCTGGACCGCACATCGGTGTCTATGACAGACAGTTTCCAGAGAAGGGAAAGGGTACTGCACAAAGAGAGGGCCCAAGAGGCAATCCAGAAAATCTACAAATTATGTGTGTTGACCTATTTCCTTTTGTCACTAATCATGGAACCACATGGTCATCCACAGCTTTATCACTTGGGAAAATAGCATCAGGCCTCAAGGTGGAAACTTCCTGGTACTTTCTTCTTCAAGATCTAGCTTAATTAAATATGTTCAAATAATGCATGTGTAGTTCTGGTTTCTAGAAAGCACTCAAAAAACGTTAGTCTTGTGGTGGGCTGAATGGTACCTCCCCAAAAAGATATGTCTACAACCTAGAACATGTAGAGGTGACCTTATTTGGGAAAAGGAGCTACATAGATGTGATTAAGTTAGGGATCTTGAGATGAGATCATCCTGGATTACAGGGTGGACCCTAAATCAATGGCAAGTGTCCTTATAAAAGACAGAAGAGAAGTAATGGATACATGGAAAGATGGAGACAGAGATTGGAGTGATGCAGCCCCAAGCCAAGGACTGCCTGCAAGGAACTGCCTGACACTGCAAGGGCAGAGAACAGATTCTCTCCTAGAGCTCCAAAAGAGTGTAGCCCTGCCGACATCTTGATTTAGGACTTCTGGCCTCCAGATCTGTGAGAGAATAACTAACGTTCTGTTGTTTCAAGCCACCCAGTCTGTGGCAATTTGTCCTGGCAGTCATGGGAAGCTAATATAGAGAATGTTATGCATCAGGCAGACACGTGCCAGGCACTTTAAATGTGTTATCTCATTCAATGTATGCATCTTCCCCATGAGAGATAACCATTGTTATCTCTATTTTACAGGCTAGGAAACAGGCCTAGAAAGGGCAGTTCATTTGTTCAAAGTCACACATCTTGCCAGTGTGTAGCCAGAATTTGACAGCATATATTACACTAACCCTAAAACAAAAGTCTCTTTCTTTATAAAAGCAGCCTATACCACACACAAGCAAAGTAACCTGCTGTCTCTGTTGGCATCCACACAAGGCTTGCCTCACACAGAGCCCAGGCCATTCTTGTGCCCTTCGCCACTCTTTTCTGCATCCTGCTCTCCTTAGGATGGGGTCCTACTTTTTGATGCATGACTTCTGGCCTGGAGTTCTCCAAATTCTTGCTTTTAAGTTTCTAGGTACAAGAAAGGAGGTTGAAACACTGATGCCTCATGCAGGAGCCTGTATGACTCTGTTCTCTTTCTTCACTCATAGCCAAGTGAGACATTGGAACAAGCTTATCTGTAGAAGGAAATAAAGAAATCCAGTGTTTATGATGTTATCCAGTGTTTATAGTGCCATTGAACAGTAAGTTCAGCAGACATTTTCTTAGTGTCCCCTATGTGCCAGCTGTGCTCAGGGCTGGAAATCTGGGGGTGAACAAGACACAGTCGCTGCCTCTGAGACAGAAGACTGACCCATGAAAAGACTATTTTAATAAAATATGTCCATGAGATAGAACAAGAGCTGCTGCAAACATAAAAAATCTAGGGTCCAGGATGGTAACATAAATGAATCGGGGAGACAATGGGGAGCGATGGGAATGATGGTAAACTAAAGGGCATTGCTGGCACCAGCTTGAGGCAAAGCTGCCATGGTGGGACAGAGATCCAACACTGTCCTTTCTGCCCATGTTTCAAAAGAAGCCCAATGTCCAGATTTACATGTAATCGCTCTTGATTTTTAAATGCTGTCAATTAATCAAAACAAATTATATTTAAAGCTTGTGGGAGTAGAACAAAACCCATTGGGTTTTCAATTCTTGGGCTGGAGTTTGCAGCACCAAGATAGAACCAAAGAGTTGGAGGATGGGATACTTCAGCGCCACTCCTCCTGGCGGCTGAGGTAGTCAGGCACTCATGACCACTCCCATTCTAGAGGAGAGAAAACTGAGGCAGAAAGAGTCTAGATGAATTTTAACCGAGGTCACATACCTCCAAGTGGAGGGACCAGATGAGAAGTCATTAGCTAGACTCTTGATTGGCTAGTATTTGGGCACGTGAAAAGGACTTTGTAATACTCTAGGTCCTGTACACACATAAGGCTATTCATACTACCCTTTATAGTAACTATACTTTGGTTGCTTTCTACTATGTATTATGTGTTTTAAAATTATAATCTATGATATAACCTCTGCTTTATGACAAGACATTATCTCTGCTGTGGATTTTTGTCTGTCCCTGTCTGTCTCTGTCTCTGTCTCTGGGTCTCTGTGCAGCAAGCACTCTGTCTGAAGCTCTCCCTGCCTGGCATTCTACATTCCACATTTTGCTCTGCATTGCTTTCATGTTCTTTCTCTCTCTCTCTTCAACATACCCACCGACATGCCCCTACTCATTTCCTGCTATAAGGCTGAAAATGAGATGGTAAAATAATTCCAGGCTTTGTGGCTTGTCCTGCCAGTGACCTTCAGTGCATTCCAGCGAGAGGTGTATGTGGGCTCTGCCTTGAGGCTGACTGGTAGTGTCCCTTAGTTTCTGCCCAGCACCAGCTGCCTTTCACCCCCAAGGGAGAGTCATGTGCCCACTGTGGTTCTGAATCATCCACTGTGAGAGACCAGGGCCCATGGTTAACCAATTCTTACAAATCTCCTAATATTACGAAATGTATAACCCCACTGTTCAAATTGGCACATTCAAATGACCTGAATCAGTAAAGCAGATATTTCTTTTAGAGTAGGCATTTAAAAGGAAACAGATACTTAAATAGACACGTTCTCTCTGTCATCAGTCTTTCCTCCATCAGCTCACTGTGAACCTGAGCCTGGAGTCAGACATCCTTCATGGTAGTTTGAATGCAACCTCTTTTTTTTTTTTTAATCAAAGTTCTCTGGGCTGGCTCATCAAAGTGGTAATACTACTATATTTTGTTGAGTGTTTGTAATGTGCCAGGTGATTTCCTGGTCCATTTATAAGGGAAGAAACAAGACCCAGAAAGTTGAAGTGACTTGCCCATGGGCACGGGGCCAGAATGTGAACCCAACTCTAGCTACCGCCAATGCCCACTTGACCCCTATACTTCCAGTGCAGGGGAGGTTTGAGCAGATGCTTTGGAATGTCCTGTTTTTAGATTCCCCTGTCTCCTTCCTCTCTCTCTAGGGTGGGCTGAGACCAGGAAGGTGATCAGAGTGGAACCTACCTCTCCATTTCATGTCCATTCCACTCCAACACCCACTCCCACACCGGCCATTTGCCTTTCCTCAACTGTGTCTTCTTGTCCGCTCCTCTTGTGTTCTCATGTGCTCTTCTTCCTGTTCAGAATCTAAATGCCTTCCTCCCCTTCTCCAGTTGGTAAACTTGTAATGGATAAAATTTTGTCCCTCAACCCACAAATTCATCCACTGAAGTCCTAGCCCCCAGGACCTCAAAATGCAACATCTTCGGTGACAGGGTCACTGCAGATGTAATTATTTAAGATGAGGATACACTGGAGTAGAGTAGGCTCCTCATCTAATATGACTGGTCCTTATAAAATGGGGAGATTCGGACACAGATACACACAGGGAAAATGTAAATGTGAAGGCAGAGATCAGGGAGATACTTCTGCGAGCCAAAGATCGCCAGAGATTGCCTGCAAACCACCAAAATCTAGGGGAGAGGCCTGGAACTGATTTTTTCTCACAGCCCTTAGAAGAAACCAATCCTTCTGACACCTTGATTTTGACTTCTGGCCTCCAGAACTGAAATTTCTGTTGTTTAAGCCACCCAGTTTGTGGTACTGCATATGCAACCTTAGGAAACCAATATGCTCCTATTCATTTCTCAGACCTCGTTCAAATGGCTCTCCCTTCATGTCAGTGCTTCACTGTCTAAGGTGCAGTGAGTATTGTGCTATATTGCAACAACTTTGTTATCTGCAATGAAAGCTGAGATTTCAAGTCTGCTTTATTTTTGTGTCTGCTCTGGTGCCATCTCTGTGCATGGCTAATTATGGGTGCTCAGTAAATCCTTTTTGAAGGGAAGGCTAAGGACCCATGTAGCCCGTGCAGAGGCCTGCCTAATCTGCAACCCTGTGATTAGAAGAAAAAGAACTAAATTGAAAATATAGGTCACCCAGGGGGATATTTATGGAAATGAATGAACTGCACAGGTGTACTTTAGGAGCATAGAGCAACAGTCTGATTATGAAGCCAGTGCAGGCCTTGGGGGTCAGAGCAGCACATCTGGTAACGTCTGGGCAGGGAGGGAGGGCAGAGCAGGCTCTCAGAAGCCCACTTTCATAAGAGGCAGAGCAGGCTGCAGGGAGAGAACTATGCTCCTCAAAGGAGGCACCAGGCCTTTTACATTGAAGGGAAATAGAGATTGTGAAACCTGCCACCTGAGGTTGTCCCAGCCCAGCCTCGTGGACTCGTCTGGGCCCAGGAGAAAAGCTGGGCTGTTGGGAAAACAGGAAAGAACCGTTCTGCTAAATCTCTGCCAAATATTGGGACACAAACAGACCTATGACGCCAGGGGCAGTGTTCAAAATAGAGCAGGAGAGCTGTACCATGTCCCATGTTGATGCAGACCACCAGCTCTTTGGCATTTCAGGGTCCATGCAGTGAGAGTGGGTAGCATGTGGCTGTGTCAGGGGGTGGGTACAGAATGGTGTATGAGCATGTATATTCACCTTTGAGATATCTCTTCAGTCCTGGGAGTTAAGCCTCAGTGTCAACTGTTGAGGCTAAGAGTGAGCTGAAGGACACTTGATATTTTACGTTAGCACCATCTGAAGAGTTGCTTCCTTTTTAATACGAAGGTTGGGCCCCACCAGACCAATTAAATCATAATTTCTGGCATAAGACCAAAGCACTGATATTTCCTTAAAGCTTCTGCAAGGGGACTCTACTGAGCCAGGGCTAAGAACACACTGGCTTAATCTTCTTATCATCAACAAAATTAAGTACTATTAGTATTAACAGGAGAGAAAAGGAGCTGTTTAAAATTAGCAAGAAAGTGTGGTACCAGGACATGGAGGATAATTGTCATTGAGACCACGAACTCTAGAGCCAGGCCACTGGGGTTCAACTTACAGCTCTGCCAGTTACTACATGTGAACCTAGAGCACATTGTTTGGTCTCTCTATGCCTCAGTTTCTTCTTCTATAAAATGAAAAATATAATAGTACTTATATCACAGTGTGGTTATGAGTACCAGATAATTTTATGGTGTTAGAGTACTCAACAGAGTACTCTGTGGCACACTGTGAGTATTAATGTTAATGTTCCACCAAAGAGCATTTTTTACAGATCTGGGCTTGCCATTGAATTTGATGATGAAGTCTATCCACCCAAACAGCCTTTCATATAGTTTCCTGACTTTGTGAGTTGATGAGATGCAGAAACTAGAAATATAAATTGGACAATTGATAAATAGTAGCTTTGATGTTCTATGAAAATAGAAGAAAACTATAAACTCTTGAGTAGATACCAATATAAGTACCAATAACTAGGACATTAAAAATAGTAATGCAGAAGATAGTTTCAGGATTAAAATAGAAATATTTGTTTGATGACACCTGAGGTAGAGCAAACAAGATGGAATGGACTATATGAAGAGGCATCTTACAGGATTATGTTTCTAGAGGCTACGGGAAATTATCTTGGTCCTAGGTTATAGCCTGGGGGCCAAATTTGCCTGTGTCCAATAAAAGTGTTTTCTGGAAAAAAAAAAAGAAAAGAAAGAAAGGAAGGAAGGAAGGAAGGAAGGAAGGAAGGAAGGAAGGAAGGAAGGAAGGAAGGAAGGAAGGAAGGAAGGAAGAAAGAAAGAAAAAAAGAAAGAAAGAAAGAAAGAAAGAAAGAAAGAAAGAAAGAAAGAAAGAAAGAAAGAAAAGAAAGTTTTATGTGAGACATCTTGTCTCTGAACTGCTAGAAGCCCACATAATTCTTCCCAAACTGCTTTTCTCATTATCCATTTTAAAACTTCACATACACATTTACTTTTTATTTATTTTATGTGAAAGATTTATTTATTTATTCACCCATAGCAGCTTTGAATTAGATTTGTGAGTATCTAATTCATTAGACTCAGCATTTCTCTCATGATGGTGGGGAGCAGGGATGTTATATGAGGAACTTTGTTCCCTCACCTCTAGACTTGATTCTGAAACAAAGCAATAGGATTGAAATGGATTTTTTTTTTTTCACTCCAGCTTGGAAATGCCTAGCAGTTGGGTTGCCTTCTGCATCTCTGTTCTGTTTTCATACTGGGCTAACAACATCAACACATTCTTCCAATAGAGAACAACATTCCCCTTTGTGGCATTCCCATATCTATTGAGTCTTGCATTCTATTCCTTCTGCAAGGTTTAATTTCTTTATTTTTGCAATACATCTTTAAGTATCTTTATAAGTATCTTTAAGCAAATATCTATGAGAGGTCAATTCTCCCAATCTTTGAAAACATCGGTCATAAAAAAAACACACACACATTTGGATGTAGGCTTCTAAATTAAAGTTCTGGGTGAAGATAGTGGATTGAATATACTCATCCAGAATTTGCTTCTCCAGAAACCATTTAAAAAGTACAATGAATAGTCATTATGCAGAAATTATGGACTTTTAAGTATATGGAGAATGGGAGAAGACACAACAACATTTTGGAAGACAGAAGATGAATAAATGAAAACTGCCCAAGTAGATCAAAGAAAGTCAGACTTGAAGCTGGCTCAGTTATTCCACAACTTCATCAAGAATCCAGCAGATGGTGACACCAGGTAATATTGGTGTCGCCAATAATGGGGGTGTAAAAGGTGGGTTAAAACAAGGAGGATTAGAAAAGCTATTTGAGGAGCACTAGCTTCCTAGATCTCCTCCATACCCCATGCTACTGATGACTACTCCTCCCTGCTTATATTAGTCAGAGTTCTCCAGAGAGATAAAACTAATAGGATAAAACCAATAGTAGACTATGAGTAATGGGCTTTTGCCTAGGAAAAATATTCAGGGAATGGATGTACTAGAATGCTGAGTGGAAGATGGCTTATGACCAGAGGAAAAAAGTGGTATAGAATACATTATATTTGAAAGAGAAATGAAATCAGTTGGGACCAGACAATTTTTCCAGGAATTATTAAGAAGTGTCTAAATGGGCTCTGTAACCTGCTATCATCACCTCAGCCTCTGCCCACACTCCCTGCCACCTCCAGTCTATGTAAGACAAGGTTAGGGAGGGAAAGGAGAATGCTGTGAGGTGGGTGTTGTTGGTGAAGGACAAGTACTGTGGCTTTTCCCTCCTCTCTCCCTGGGAGAGGAAAGAGAAGTTGCCTTTTTCCAAAACCTCCCCTATGAGAAAAGGGCTTCAAATATCACTCTCAGAGATCTAGAGTATCCTACTGACATCTTTTTAGTTTGGGCTATATTTATACACTGTACTTGCTTGTCTATGGCTGTACCTATATGTCCTTGGGGAAAAGAAATGGAAAAGGATGACAGGGAAGAGAGAATGCAAGTGTGTAGCAATCTGTCTTCTCACTACTTGCTGGGTGGGGCAAAGCTGTGTAAGTTTCCTGTGGGTGCCCACAAGGAGCCAGGCTCAAGCCACCTTGCTAGCATCCTGCCCAAGAGGGTGACCCATCAAGCAAGGACTCCAGTAGCTAGAGTCTATGGGGAATTTCAACATGAGTCAAAGCTGAGGGTGAGAGGGCTGGGGTTTGAGGGGACCTCCCAGGTCAGGAGATAGGTCCAGGTGACATGACGAGTTAGAACCGGGACCCGCCATATAAGAACTAGCATGTTAGGCAACCTGCAGTCAAAGAGGTGTGAATGTGAACTGGTTTGATTTTCTCTACTTGCTGCCTTCAACCGTGCTTTACTGAATCTCCCTTGACTATTCTTCAATGACATCTTATACAGGTTCCATAGATTCTGGTCACTTGCATATAGAAAAGTTCACCACCAGAGAGTCTGTATTTAGACATGTGCCACAGAGAGAGGAATGCTATCTGAGAGGGGACCACAATAGCACCAGTTAGGTGAATATTTTTTTCTTTTTTTCATCCATCTTTCCTAACCCTGCATTGCAAGAACCGAGACTAGAGGAAAAAGAAAGAAGGAGAGTGACTGTGTAGACAGTGTCCTTTCTCAACTCTAGAAAGACACCTAGCTGGTGGTGTGAGTGGGATGAAGATTATTCAATTGGATACACATCTGAAGTTTTAGACTAGACTGAATAGGACTTTTTTAGATGTAGAAATAGCTTGAGGCTAAGCTTCCAGGAACAATGCCCCAAATCATACCATAGAAATGGCTCAATGAGGAAATGCCATTGTCACCTTAGACATCAGGAACCCAACTACACTAAGCCTATTGCAACTGTTAATGCCCCCAAAAGTCAAATACCATTGCTATCACCCAAGCCAACAAAATGATGGCATTGAATAGTGCTTACATGTTTTGTTAGTCACGGATTTAAATCTCACATAGGTGCATCTGATTGGTGGAGTCTAGATCACATGGTTTTATTCTAGCTGAAAATGAAGCTGGGGATTTGAGCTCCGAGTTCTGTATCAGAGAGGTAGAACTTAGAACATGGAAATTCATATTTAGAAAATCTTTTCAGAAGATTATGAGTCATTGCAAATGTGACATGTCCATTATAGCTAATATGGTTTAAAATAAGATTGATTAACCTTTAATGGTAACTCATTAAAATGAGTATAATTAGGATAATAACAAGTGTTGGTGAGGATGTGGAGAAATTAGAACACTTCTGTATTGCTGGTAGGAATGTAAAATAGTGCAGTTGCTATGAAAAACAGTATGGCAGTTCCTCAAATTTAAACATAGAACTATCATATGATCTAGCAATTCTACTTCTAGTTACACATGCAAAAGAATTGAAAATATGAACTCAGTTATTTGTATAGCACTGTTCCTAGAAGCATTATTCGTGATAGTCAAAAGTTTGAAGCAGCCCACATGTCCATCAATAGATGAATGAATAAATAAAATGTGTTGTATAAATAAAGTGAAATATTATTCAGCCTCAAAAAGAAATAAAATTCTGGACATGCTACAACATGAATGAACCTTAAAAACATTGTGGTAAGTGAAATAAGCCAGACACGAAGGACAAATATTGCATGATTCCATCTATATGATGTTCCCAGGGCAGTCAAAGTCATAGAGACAAAAATAGAATAGCGGTTACCAGGAATAAGGGTTGAGGGGAATGGAGAAATATTATTTCATGGACATAAAATTTCAGTTTGGGATAATGGAAAAGTTCTGGAGATGGCTTCACACAATGTGAGTATACTTAATTCCCCTGAACAGTACACTTAAAAATGGTTAAAATGGTAAGATTTATGTTATGTATATTTTATCACAATAAAAAATAAAATTGATTATTAGTTTTGAAAATCAAAATAAAATTGAAATTGACCAAATAATTTATTTCATTACCTTCATATTTTGGTAGTTACTCAAATGATAGGAAAAATTTTAAAAAGACATAAAGAATAATTTTTATTGTATGTTTTTGTACAGCACTGTTTATAGAGGCATTATGAAAGTGTGATACCCCTTACTTAGTAATAAGTAGATAACAGCAGGGTTATGAGTATGAATGTTGTGACTTAAACCCCTAAGAACTTAGATAACACAGTGACACCAGGTTAGCATGCATCAATGTTCAAGTCTCTCCATTTCGGTGGTAGTTCACACTCTGATAGTCCCTGGGCAATGAAAAAAAAAATGTAAAAGGCCTGGAATCTAGAACAGCAGAATGGGCTTATTGATGACAAAAAAATATCAAAAGCTAGTTTTCTTTTGTACAGGTCTTCACCTCATTTTCTTCAGCGTAAAAAAAGAAAAGCAATTATTAACAAACACATAATCAATAATAATTAGCACAGGAAGTTTGGAGCCAAATTTTCCCTGACCTCCAATTGACCTTCAGCAAGTCACTTAAGCTCTCTGCTCTTCTGCCTCCCTGACTCTACCATGAAAATCCCAGTTTCCTCACAGAGGTACTTGGAAATTCCCTGAGTTCACTGTTGTCAGGTAAATCCACAGCCTGCAGAAACCAAGGGAAGGTATTTTATTTCTTTCAAATTTATAAAAAAATCTATCAAATTTTATTTTGAGCAAGAATCAAGTGCTCATTTGGAGCAGTACTCCAAATAATAAAATAGAAATTTTACACACAACTGTTAGTTTTGTTATGACTTTCAGAAGTCAAAACACACTGGTTGCCTGTTGCAATGTATTTTCCACCCTATGTCTCTAGCCTCTTGTTGTCATGGTGATTTGCATTATCAAATGCTAAGAGGAAGTAGTTCAGCAAAGGGGCAAGAGGGCCAATCTTTTCCTTTCTTGCCAGCACTCTTGTTTTGTTTCCTACCTTGATCATCCTAGTGCAATTAAGTTGCAACCCTGAATCCAAGTATATGTTCCCAAGAACCTCTCCCAGTGCAGGATTTACAAAAGCTGCTTTGGAGTTGAAGCAAGCTATCTTGATCCTTTAAATGCAAATGACATTGTTACTTTAAGAGGAAATTAATAAATGTATCAGAAGGCCTTTTAGGCTTAAATTATTTTTTCAAGGATGGGAAGTTAATTAAAAGAGGACAGTATACAAAAGAAGACATTTTCCATATAAGCTATAAATACACTATCATTAATAAATTGCATTATAGAAAAGAGAAAACAATGAACAGTTTTAGATTCAGCATTTATTTAATTTAAGATGATGGCATAGAAGACATTGTAGTTAATATTTTAAGTAGCTAAAAAAACATATTTTTACAAAGCCATTCTTTAAAAAGACATGAGCATGAAAAATAAATGCATATACTCTAAAGAAATAAGCTTTTGTTTAGACTTTTGAGTCATATTAATGATTTACCTTTCTTGTGCCAACTAAAGATAATTTTAAGATATTAATCAGAATGCTGTATTCCTTGAGCAAAATTAACATTATAATGTGCTGACAAATTCAAAACAACTGTCCTGAGTAATGGAGTAATGAATGCATAGGGAAACTCCATCCCAAAGAAATTGGAAGCGTAATAATAGAAAGGAAATACTCTTTTTATTCCTAAAAACTGAGCTAAAGTTCCAAGTACTTTTCATTCAACAGTTCCAAATATCTTTTTCAACAGTGTCACTCCAAAATTAAAATGAGGGGAAATAAAGAGACTTCTACCTGCTCAGTCTATTCCTTTTAGAAATACAAGGTTAATTTTCATGATTAATAAGTCTTTGCTTGTTAAACTCAGTTGCCTCTGGCCCAGCATGGTGGTAAGGGCAAGGACTGACACCACACCAGGTACTGCAGTGGTGGTGTTACCCTAATATGGTTCCAAGAGTATAGGGTTGGGTCAGACTTTCTGGTTTCAAATCTCAGCTCCACCACTTAGCAGCTCTGTGACTTCAGACAAATTCCTTAACCTCTCTGAACTTTAGTTTCTTCTGTAAATGAGAGATAGAAACAGTCAGTATCTCCCAGGATGCAATAAGTTGATGCAAAGGCCTAATGCATAATAAGCATTCAACAAATTTTAATTATCTTCTTATTTTTGCTACAAGTTTGGATTTAACAACTCCTGAGTGCATAACTCACCTTACTAATAAAAAATTATTTAGGCAGGAGAATGCATTTATAAGCAAATGTAAAATGTAGTAGAATTCAATGATTTCTCCAGGTGCCCAGGCTATTTTCTGCTATAAATTAGAAGCACAGGGAACCATATAATTCCAAAATAAGAAGGTGAAGAAACCATGACGTGGGCCTTACCATGGGCAAAGAAGTTTCACAGAGGAGTCTTAGAATTGGAAAGCACCTGGATTCAGTTCTTAGCTTGGTCCCTGTAGTGAGCTGAACGCTGCACCCCAAAGTGTGTCAAAATCCTAACGCTCAGCACATGTGAACATGGCCTTATTTGCAAATAGGGTTTTTGCAGATGTAATTAAACAAAGGATCTTGAGATGAGATCATCCTAGATTTAAGGTGAGCCCTAAACTCAGTGATGAGTATCCTTTAAAAAGGCAGAAAAGGAGAATACAGACACAGCCAGAGAAGAAGTCCAGACGAAGATGTAAGCAGGGATTGGAGTGATGCATCTACCAGCCAGGGAATGCCATGAATTGTGGGAAGCCACCAGAAGCTAGGAGAGAGGCACAGAATGGGTGTTTTCCTCTGAGATTCCAGAAAGAATCAACCCTGCTGATCTTAATTTTGGACTTCTGGTCTCCAGAACTATGAAAAAATAAATTTCTCTTGTTTTAAGTCATCCATTTTGTGGTAATTGTTAAAGAAGAACTAAGAAACAAATACAATCATTAAGTTGGAAGAGTTAGTGGATCTCTCTGAGGACTAATGAGATCAAATATACAAAGGCACCTAGAAATAACAGGTGCTCAATAAATGTTAGTTGAAAACATTCTTTCTCTTGACCTTTGCAGCAACCCAGTTTTGTAAGGTAAGTGTTATCCTCATTTTCTGTAGAGGAAACAGATTCTTTGAAAAGTTGACCAACTGGCGTAAGGCCAGGTGAGTAAATGGCAGGTTTTTTGTCTCCAGTGCTAACACCTCAGCCACACCAGTTTGTCCTCTCTCTTGCCTGCAGAATCTCGCCATAATTCTCTGTTACTTACTACATCATGTCACTGTACTTGGCTAAACTGCCATGTGTTCAGTGAATCTAGAAAATAAAATATTTGCTAAGGAGGGAGAAGAGACATTAAAAGTGAAGTGTAAAAAAGGCAGCCTGAGGAAAGTACACAAGCTCCAAAAGGCAGATCATTCATCTCAAATATGGATGTTAGAGAAAGGTTGGCAGAAACATTGAAAGTTTCATATTAAGCCCTGAGGGATAGTGAGAATTTCAGAATTTTTCTGATCAAGAGTAGATATCACTGTAGAAATAGATAACTAACTATAATATCTCAAAGCCATTTCTGCTCACCTGAGAATTTCAGGCCAGGTTTGAGAGATAGTAGCTCTAGGAATCACGAAGAGTCTCAATGTTCACAGCTTATCCATTTGCAGGATTCAGGACTTTTTAAATTGTTATAAAGCTTTAGGTTTATAAAAAATGTGGAATATCTCACCTTTCACTCATCTCGAACATTTGTTTTATGTTAAAATGAATTTTAACCTGTTTCAGGAATTGAAAAAACATGTCATTTTTAACATAGGAAAATAAATGTTCAAACTTAGAAAGAATGCACAAAAAAACCCACTCTGAATTAAAACTTATTTTTAACTTAGCGGAACCAAAACATTTGAGGAAATTCTGCCTTGTAAGGATGTGAGGCAGTGGGCTCTCTCACGTGTGGTAGGAGTAAAAATGTTTTCATCCTCTATGGAGGGCAATGTGGCAATACTTATCAAAACTTAAAATGCTCATACCATTTTATCCTTGTGATTCACATCTCCAATATTTGTTTTATGCAGGAATTTATAATACAAATATGCTTACATATATCCAGAATGATGTATGCATGTTCAAAATTATTCATGTTAGTATTGTTTATAATATTAAAAGATTAGAAGTAACCTAAATATGCATTAACAAGGGTGTGGTTACATCATTGTGATACCTCTATATAATACAATACTACAGAGGTATTTTTTTTTTAAAAAAAAGGAGACCCTTTTTATTGACTAATTTGAATAATCTCCATGAAATGTTATTAAGAAAAAACAAGGTACAGAATATGGCAAACATTATGCTAAGTGGGAAGAATATGTATACTTATCTTGTATATAGAGTATCTATTAAATGTTTCACACAAAACTGATGACATTGGTTGCATTGGTAAAAGTAAACTGAGTGGCTGGAGACAAAGAGGAGGAGGGGTTTTGAGGCACAGCTGCAAATCCTTTGGCTATCTTCCTATCAGGAGACCTGTGACTATTCTCTTGCACCCTGGTGGGCCTTTGCAACTGACCTAATGAACAGAATGTAGTAGAAGTGCTGCAAGATGTCCAAGGCTACCTTTGAAAAGGCTATACAGGTTCCTCTTGTGATAATCATTTGGGAGGTAAGAGGCTCAGACACCAGGAGGCCACCAGTGGAGAGGCCACACAGCGAGACACAGAGAAGAGGGAGGAGGGAGAGGACTATTGAGCCCCAGCTGCTCTGGTCCCCATGAGGCTTCTCATCTCAGGCACCGGACAGGTATGTGAGGAAACCCAGCTCCAGCCACCATCTGACAGCAGCTACAAGAGACAGTCGAAAGAAGAACCAACCCGCTGACCCCCAGCTTCATGGCTGAATAATGTTTTCATAACTGTTTTACACTGCTATTCTGGTGTGGTGTGCTCCACAGCAAATGTAACTGAAAAAGAGGCCCCTCACTGTTTGCCCTTTATACATTTTCAACTTTAAATCATGTAAATGTATTTTCTATTTAAAAAGTAAATAAAACTTAAATTACCCCCAAATTCCCTGGTTTAAGCTATTGTTTATACTCAGCCCTCGAAATGGCTTGAATATCCTCTGGACTTACTGACAAATGGAGAATCCCCCTGGTATTAACTGAGAAGTGCTGGAACGTACCGTCCCAACCCCCACTGCTGCAAACAAATAAAAACCTTGCTTTCTCAACACTGGAAATTAATTATTTGGCCATTAACATATGCAAATATGTCCAACTTTGTTAACATTAAATAAATGCATCCCATTAATTACATTCTGATTGTAAAGTGAGAAATATACCTTTACAATGGAGGGTATCACCCACCATTGTGATACCATCATAACCAAGCATCATAAATAGAAGACTAACGTGACATTATATGCCCCCAGATGCAATGCGACATGAAGTATATAGCATCACCTACAAAGAATTTGCTCCAAAAATGTTGACCTTGAACCTACTCAGACCTTTTGATCTAACTTCAAGGTTACAGGGAATGTAGGTGATAGAGGAAACAATTAGACAAATTTAGACTATGGAACATTCTACACCATGAGGAAACAATCACACAAATTTAGTCTATAGAACATTCTACAAGATAATGGGCCTGGTTTCTTCAAAACAGTATTGGTGTAGAGATGAGGAAACGGGCATTCTCATGCACTGTTGGTGTAACTGCATGAATCTCCAAGGCCGTGCATATGCCTGGCTCAGAAAAATCCCTCTATTTACTCTCAACACCAACATGCATTCGTAAATAAAGTTTGAGATCATCAGGATTTACATCAATGAATAATTATACAAGAACTGACAAAGCAGAATAATATCACTTAGAACAAAAGAGTAAAGATTTGATTCAACTAAATTTATTGTGAGTATATTATGTACTATCACTTTAGGTACCAGGTATTAGCACCTAGATTATATCCAAGTTACTGTAAATATTACTGAAGAAAAGGGAGAATTTAATCAGTATCTTCATGTCTCTCTCAGACCAAAGTTCTTTTTTAAAAACTTAATCCTTTGGTCTCATGAAGAATTCCTGTAACAGTGCGTAATTCTTTAATATACTTAAAATGGCCTGAGACTGAGTTAGAATTGCAATGCTAAGATAGCTAGTAGGTACATTAGAGTAAATTAATTATGTATATCCAAAAAGGATCTTCATATTTTTCTCTGCCTACAGTTGTTCTGAGCTTTACTATGTCATCAAAAGGGGGACTCAGCAACCTAATAAAATTCACTATTTATGCCTATACTCACATCAGTGATATTTTAAGGCCATCTCATTAGTAGAAATATTTGTACTCAACCTATTTGGGAAGCCCTTGGAAAAGAAATATGCCAAGCATATCAAAAGGACATAGCTCCCCTATGGAACAGGGATTTATTTATTAAAATGTTACAGTCAATACCAATATTAGGTTCATGCTACTGTTTCATTTTTTTTCTCACCAGAAAACCATAAGATATCAGGCCACTTAAGAATCTACTGAGTTTAGAGTGAAATAGTACTTAGCATTTAGAGAAAATAAAAATTTAGGAGAAATTAGAAGTGAAGATTATTCTCTCTATTTTTCTATCTGTTCTGCTGTATTACTAAATTTTAATTTAAGAAATGAGGATCAATAAAGTGCTTGCCTTTAGGGGCGTCCCATGGCTTCCGAGGGTAATGATGAGGGGCCTCATTTCTGTGACTGTGGTAATGAGAGAGAATTGAGACCAAAGCATCCCAAGAAACACTATATTTCACTCTTTTCCTGTGATAGCCCACTGACAAATTGAGTGGCTTCCAAGCCCAAGACTGGCTTACCTTCCTTTTCAAAACACCAAGATTTAGTCTTCATTCTAGTGTATTGGTTGAGAGAATGGACTTCAAGTCTCTCTTCTACCATTTACTTCCAGGACACAGGCAAATTAGTCTTTAGGCCATGGTTTCTTCATCTGTAAAATAGGGATAATAATAGTAACTAGTTTATAGAACTATTAGAGGGAACTAAATGAATAAACCATGTAAAGCTCATAAAACTCTGTAACCATGTAAAGCCCATAGTACACAATATTCATGCTTTTTAGATTCATTTTCTGTAGATGGCATCATGCTAGGCACTAATATATAATGATGAATAAGACAGCCTTCCAGTCTAGCTGAGGAGCAGACACGAGTGTGAGTCATTATAATGCTATAATTGAAACAAATCAACATAGAGAACACAGACAGCCCTCTCTAATTTGCTTTGGTTTATGCTGGGACTCCTGAAATGCTTAGAACGTCACAGGCTAGAGATACTTTGGCAAGCTCTTGAAAGATAAAATAAAATTCTCCCTTGAGTTGAATGATCTAAAATCACACATAGAAGGGCCAGGGGCATGCTCTTTACTCTCTAAAGCCCTTATTTTTATGTCCATTATAACATTATAGCTTTATTCTGTGCATACGTATATGAACACTGCCACAGTTTTCCTAGGCCCAGGTCAGCTGACAAATTGTACCAAAGGTTTTGAGTTGTCCAGAATTTAGGTCAAACTAGCACTTTGAGAGTTATTGTTATGGTTTTCCTTGGGGGAGGGTCGCATAGAATGTCCTCTTGGCTTAAGAAAAAGTTAGTTTGGATTTATATTATGATATTATTGCTCTTAAAACAGAGAGTGTTTTCCCCTTTGCTTTAGTTACTGGGAAGATTGAAGACAAACTGGCTATTTGACAATAGAAATTATACAAGGCCATGTGCTACTCTGTCCTCTTGTTTTAAATTCTTAGCTATATCTGATATCTTTGAGTTTATTTAATTTGTATGGCATGCATTTTTGAAGCAATTTCATATCCTCTTCAAATGAGAAAAAAATATATTATAGAACTCTAAAATAATGGCTAAGTAATAAAATGGTACCCTCAAAGGTTTAATACTACCCTTCTCAAAGGGCTTTATTTACTCCTGGAGAAGTTACTCAGTGACAGATCAAGTATAAAGTTCCCAGCCATCAGACACTAGGGCAGGGAAGGGGGATAGCAGATAGGATAGTACATTAGTAAAGTTTTTTCTTCAAAAGAAATCACTCAGATGTGTTTGTTAGAGCAAACAGTCCATCTAGTACTAAGCTAGCTAGGACACATTTGAAAGAGAGGCTATTAAAGGCCAATGGAAATTCTGAAATCAGTGACTTGGAACAGGTCCACCAGACAGCTCAACTGGACAGCCACCAGGACCATTTCTAACAGAGACTTGCAGGAGACAAACTGTGGCAGTGGAAAGAACTAGAAAATTAGGAGATACACATACTCACGCACAGATACAACATCAAAACACACCAAATAACCCTATAATGTCTGAACAAGAAAGCCACTTCTGGGAATATATATATATATATATATATATATATATATATATATATATATATAAAATGTGTGTGTGTGTGTGTTTATAAATGAATAACTCACTCCTGAATTACCCTGTGATCAGATAAAGATATTTATATCAAATGGCTCACCAAAATGAGGAGAACATAAAGTGACAACTTTATAACTTTATGTAGACCTATACAGACACAAGGACACATACCATTCATATAGTTTACCTGTATACACATCACATTCACATAGCTCTACTTTTTGCTAATATTCTGTAAATATTAACTCTTAACTCTCCCAAGTAGTATGTTTTAGGTTTTATCATCTCTGTTGTCAGGAGCCATAGAAGTTAACTAATTTGCTCAGCACACAAGTGGTGGAGCTGGGCTTCCATCCCAGGTCTGGGGAACTCCTCTGTAGACTGTGCAATTTCCACTCAACCATGTGAGTTGGGGAAGAGTAGGCAGTAGAAGACTTGGAGATAGCTTGGAGGCCACTGAGGAAGAAGGTATTTGAAAAAGCAAGCTTTGCTAGCACAAAAGATTAATTAAGCCTATACTATCTTTTTCTATTACTAAATCCTACTTAGAATCTTGGTGAAAACTTTACATGGTCCAGTTTTGACATTAGTCTGAAAAGACCTCTTTGGCTGCTTATTTAGAAAAGGCATATTTCATCAGAGACAGTTTCAATGTCTGTGCACTGAGAGATCCTGCTGTTAACTAGCAGAGTCATAGGCTGTGCCTGCATGATGCCAAATCAGGAGGAAAAGCTAACAATTCACTCAGGGCCTGGAATTTAACTACATGATCAAAACTTCTGGGTTTGGGGAAACATCTGGAGGTCTGACATTGAGAGACACAGTCTGAGCCTCAATTGCTATTTTACTTGGTATATGCCCTGCGTGAATCATCAGAGAGCTAAAACAGGAAGCATCAGAAGGCAAAGCAATACAGCCTAAGGAAAGTCAAGTCTCTCCACCATTCATTATAAAAGGGTGAGGCTCCTAAGGTTTTGGTTGGAACCCAAAGTCAAGGTTTGAGACCAAAGGGACGGAGCCAGAGATGCTGCTAGAGGTGATGAGGGAGCACTGGGGCCCAATAGTGAGAGGAAGAGAATGAACACCAGCCCAGAGGAGCAAAGATGGGAGAGGAGTTGAGACCTCAGAGCCAAGAACAGACAAGAAGCAAAAGCAGGCTGGGATGAGAGTTGTGATGACCCGTGCCAGGGCCAATGGGGGATAGACATGCTGGAGAAGACACCGGTCATTATTTCCTGAAGTTCTGCGTGCTGAATTTTATTTATGTAGGTTGAGGAACAGAGAGGCTTAAGTACATATGTTACTCACACTAAAAAATGTTCTTGATAAAAATTGGTTTAGTAATCAGCTTTTTTCTGGATTTGCTTTTTATAGGAAGTGCATAGGGGATGGTACGTATAAGATGAGAAAAAGGCTGTGAACATCATTTTCTCTAATTTAAAGTCAATACCATAAAACCATCCTCCGACAAAAGTAACAGCTTTGGGGAACTAATGTGCCAGGCACTGTGCTAAGTGCTTTACATGCACAATTTCATTCCATCCCCGCAAAACTCCCAGAGATAGATACGATTATTATCTCCATTTGACAGATGAGGAGACCGAGGCTGGGAGAGGGTGAATAATTTCCCCACATCCAGGGCCCTCTCTGACTATAAAAGCCTGTGCTCTTAAATCACTCTCATTTGCAATTGTTAGACTACAGTTTTCAAAGTCACTCCACATATAATATAATATTTGGTTTTTCGATAACTCTGGAAGCAAGCATGGTTTCAAACCTCGGCTTTTCTCCTTCCTAGCTGTGCTACCTTAGTTCTCTTAAACACTCTGAGCCAGGATTTTAGCATCTGTAAAATAATAATAATGGTGTCTAATTACCCATGGGCCTGTAAGGAGGAATAAATTCACTACTGGATGCATAAGTGTGCCCAGAATAAAGTGAAAACTAAAGAAATGACAGCTCTATTGGCTGGCAGAACAGGGTGGGAGTTTATTCCCAGACAAGCAGAGGAAACCTTGGGGAGGTGGAGGGGCTTATTCAAGGTGACCTGCTCAAAAAGGCAGATAGATCTAGGAGCTAAACTTAGATCATCTAATGCTAAGTCCAGCATCCTTTCCCTAGACTTATTGACCCTACATCAGGTCCATGACACAAGTGAGTGATGCTAAGTGTGGCTTGCTTTCCCAAAGGATTGCGGCAGCTGCTGTAACAAGCAGCCTCTGGTGCAGGTGCACTTCAGTTCAGGGAAAACATCTGGATGCTCTTCATGGCAGCTTTGAAAGGAAATTTTCTCTTTTTTGTTGGCATGAGTATACAATAGGTTTTGAAAAGTGCAGTTCAGAGCACTTCTACTCCTAATTCCCCCAAAACAAAGACATGTGCTTGGCGTGTTGCCTGAAGGCCTGATGGTGTGTGCTGAACTACAGGCTATGCTGTTGTTGAAATGATCGGGATTTAACGGATGTTATCTGGCTCCAATATGGGAGGATGTATTTCTACCTAGTATATTGGTTTGGAGAGAGAGGGAGGGAAGGGAGAAAAGAGAGAGAGAGAGATTGAGAGAGAGAGAGAGAGAGAGAGAGAGAGAGAGAGAGAGAGAGACTGAGACTACAGGAAAGAAAGAATTTTCAGATAAGGAAGCAGAAAGAATACAGGGGCAGGGCCAAATTTCTTCCAAAGAATTTATAATGAGCTTGTTTCTGAGTCATCCGCATCTAAAGTGAGCCCATTTCCTTCGTATTGGAATCTAGTAGTACCAGCCTTAAACAAAATCATGAAGTAGGCACCTCTTGCTACTCTCATCAACTTTTTACTTCTTGTTCTACCTTCAGAAGCCCAAGGTCCCCGTCCTCACTTTGTGCAGTGATACCAGCCTCTCTGGCCCCACTCCCTGGCATATGATTCTTCTTCTCTTCTGCCTCATCCTTCATCCAAATGTGATTGATCTCAACTCAGAGTGAGGAGGTAAGCAAACCAAATGGGATTAATTCATATTCAGTTGTGAATGGCTGGTGGCCTTCCCAAAATACTCACAGTTTAAAAACTGGTATACTCTATGTAGTAAATTCTAGAAAAGTTTTCATCAAGCTCTGAACCAGTTTACCAGATTATTACTGACTGACTGGAAAAAAAATATTAACTACCTACTATATAACAGATTCAGTGCTGGGGATCGACTGGTGAGTGAGAAGGAATCATTGCTCATAGTGCAGCAAAGGAACCTACACCTTCCACGAGGGGAGGAAACTGGTTACTGTTTTGTTGGTCCAATGCTCTGTAAAAGGCAGAGGAGAAGGCGTAGCAGGAGAGGGAAGAGGTAAAGGGAGGGAGAGAAGAGGGCTAGAGAAGGGGGTAGGCTTCAGTTTGCCTGAAACCTCTCCATCCTATGGGCTTTGTCCACCATTACCTACCTGTCCCCCTGGGCATCTGAGTTTACTACTCTGGTTTAGGATAATATTCTTGTAGTACATATTAGCATTGAGATTATTTTATAATGTTGGGATTTTTTGTTGTTGCTGTTAAAACAACAAATTTAGCATCAAAATTTAAAATACATTACCAAAAAGGTGACTATGTTTGTTCCACTTAGTTTGTTCCCCCCTTACAAATATTTATGCTAGAAATTAGGAGACCTGTATTCTAGTTTTCATTCCGTGTTACTTTGTAAGCTATGTGACCTCAGACAAATTCCTTCACCTCTCTGAGCCTGTTTCTTTATCTGTAAAGAGAGAGAATTGGATTTGATAATATTCAGGAGTTTTTCTAGGTCAAATAATATTATAATGCTGTGATTCTTTGCTGATCTCACAGACTTCAGTGAGGTTTTAATAAAATAACTTGGCATATTTCGCTGGTTACATGACTCAGGAATCCATCTCAAAGAAACACAAAATAAAGGTTGTCAGAGAAAACAGCAGACTTTCATTTCCTGGTTAAATGCCTCCTCTAGGACCAAAAACAATGTCCATGTATTAATTCCTATTACAAAGAAAGCTAAAGAAATTACATAGGAGTAAATGATTAATAGACAGCATAGCTGATCATATGTAGGATATTTCTAAAAGTACGGATTCATATGTGGCATATACTTTTTGGAATCCAAAATGAAAAAAAAAGTTTGAAAGTATTTTTAAAGTTATCCTTTGTGGTTCAGACCCCAAAACCACCAAAGAAACATACGGCTTGTCTCATCAGGCTGTATTAACACGTTTCTGAGTTGTCCATTTCCTTTACGCAGCTTAACACTGCTGTCTAGTCTTAAGTGTTTAGCACAGAAAAGGAGAATTATTATACCAGACTCTGCCTTGCTAGAGAGTTCTTAGAAATGGCTTTTTCAGGGGGAAAAAACAAGAATGATGAGCATGCTCAGTGAAGTTTATAGGTGGCAGGTCCCAGTGAGTAAGTGACATGGTGAAGTGATAGTATAGGATGCCACAGCTGGTGAACTAGTTGTAAATGGACCAATGCTTAATCCCCAAGCATTGGCCAGCTCACTGTCCACTTCTCCATGTACTCTCGTCGGTGCACCATGTATGGGTAGAGTCAAAGAAATAATTAGGGTCATTAAAATGCTAGTTAAAATGTTAGAACTGAAAGAAAACCTAGAGGCTTGCTAGTTTCACTATCTCATTATGTAGAAATGAGACCTAAAAATGGAAAGGGAATAGGCCAAATTCAAGCAACTCAGAACCCCATTCAAATCAATGTAAGTAATACACTAATTTGTATTGATTGATTCCCTCTTTCCTTCCCCAGCAGACTCTGTCTGAGAAATGCTATTATCATTCATTGCTGTGATACTCAAGGTTTTATTTATCATATTTAGTCTTATTTTATCCTTAGAATGTCTGGGCTGAGAGTTGAGTCCTAGAGACAGTTGCAAAACTAAGTCGATGCAAGAAGTACACTGCAATGGGGGCCACTTGTGCCTAAGGATGTGGGGGGTCACTACCAGGGCAAGATGGGTGTGATTGTCATGGCCCAGGGTCAATCGGTCAAGATTCACATTTTGGCACAAATGTAAAGCTTACAGAACTGAGTGGTGCAGGGTTATACATTTCATACACACAGAGAATGGCCATTCTTGTTCCTTTACCAGGCTCAATGTGCCAAGTTTTCCCCCATGTACCAGAGGAAGCTGCATCTACCTTAGACACATGAGCAAATGGGAAAAGCTGTGAAACAGAAGTGATTTATTACACACACACACACACACACACACACACACACACACACACACACATGAAAAAACAGCATATGTGATAAAACTTTAAATTCTAATGATTTCACCACAGCCTTGGACTTCCTGCCAGAAGAGGCAGTCTTAGAAAGGCTGTTGCCTCACTGCTTCCCAAAAAAGCTTAAAATCATCCCCCAACACACACACACACACACACACACACACACACACACACACACACCTTTTTAACAGACATGAGACTACCTCTAGACAAGCAGTTCTAGTTCTGCAGTTTGCCCTTTCCTCATCTTTTTCAGTTAAAGTGGCATCTGTGAAAGCTATGTGCTCTAAGTTCAGTTCATGAGTAATTACTATGTGTCCAGCTTGATAGCTAGCTTAGTAAATGCCAGCCTTAACTGCATATTGTGATCACCTGGGAAGCTTTAAAAAATATAACATGCCAGCATTCAAATCTCTAAAAGATCTGATTTAATTGGCCTGGATTAAGATTTGGACAACAGCATTTTTAAGAGCTCTTCATTGTTTGCAGTATATAGCCAGGGCTGAGCTAAGTACTAAAGATACAGAAACAGAGAAGGCTAAGTACTAGAGATACAGAAACAGAGAAGGCCAGTCTCTCCCCTCTAGGAGATCATGTGTCTGGCTAATTTGTAACTGGCAGTAACATTTTACCTTGGGTAAGGCAATCATCAATTCGGGCTTCTCTTACAGTTTGCACAGGACAGTGATCGCTTTGGTGAGAAATATACTCTATCTGCTAGCCAAATGAATGGTCCCGCATGGTTATCTTAAAATGTCTCTGATTTGTTTCCGTGACTTTTCTAACAGGCACAATTTTCTCTCGCAGCTGAAGCAGTCTATTAAAAGCAGCTAGCCATTCTCTCCTGCCCAAAGTTCTCTCATTGCCTATCACAGAAACTGGCACAAAGACACCATCAATCCTGGCTCAGTCAAAGTAACCCAGCAGAGATGATCACAGACAGAACATAAATTTTTGTCACAGAAGACATGCTTAGCGAGGTGCTTATGACAAAGATGTTTATAAAACATCACTGTGAATACTATTCTTAATCACATGGGGTAGATAAAAATAGCCCTATTATTTTTTTGTCTCCTTTCCCTTTGAGCAGGAGTCAGTGATGTTTTCCACCAGCTCAAAGTCTGGCTGATCATGACCAGTGTAGGAAGCATCCCAAGAGTCTTGACACATCTGGCCAGTGGGATCCAGTAGCCAAGGGGTGCTGGTATGCCGCCGGACATAAGGGAGATAGGATGGGCATTTACTGTCTGCTCTGCCCTCTGCCCCAACCACCATCATTATCACCTCCAATCTTGTCTATGTGGACAGATGTCGACCTCAGTGGCCTTGTTTGTACTTAAGTTCTCTGCTGGCTGGAATCCTGATCACAATCCCAGTGGGCTTGCTCTTGGCCCCTACCATAGAACCACTGGTAAGCAAAGCAAACCCCAGAGCAGAGCCAAACCTAACCATTTTGGGGACAAATGTTCTCAAGTCAGTCTTCCTATACTCTCAACCTGACTCCGCCCAGTATGGACAAAACATGCTCTCTCTTCGCTGGGGAGAAGATTTTTCATCCCTTTCATCCAGACTCACCAGTAATATTCATGGCATCCAGAGCAGAAATACAACTGAGCTCTCATGTGCTAAGTATAACTATTTAAAGTTTCCAATCAAGTTAACTAACTTCTGCCTTGACAAATATACACCTTCGTAATTATGTTTACCCTTTCCCCTTCAGCCATATAACTGTATTTCTGTTTATCATGATATCAACCTGTACTTGATCCCAATGGTGTAAAATATTAAAATATAATTTATTCAAAGTACATAAATCTTGAATATATTTTACTAAACATTTAAATTAAATGTTAGAAAGAAAAATTTTTAATGGTTTTGAAATTTTATTTCTGTCATATTAAATTATATTTTAAAATTAAAAGGCAAAATGGAAATTGTAACAAATGAGTAGAAAAATGTTAAATTAAAAGTTTTAAAATAATGCTGAATTATAAAGTTTGCTCTTTTGAAAATTTATTTAAATCTTAGTAAATGTTTTAACAAAATTTAACCTATTCTAAATTATAGGATTTGATATTAGTCTAATGAGATAAAGAATCAGTATCACACTTCACAATGCTATGTCTTCATCTACATACATACAAATTCAACAGAAATATTATTATGATTATTATTTTACTATTTCCAAGCATTCTTTAGCTGCCTTGTGCATCTGTTGGAAATACAGTAATTTGTGAGTATCTCTGGTACAACAAATTGTAACATAAAGAGAAGCAAGAAAATGAACATTTGGCACTATTGGCAAGATAAATAAAAATTTATCATATTCAGGCTGTCTGAGAGGAAGAATTTGAAAAGTTAATTTCTCCTTTCTCCGACTGCTTCTGCCATTCAAATCCTCCCAGCATCCTAAAGAAGTGTCTGCCTCTGAAATCATCAGTGTCACAGCCCATAAAACTTCCTGGCATTCAAATGTAGCCACGTTTTGTAGCATTTTGATTGGAGAACATAGGGCAGTAGATGTAAAGAAGCAGTGCTCTAGGACCCAAACAGTCTAAGGCACAAGAATATGTACCTGATTACGTATTCTGCTGTATCAGTGCTGAACATCAGATGTCAACTTACAGAGGCATTGCTGCTCATGTGCCCCTAATAAATTCACTTGTGTATATGTTTATGTGTTCCTCTGAAGAGTGAGGCCCAGAGCAGAGTCCCCTCTCGTCTAGGTTTCTTACCAGTTTTCAAAGGGGCTAGCTCATAACTAGAAGTAGCTCTCAACCATAGCTGGAGGATTGTAAAATTTTTAAAATATTAAATATTGGAAATTCTGCTTTCAACCATGATGAAGTAATTGGAACTAGACATACACTCTCACCATAGCTTGTAAATTTAACAAAATATACTAAGTAACATTTTAGATATTAAGCCAAAGGCAGGACAGGACTGTGGTTTTTGAGGAAAAGAAAACAAATGAAGTGAGTCTTACTATTTTGCTGGCTTTCTATCGGAGTCATTTTCTGAAAGACCCCAAAAAACAAGTACAACAGAATCACTGAGGATGATGGAAATGCTCTTTATCTTGATCATGATAATGGTTGCACAGTTGTATATTTGTCAGAAAATTATTGAACTATATATTCAAAAGAGGTACATTTAATTTAAACCATAATTAAGCTGGTTTTAAACATATATTTTCAATAACTGCAGCACTCTAAATTTCAGTGTCCCTTGGCAAATCCTTGGTCACTCTACCCTAGTTAAAACTCATTTCTATATCATCCAGCTGAAGAGAAAATTGTAAATGCATTGAGGCGAAGCCTTTGAAAACTGCCTATAGTCAACTGGCTCTGACTTTCAGTAATCTGCTATGTCCTCTTAAAAACATCCCCTAACACTCTATTCTAAACCAAAATATCTAGAGTCATCCTAGATGTGGCCAGAGCCCTCCCAGATGTGGTGAGATTTAGACAACCTCTGCCCTACCCATGGACGGCAAGCTGAAGTTCCGGTATCATCATCAAATTATAAAACTGCCTAAATTACATATAACAATTGATTCAACAGGCAATCCAAAAACACTTATCATCGTTTCCCTTCAATACTTTCTACAGATTCTAAGGAAGAGATTCTCAAATTTTAGCAGATATAAGCGTCTCCCAAGGAGCTTACTTATAATACAAACGACGCCCGCCTCCCAACTTCTGCACCTGAATCAGTCAATCTAGAGTGGAGACTGTTATCTGTATTTTAAACAAGAACCTGGTTCAGACAGGTGGAGGATCACATTTCGAGAGACACTGGTCAGAGTGTTCTATGTGGGGGAGGAAATATCTGGAGAGCTCCTGGGAATAGAACTGGGCCAGAGACTCACAGGAAAGTCATCTGGGAGTAGGAGCCCAAGAAACTCCTAGAAGCCCCTTGAAGGTAGGAATTGGGGAAAAGGTTTGGAGGTTATTCCAAGTGGAAAGGCTAGAAGGAAACGTTCATTTGGGATTGGCATAAATTGGTGACTGATTCAGTTCTCATTTGACTACCCTTCAGTGAGTTTAAGACTGCTGGGCTCTTGCTTGTTGAAAAGTGCTATTCTGCATCTTCATAAATCCTATAATATTTAGTCATCCCCTTGTCTCTTGGAAGCAGACTCTGAGATGGAGATTAGTGCGCAGGAAATTTATCAAAGGATACTCTTGGGATCAATAGTCAGGGAGAGGAAAAGATGGAAGCAAGACTGGGCAGAGGGAAAAGTTGGACTGTGATGCAGATGGACTCAGCCTGTCTGTCAGGGAGCTATGGAATAGAAGTGAGCCCTTCAGCATTGTCTCACGTTGGGGCACCTCCACCTTGACCAATCACTGGATGTGCCCAGAAAAAGATTAAGATCTTAGGCAAGGACATTTTTTTTCAGATGAGTCTTCTGGAGAAGCCTGATAGCTGAGGACCATCTCAACCTCACTCCTAGCAGCTGGAGGAATAATCTGTAAGGCCAAAAGGAGGATCTGGGTGGCTCATTATTAGAACCACTATACTCCCCACTTTTTTAAAAATAATAATATTAATGTTTTAACTGAACATTTTCCCAGATAACTTTCCCAATCTTCCAGGCTATTGTTGTATACACTGATGCTCCAGATGAATTCTTGATCTCCCTTTCCTGCTCTCTTCCACCTGACAAACTATACTCATCCTTCAATTATCAGTCCAAATATGGCCTCTGTGAAGCCTTTCCATTTCCATCAGTAAATACAGGCTTTCCATACCCTGTGTTCTCAGGGCCCTCCAGGTATTTCAGCAAAGAGCTAGTTTTTGGTATTGTTCATGTCTGATTAGAATGTAAGATCCTGTGGGGAGGGACTGGGTCATATTCATTTGTGTAGCTCCAGTAATCTGACATCAATATTAGTTGAATTATATTCATTGATCTGAATGTAACAATGGCTCTGTGATCTTGGTAAAGTCCGCCTCTCCTAAGAATTGTGAAAATCTGAAACAAGCCAATGATTTGGTACTCCCATAACCATTAATTTTTCATGTTTGCTATTTTGTAAGAACAGAGAGAATTGAATTTTAAAGTGTTAACTTTCAGAAATAAATTTAATTATCAATATATTTTTCTATTAGTCAAATAGGATCAGCATTTCTAAAAACTCTAAGAATATGTAACCCATTCTTCTGTATTTCTTCTCTTTGTGCATGTGCGCATTTAAAATTAGTGTGCTTGGAGGCATATTGAGGAAATTAAAATTCAGATAAAATAAATCACTTACTCTTGGTTAACATTCTATGCCATGCATTCTTTAGTTTCAGATATTTTAGCAAAATGTCAACTGTCAGCTGACTATGCACAAATAAGGAGCTCTGTATGAAAATCTGAGTTATCTAGCTCTACTCTCTCATGTGTACTAGTGACATGTTAGTGTTCTTTATAGATTGGCAGCTGAAGGCAATGCCTGGCTACCTCTCTTCCTAATCTGCTTGTGTTAAGCTTCAGATTTCTCATCTGTAAAATGAGAAAACTTTCCCAGAAATTCTAATATATCTTCCAGCTCTAGCATTCTTTGATTCTATGGTTCTGTCTATACTAAAGCACAGAATCAATTTTTATGAAATATTTTATTTGATATTTTATGTACAAGTCAAACTGTGGATAATGTTGCCACCATATAATATGATTTCTATTTAAAAGTGATTTCATTTAGGCTCTCTCTTTCAGAACAGTCATACTTATTCTCCTTTGGATAACCCAACTAAAAATGTTGCTACATTAAATACTTCATATGAATGCATAATGTTCTAAAATATTTTTAGCAAGGAATGTGTATGTTAGATAAGGAAAAAAGAAATCAAAGTAGGAAATAGGTGATGTAAGCTTGTTACTTAGAAATAAAATAATTTTCAAATGCTGAGATTAAAAATAGAGTCCTTATCTGAGAATCATCTCTATGGTGATTTGTAGAAAATAGAAAAGTGGGGATTGAGAATGATATTGAATCTCATTCTCTCTGTCTCTGTCTGTTTCTCTGTCTTTGTCTCTGTCTCTTTCTCTCTTGCTGAATTCTCACAAAATCCATTTTCTTCAGTTAAAAACAAAGGGCTCATTTCTAGAGAACTAGAAATACATGTGGAATCCCTGAGAAAAAATGACAAGCTAAGTTAAATGGCATGCACAGAAGAGAAAGCTGGACAAAGGGACCTGTTTTTGGAGATATATGGCATCTTCAAACATATCACACTTGTGGTCTCCTGGTATCTGTGAAACTTGGACCAATTTAAGGTGCCATATTTGATAGATTCTGGCAGAACTGAAGGGAAACTGGGTTGGTGTGTTTTAAAGCTTTATTGCTTTCTGGAAGATAAATTTCTTTTTTTCACATCATCTATCTCCTTCTGTAAGATATATTACTATACTCCTCAGTCATTTGGGAGCCAATAACAGTTATTTTTTCTTCTCTCTCTCTTTTTTTGGCTGCCTCCTGATCTTACAATGAATCTTTTTATGTAACAGTCTTAAAAACAAGAGATGCAGTGATGGTATAAAATCATAGAATTTTGAAGCTGGAAAGGGGCCCCAAGGACAAAAATGTGCAGCTGCACCATGGCTTTGTTTCATTCTTTATACATAGTAAACCATCTAATCCAAGTGAGGTGCAGAGAATGAAGCCTGAATGGGAAGCAAAACTAGTGGTTCTAGCTCTCATCTTTCAGCCGGCCAGCTAAGGACCATGAACATATCACTTAATATTTGGTTAACTCTCAGTGAACCCTTGGTTGATCTTGAGCAGAACATTTAATCTTCAGTTTGCTCATCTAGAGAATGGAGTTTAATTAGATAATTGTAAGAGCTTCTTTAGGATGTCACACTCAAAGCTAAAACAATGTGTATTTCTCTCTCAACAGCCTGGGTTCATTGCTCTAAGAAAACTCAGTATAAACAAAAACCTTAAATTTTCAAAGAAGTTAGTTAGGGGGTTGATATTTGTATTACAAAAATGCTCTTTCCCTTAGAGACATAAATTTCCTTTAAATAGCTAACTATTAAATGCATATTTACTTTATGACAATTAGATTTTTCACAGAACTCTTCGGGAATGCATATTTAATGATACGTCAAATGTACCCCACATGAATCATCTATCCCTCAAGTTTTCTATGCCTCTCCCACTCTGACCTGGTGTTTATAGCCTTTGCAACCTCTAACCAGAATTTACATATTATCCACAAAGCCTTATATGTCCTCTATCCCTATTCTTGCCTCTAAACCACCACAGCTCAGCACCATTCTCTCTTGCACTAACTGAATCTTTATCTCATTGCTCATCATCTTCTCCTGCTTCAGTTGATTCTAGTAGTTCCTCCTGGAATTCTATAGACTTCACGCTGGAACACCTGGTTCAACCTCAACATTAACATGAGCCCTGCTCCTTAAATATATATTATTGTGGTTGTAGTTGTTTTGAAATTTAATTGGTTTCAAAACCACAATTTAACATTGAAGCTCACTCCCATTTCTTCCTTCTCTCTGAGTTTCAAAAGATGAAATAAATGCTCTATGGTCCATAAGTTATATGAATTTTTACATTATCACCAATACAAGTTAAATTAGGAATTTTATGAACAAGAAAAATAGAATTCTCTTTTGAGTAAAATGGTTTTTCTGGGGGAAAAGGTGCCATAAAACTTTAGGTTGTTATTATCAACAAGGAAGCAATGCTGTTCTTAACTTCTCAAAAACTGTTTAGCTTTCCTGCAAGAGAGATCCATTTTCCATGAGTTGTCTCGATACTTCAAAAATTCTGCTAAAAATATATCTTTCAATTCTGAATCTGTCTAATAATGGACATATTCTACATTTTGCCACACAGGTTAAGAACGTCAGGAATTTTGCCATCTGTGATCTATAGGGTTTGGCCTTTACATGCCAATACCTCAGTGTCCATGATCAGGATATTTTCTTTACAGAAATTCCATTTGAAGACAGAAAGTTGATCCAGTGTGGAAACAAAATACATCCTTTTTCCATGAAGACTAGACATTTACTTCTAGAATCCATTTTATTTGGAATAAGGCTGCAATCAGTGGTGCCATTCCTTGTGGGACATATTAGCATTTTCCTAAAGCTGCTAAGGTTTAACAATTTTTATAGAATATTAACTCTGTGCACAGCAAAATTTCTTCCCAGAGAGTTAAAGTGACTTGCCTAAACTGACACATTTATATAGCAACAGAAACAATTAATTTCTTAATTTTTTTTGATGTAGTTTCAAAGTCGCACAATCAGAGAAAACAGGAAAAGTAAATATCTTCATTTTTTTTATTTCACTTTCTATCATTTTGGCCACAGCAGCTAATTTAACCCAGATTAATCCTCAAGGTCAAATTTCTTATTAATTTTAATTTCTTTTCTGCTTCCCTTTCCACAAATTCAATTTTTAAAGGGAGTCAGTCTTAAGGTACTCACTGATATCTCTTCTATGATAACTTCAAAGTTTTAAAGTTATATGTATTTTTAATTTACTCTGTTGTTTTCAACTACATTAAAGCCAAAATTTGCTCTCTTTTTAAATTCTAAATGAGTTTACATGTCCTCTTACTAAATTCACACACACACGGATAATATAATTACTTTATTTACTTTAGCACCTCTAAAAATCATTGCAAATATAGTTCATTTTAATTGTTCATGGATATCAATTTATATGCAAACAACTTAAAATCTATTTTCATTCCCTACAATTTGCATTTTTACATTTCAGATTTGCTTGTGCAGCAATAAGATGTGAAGTCTGATTGCTAAGTGCTTAAATACGTAAGGTAGTTTCAAGAGGCACAGAGCTACAATTTTGATAGAACAAGTGTGGGTTAGAAAGAGCCTGTTCTATGAATAAGGGAACGTGTGCAGAAGAGGACCAGCATTCACTGGGGCTTATTCAAAGGCCAATAATGACAGCTGATGTAAAGGTGGCATATTGCCGGTGATTAATCCTTTTCATTCAATTCCTCCATGACTCATGGTTATTATCCTGTTGCCTGGTATATACAAAAGAGTAAATAAGAGGGTGATATGAAATTGTGTTTATTCTCTCCACCTCTTCCTTTCAGGATGCAATTTCAGAAAAACCCCTAAGAGGTGAGCTCTCTCTACTTGATGATACCCTGCCCACTAATCACAGTACAAATCTGATGCCTTGCCCCAGCTTTCAAGCCTAGCATTGTACAATTTAAAGATGGAGGGCCTCTAAAAAGTTATCCAATCATTCTTTCTTATCTTAAAGATAAGAAGCTAAGAGCCAGAGAGACTAAGTGACATGCCCAATATCACACAGCTAATTAGATAATAAAGTTAAGAAGAGAACTCAGGTGTCTGCATCTCCAGACCAGAGCTTACTCCAAATCCCCTCCAGGATTCCATTTTGATTTCTGTCTAAGTTGTACCTTTTATGTAGGTAATTCAAGGCTTTCTAGGTTCTAATGCAATGGTCTAACAGATGGTTGCAGCAACAGAGCATGGTAAAGGTCAAAAGTTTAAAGGGGCAGCACCCTATCTAGGGCCAAGGGCTACGAGTTTGGTCTCTGAAGCTCAGATCTCCTTCTATTCATCATTAGTTGCCATGATTAAGTTCTTCAGCTTCACTGAACCTGAGTGTCATCAGCTGTAAAACAGAAAGGTGAAGAGATCAATGAAAAAGCATATGAGGAAGCGGCTGACACAATGGTGTTCAATAATATTTGCTCGACTTGAATTAATTCAATAATTCAGGCACCCAAGTAAATGGCAGCACAGGACTCATAAAATCACTTTAAATCCTATTCCTTCCCTGAACAAATTATTCCAATGGACCCTTTCAGTCAAGAAATATTAATTGAGCACCCACTATGTGCCAGCAAGGTCCTGGACTGGGTACAAAGGATAAAATGATAACATAAAGACATGGTCTCTACTCTGGGCAATGTTACAGATTAATGAAAGAGACTGAGAAGAGGACAGGCAATGACCTGCTATGATGACACAACACAGAGGAAGGTACCTTAACTCGGACCAAGGTGATTTAGGAAGGATCCCCAGAGGAAGCCACTTGTGAGCAGAGGCCTGACAGAAAAGCAGGAGTTCCCCAGACTGAGAAGAACGGGTGATGTGTTGTGGGATGAAAAAATACAAACTGAAGACTTAGAGGTAAAGGAGTTCAGTGCTTGGAGGAAGTGAAGAACATGAATCACGGTCTGGCTCCAGCGGGGCCTGTGACAGCAGAAGAGGCGGAGGCCAGTTCATGCGAGGTCCGATAGGCCAGTTTTACCTACTTGCTCTAATAGCAATAGAAAACTGAAAAAAATTTAAGTTACAAAGTAACACAATCACATAAATGGCTTTCCCAATAAGGAATCTGATTTTTTCTCAACTTCGAGTTTTTTCAGTGGCATGAACATATCTATGTATGTTCGTTTCAAATTTAAATAAGTCATTCTAGTTTGTCCAGAATCCGTGTGAACCATTACTTAAAAATTATAAAAGCCCTCACTGGACCCTCATTTTAAAAAATTACATAGGCAAATTGACTAATTTTACTCAAAATGACTGCATCACAAGCGATTAGGATGAAAAAAAATATTTGTGGAATAAAGAGATGCACTGGAAAATTGCAATTAGAATTTCCAGCATTTGAATTAAGAAGAAAAGACAGGAAAGGGTGGAAAAAGAAACCAGAGTAAATAGATTAAAAGAAATATGAAAATACATTCTACTCTGTGAGCCTATAAAAGTCACCGTGCCCAGGCTGCTTGCAGGATGCAGAAAGCTATGGAAAACTGGAGCACCACTAACTAGCTTTGCCAGCTAAAGCAGGTCTTGCCTAGTAAACTGAGGCCTCAGTGGAAAAAAGATAAAGTCTGTTTGCCAGAAGTGATGCCATGACCAAAAAACTTTTCCTGAACCTCAGCCTGGAATTTGGCTCTGCCAGTGCCCCTGGTTGAGGAGGTTCTGGTCCCAGAGCTGGTGAGTCGGGGCCCATCTCTCATGCTTTTAGGGTCTGGAAAGGGCACAAGGCTTTTATATCAGAAATCCTCTGATATAATGGGAGACCCACACTATCAAGGGAATCCTAAATTCTGTCGTTTTTGCTTCTCATTGTAAAAGCCATGAGCTGCTTTCTAGCCAGCTTTATTTGAACATTTTCTACACAGTTAGGAACTATAAAACAAATAGAAACAGCAATCACATATTTTTATGTAGTATTTTTTCTTCTAAAAGCTCAAAGCTTCAGAATTTGAGCATGTTCTCTGGGAAAAGCACTCCCCTCAAGCTGAAGATTTTATCAAATAAGAGGATTTATGGACCACAAACAAGATGGATGGTAGCAGATACAGGACAAGAGCTGAACATCAAAAGGCTTCAAGTGGAAATGCGAAAAATAACAACTACAAAAAGAGGCCTTTGGGATTAGAAATGTGACAACTATCTAGGAGATGGGAATAAGGAAAGTAGGCAACGGCTCTTTTGCAACTTCTGTTAAATTCTTTTAGCACTTAGTCGTTTAGTTGAATAAATAATATACAACTTTTTAAACATTATATATAGAGCAGAAGTTTACTGCCCCCAAATTTGGAAAATACAGATAAAGAAAAATAAGAGAATTCCAGCATTGAAATACAAGCATGGTTAACACTTTTGTATCTATCTTTCCAAATTTCTGTTGTTCTAGCTCTCTCATTTTCTCTTTATATAATACTTTACCTACATGATCTTATTTCTACAGAATATAAATTTATATATTCACATATATATATATATATATATAATGTTATATATATGTTTAAAATAGAATCATACTGCACATAACATTTCAGAATTTTTCTGTTGTTAACATTCATGAACATCACCACCTGGAATATAAATTTGCTTGTTTGTTGCTCTTTCTTTAACATCAACAACAGTTACCTTTGTGTGGGCATCCAATAAAATATCTACCGACTGAATGAAAATGAATGGATATTGTTCCAGGTCAAAAATATAGACATTTATGCTTATAGCATATTAATATAAAATACACATAAGTAAACATACACATACAATTAACATCCTAGCACTGCCATCTTCATGCACTAATCCTATCCACATGAAGTCAAACACTACCTCTCTGTCAAACCCACTTAAGCCTCCCCTAGCTCCCTCCTCCCACCTCTTCCTCTGACTACTATGGGGTTGTTCTTGACCTATTTTGGGCACTTAGTGTTTTCCATTTTGTTTAATAGATATTTCAGTACATGTTTTTCTTCATTTCAGCACAATGCAGTTTCAGTTTAGCACTTATGTCTAGTTTATCTTTGTGATAATAATAGCAAAAATAATTCCATGCTTGTATTCATTGTTTTATATGTGTCAGGAGACTATCCTAAGTGTTACATGTATGGTTTAATAGTCTTAATAACCACATAAAGTATGTATATTACTTCGCTAGAACTATTATAACAAAATGCCACAGACTGGATGGCTTAAACAATGTAAATTTATTTTCTTGCAGTTTTTGAGGCTGGAGTCCAAAATCAAGGCGTCAGCAGGATTAGAGTCCTCTTAGGCCTCTCCTCTTGCTGCCTCTTCTTGTGGTTGTTTCTCAGTGCAGGTGCACCACTGTGGTTCTTCCTCTTCTGATAAGGATACTAGTCGCATTGGATTAGGGCCCCACCCCATTTAGGGCCTCATTTTAACTTGATTGCTTCTTTAAAGACCTTATCTCCAAATAAGAGGTACTAGAGGTAAGAACTTCAACATATAAACTTAGAGGGACATAATTCAGCCCATATCAGAAGTATCATTTTATAGGTGAGTTATCTGAGCCTCAAAAAGCCAAGGTGACTTTCTGAAAGCCAAAATGAGCCTTGCACTCCAGTCCATCTCATTTCAGAATCTGTTCTCTGGAGCCACCATCCTCCTGCACCTTCCGCCTCCTATTCCAGAGCATCTGCAGTGGTGTCTCATTCACACTGTAAGTGTGCCATGAATTCTTGTTGAATGAATAAATTAATGCATAAGAATAAAACATGATCTGATTATTAATGAAATGGTAAGTCCTGAGGTCAGGATGTCCCAGTGGCTTGGTCTGGGAGTTGAGAGGGAATTGAAAGGGCATTTATTTAGGAACATAATCCAAAGTGGCCCATTCAATCCTCTTCCATTCAATAGCTAGGAGATGTGAGCATAATGAGCCTTTCTCCAGACAAGGTTAAGGACAATTCAGAAAGGAGACCCAGCCCAAAACAAAAGCAAAAACTTGATGGTAACAACAGTGCCCCTTCAGAAGGGCAAAGATAAGGTTTGGAGTAATAATAAGATAAATAAAAAAATCTGGGACCTAGAATAAAAAGGTGAAAGTAAGAATTAAATCAGCAAATAATTAGAAATAAGATCATTGGGATATAGTAAAAAAAAAAAAATGGGGGGGGAACTACAGATAAAGTTTTAGAATCTTGAAGCAGTGAACACAAATTTGCCCCACTATCAGAAAAATTCTTCACTATGTAAACAGAGCTATTAAAATAGTAACCATGTTCTTGCCAGCTTCCCTAGCTTTGGGACAGCAACAGACACTTTCAGAACCCTAACCCTATCCCCTTGGCCCTTACCAGTTGGTCTGGCTTCCTGTATGCCTCTTTGTGGACTTTCTCTGGACCTCTGGAGTTGGCTCTGCTTATGTGGGTGGCAGACCAAAGTGCCAGGGAATTAAAAGGAGCATCCCTTAATCACTCACTGGTAGGAGCTGGTGGATAAATGCCCTAGATCCCTTGCCATTCCAGTAGAAGAACCTGGAGGTGTAGAGTCTATGCTACCTCCCAGATGTCCCCAAAGCTTCAGTTGCCCCCAGTAGAAAATGGCTTGATAACACATTACGTATCAGCTGCCTTACTTACCCTGTTTCTCACTCTACCACGGATGTTTCCTGGGACCACTTTCCAAATAAATCACTTGCATGTAAATCCTCATCTGAGACCTGCTTCTGTAGGAGGAATTCATGCATTTCTTTGGACAACATGTACACAGATGCCAAATCCAGCTCCCCTTACATGGCAGGTTTCTCCTATATGACTTTCCCATTTGCAAAAGTTAGCAGAGGAAGGCAGTCAAGAGACCAGAGTCTTGAAAATACAAAACATGAGATTGTCTCCCAGTAAAGTTCCCTCATCTTTTAAAACACAAAACCAAAATTAAGCATGCCCTATATTCCAGCGTCCCAACCTTAACATAGATTTTCCAAAGTGATTTTTTTAATTTAAATCTGTTTCTAAAGGACACACCAAAAAAACTTCCATAGTCATAGAAATTGGGAAAATTCTGGATTAAACAAAGTCGATCAGAATTTTTATAGCAGGAATTCTAACCTTTTGTACAATGCCAAGTAGTACCCAAAATACTGACGAAGGGGACAGAGGGTGGAACATCTCTCAGATTATTTGTCTAAGAACTTCTTGAGAGGCCAGGGGTCCATGGAACACACAGAAGGACACAGAACACACAGAGGGAAATGCTGCCCGTCTGCAAAATAATCCACAGGAAAGGCCTCTGCAGTCCAGCCCTGCCCCCACCCCATCCAGCCCCATCTCCCACCACTCCTTACTCTCCCCTGCCATCATCTGCTGCCCAGGCTTCAACACAAAAGTGCTTCTCAGAATTTTTCAAAGAAATTGGGTCCTTTCATTACTCTGGGCCTTTGTGCATGTTGCTCCTCTGCCTAGAATTCCATCTCTCGCTTTCTCACCTGGCAAAATCCTCCTGGTAGATCTTTTCAGACATGGCCAGAGATTATTTCCCATGGACAGGCTTCTCCAGCAACCCACATCTTATTCATCTTAATGTTCCCAGAATTTCGCGTGTGACCCAGAACCTACAAAGCAGGTATTCATATGCTTGAATTCAAGGAATACGTGAGTGAAATGAGGAATAAGAAAGTTAAATGACGCTGGACAAATCAGACTTCTTTGAGTCCAAACCCTGGAATAGAATGTGGACCCCTTACTCATAGTCTAAGTTCATTTCACTATCTCTGTCCACATCCCAGAATTAAAGACATACTTAGGGAATTTGATTATTATTTTTTAATTGTGATAAAATACATATAGCATAAATTTACTCTCTCAATCACTTTTCAGTGTATAGTTCAGTAGTATTAAGTGCATTCACATTGTTAGGCAACCTATCACCAGGTATCTTTTAATCTTTCAAAACTGAAACTTTATACTCATTAAACAATAACTCCCCATTCTCACCTATCCCCCAGCCCCTGGCAACCACCATTCTACTTCTTGTATCTATGAATTCGATTACTGTGGGTACCTAATAACTCATATATACAGTATTTGTCTTTTTGTGACTGGCTTATTTCAGTTAGCATAATGTTCTCTAGCTTCATCCACGTTGCAGCATATGACAGACTTTCTTCTTTTTTAAAGCTGACTAATATTCCATTGTATGTATCCATTCATTCGTGGATGGACACTTGGGTTGTTTCTACCTTTTGGCTATTGTGAATAATGCTGCTATGAACGTAGGTGAACGAATATTTCTTCAAGACTTGCTTTTAATTCTTTGGGTATATCTAAGAATTCTTTTTTGAGCACATTTATGTTTTAAAGTTTTCCTCCATGGCTACAAAGGTACTAAATAATAACTAAACCTTTCTCTTGTTAGCTATTACCAGATGCATAAAACCAGTGATTTGGTAAAGAAAAACATTGAGCTAATTAGGACTTTTTGATTACCTGTTACAGAAACCAATGTTTGCCAGTCTAAGTCAATGAGATTTACTGGAAAGTTTTGAGGGTATGTGTGGTACTCAATGAAGAGTCAACCTCAGATGAATACAGGTACTACTGTAGGGCTGTAGGAACAAGTGGGACCAGAGCTCCAAGTGGCCCTCACGACCCTCCATCACTATGTCTCCACACTTTCCCTTCTGCAAGCCTGCTCCATTTCTTTTTCACTATGTGCTGGTTCCACCTAGAAGAAAAATAGCTAACCCCCATCACTTTCATATCTGTAGCTCCAGCCCCTGTAAAGAGACTGGCCTAACTCTCTCAGTCCCAAATCTAAAATCCCAGGGCAGAGTATCTTTGTTAAGTTCCCACCAATGAAGTATGGCTAGGAAAACATAGTTGAATTGTATAAAATGGCTGCTTTCAGTGCAATGATATGGACATATGTGTTGGAGAAGGGCAGGTAGTTACCAAAATGTCATAGATCCAGAATGAGAGTAAGCCTGCCTTAGTAGATGGACTACACCTAAAAGGCAATGAGATACAATAGTATTCAACCACCCTTGATGAATGTTCTCAGGGGGTTAAAGGAAGGGGTAGTGTAGGGAGGAGTGAGCTCTGGAGTAGAAAAATATTTTAATCAAAATTCTGTCTCTCTAACCAAATGAATTCACAGAGAATGAGGCAGGAAAAAGGTTTGCTGGCCTTAAGATCTCTTTAAATGTTTTTGTGTTGTAGGGCACTTCCAGCAAGTGACTCATGAAAGGAAAAAATAAATAAATAAAAGGTTTCTTACAATATCAAAGAAGTCCAGAGGCCAAGATTTAAAGGAAATAATAGTAATACCCAGAGAGATCCTGGACTGTAACATTTCCAAGCAAGAATGCCCAAGTTTAGGTACCTCCAAAACATCTTATTTGATAATTAGGTGGAGAAATGCAGTTGGCCATAGGAAGTGAAAAGACTATGAAACTATCGCTAAGAATCAAAGCTAAACCCACATCACTGGTAGCGTGTCTCGGTAAAATGTTTTTCCTGTTTGTTCATAGGTTCTGAATGTTAGGTAAGTCTTTCCAACAGTGGTACCAGGATACTAGAGCAATGAATCTCAGACAGCAAGTGAAAAATGAGGGTTGCAAAGTTCAGGAAATAACACAAAATTAAATCTTAACTGAGCTGTTATAAATATCACAGCCAGAAAACAACACATCAGCAAACTGTGCGGGCGGTGACGATAATGAATTTCTCCTCTCCATACAAAACTATTAGGGTGCATAATATGGCATTCTGAGATTTGGAGGTATCGAAGGGATGATGAGGAGAGAGAGAAAAGAAAACAAATGGCATTTATAAATTAAAATATCTCTTTAGTAAAGAGCACTTTTTCTCAGCTAAAGCCAACAGCCCAGTTAAATGACCCTCTTGTAATAACTCACCTAATATAAACTTCTACAGCCCATTAGCTGTAGCTCTTCCACATGCTCACAATTTTAGAGCATCTAGAGCTAGCTATGTGTGGACCTGTCTTCTCTCCACAGAGATTATAAGCCCTGGAAGATGAGAGAGACTTTTTCTTTGGTTCACCTTTGAATGTCCCACAATATCCAGAAGAATTAATATTTATTGGCGGTCTCCAAAATGCCATGCCCTTTGTAAGACATTGTGATGGTATATCCCTATGGAGCCCTCCCAAGCACCTTGCAAGGTGACATGTATTTCTTCTGAAGATCAGAGCAGTAATTTGCCTCTATTCACACAACAACTGAGCTGAGATTGGAACCCAAGTCTACTTAATTCCCAAACCTGTGCTCTTTCCTCCTTGTTGTACTGCCTACTTAGCAAATAGCAATCATATTTTCTAATAATATGCTAATAATACTAATATCTAATTTCATCAAAGACTTTTTCCAAGCCAGGTGCTGGGTAAATGCTTTACACATATTATTATAATCAGTCCTCACCATAGCCCAAGTGTTTAGCAGTATTATTTTTTCTGTATAATAGATAAAGAAAACGTAGGCACAGAGAAATGAATAAAATTATCTAAATCCTATAAATGTGTACTCTTAATCATTATCCTATATTGATTTCAAAATATACAAATACATGCAAACACAGAAACCAGGCAACATGTTTTGAGCAACTACTCTGCACCAGACTGTGCATTTTTCTAATTTAATCCTCACTACAACTCTCATGGCAAAGCCGGTATTCAGTAAATTGTGAAGTAAATGGACAATTAAAGATAAACAGAACCACGATTATCACCAATTACTAACGTAAGAAAAATTCAGAACTTTTTCTGTGTTTGCATTGGCAACACCATGTTTCTAAGCTATAGAGGCTATTAAAAATGAATGAGTATTGGAAACATAAGAGCAATTCAGACAGTAGGAAAAAAAAGATTTTAGTTTGAAAAATGATTGTTGTATAAAATCAATAACAATCTACTGCATGTGGAACAGTCCTCCTTTGTTGCTATAGAATCTTAAATGGACTATGCCAGAAAAATCAGCATTTATAAATAAGATAACAAGAAGTCTCTAGCTTAGTCTTGATTTTATATCAGAAATACAGCCCTCTTAAGTTGATGACAAATTTTCTGTGGGATACATCTAGATGAATCAGATTAATATGGTAACCTTGGATGAGTAGAAAGCACTAAAGAAAAAATAAAAATGCCTCAGTTGTATGTCAGGCTTTTCAGCTTTCTTAGTCATTTATCCTAGCCACCAAATATTTCTCTGCCACTTGAGGTTAGACGTGGCCATATAACTTGCTTTGGCCAGTGGAAGTATGACCATAGTGACGTGTTCCTTTTAGGCAGAAGCTTTAGAATCAGTATATACTTTGCACTGTTCCTTCTTCTTCTGTTATGATGACAGATGATGTTCCAGAAGGCATGTGTCTGTCACCTTTCATTCCTAAGTAAAAACGACATGGAGCAGAGGACCCACAGTGGAAATACAGCATGAATAAGAAATAAATACGTTGTTTTAAGCCACTGAAAGAAAATTTTTTTATTTTAGGCGAGGCAACCCTTGGTCGATCTCACAGATTGCAAAGACCTTGTCGGTTTATAATCCCTTATTTTTTAATTTTTTACTCCTACAGCACCTGGTCTTCCTAGGTGGTCTCCCATCCAAGTACTAACCAGGCCTGACCCTGTTTAGTTTCCGAGATCAGACGAGATCAGGCTTGTTCAGGGTAGCATGGCCATAGACTAAGTCACTGAAATTGGTTGTTTGTTATTGCAGCATAACTTAGCCCAACCTGATTGAGATACCAACTAATGAGCTGTGTGGCCTTGGGCCAGACTTTTACTAACTGGGTAGCAGCTTCCTTATCTGTAAACCTGAGGGATTAGTCCAGGACAGGAAGGTTTAATCTGGGGGCCCAAGAGTGGGCTTGAGGATGACAATGAATCCCAAAATTTATAGGTAATATTGTGTGTGTGTGTGTGTGTGTGTGTGTGTGTGTGTATGAGAGAGAGAGAGACAGAGAGACAGAGAGAGAGAGACAGAGAGAGAGACAGAGAGAGACAGAGAGACAGAGAGACAGAGAGAGACAGAGAGAGAGAGAATTTGTATTTTTTTCTTCTGAGGAAAGTGTTCATAGCTTTTTCAAATTCTAAGAGGGTCTATGTTACTCAAAATGAGGTTAAAAACCTAGATAATCTCTAAGGCCATTTTTAGCTCAAATGGATGTTTTGGAGCAGAGCAGGAAAAAAAATAAGCTAATTAGGTTTCTCTCTGATCTGGTATTTCAGGACTTGCTTCAAGTCAGATTTTATTAAGGTTGTTTTTAAATAAGTTTAGAAGTTCTGCTTAATAGAACTGCAAATATCAAAATCTCAGGAGGTGCTCCTGAGTGAAAAGAGGGGATTCAGAGCATTTCTTCTTAAACTAAAGAAGGAAGGTTATTCAAAAATTGAAAATGAGGACCCAGATCACATTTGGCAGGTGTGACAGAGTGGGACCTATGCCTGGTAGAAAGAAAGGGTCACTCTTCCAAAAATACATCCAGAATTACACTCTGGCTTTTCTGGGGACACATGGTTAGTGCATTAAAGCCAGAGTATAATTCTTTCGCTGTAGGAAAGAGCTCTCTTAAATATGGAGACAGTTGCATAGTTAGTAGAGAGAACCAAGTTTTTTAGATAGACAACATAGGTCCAACATGCTGTTTTTTGAGTAACAGTATTCTCGTCTATAAAATAGAAACAGTAATACTCAGACATAACAGGGAGAGCAGCAATAGATAATATACTTACATAGAGTAATTGAGGAGGGTTCAATAACTATGTTCAGAGCTGAGTCCAGTGTTTAGAGAAACTAACAAGGCATGCTGAAGCATGCTGAGAAGTGTTGAAGCAGGGAGTCCTTTATCACTCCTAGATCTGAAGGGACAAGGAAATTGAGAACAATTCCCACACACAAAAAAGAGAGAAATAGCTATAACTAAAGGAAAGGGCTACATTGCAGGAGTTGTGGCCTTCCAAGTGAAATGCAGATACTGTTAATCCTTGGTCCAGCGGGGAAGAAGCCAGGGGAAAATTTACCTTGAGCTTCCTCTCCTCTTACCTTCCTCTATCCCAACCCTCAGCCAAACCCAAGCAGAAACCAATGGGCAAGGAAACCCAATGATATGATTCATAGAAAGTCAGTGTTCTGGGGGCAGAGGAAAGACAGAGAAAGGTAGAGAGAAGATATGGAAAAAGAATAAGCATTCCAGCACTTGGGGGTCATTGTGAAAATACAAAGAGCTAACATTCAGATGCATATGAAGTATTATACTAATAGTAGCTATTATTTACTCCTATGTTAATGAGAAATTCACATTCTTTGCTAAAAACAGATTCTATTCTAAAAGTAGGTTTGTGTGGGGAGAGAGTCCTTGGCCCCTGAGAGAATATGGAGAGAGGACAGGGACAGATATCCAGGCTTCAGAATGAAGCCATTTTGTTTAGGGAGGTGGCTTGGGCATTGGAGAGCTGTTTCTGAATGCTTTGACTCAAGATGAACCAACATATTCTGCTGTAGAACATCTGAGACTTATCTGCTATTCCCCAGAAAATTATTTCAGACAGCCATGCTTAGGCCTAGAGCACCAAGACACCAGCCTTTCTGTAATGCTTCCTGTTTCAATCCCAAGTAGCTCTTGTCTTCTGATTGCTTAGGAGAGACACCTTTCCTAGCAACGAGACCTAGAATTGAATAAGCTCCTTATACACTCAAGAGTCCTACTATGGCCATATAGGAAGAGCTTTGCTACTCCACTATGCTATCTTACTCACAGACTTCCATGGAGCCTATAATAGTCTTGGCCATGCCATATAACTGTTGGTCAAAGGCCATCTCTGTACCTTGTGAACAAGCTATCTTGACAAGCACAGCGGATGAATTCTATTTCCTCCGTAATCTGAGTCTAACTTCCTTTCTGTCTTTCTACCTACTATTCCTTTTCACCTACCCTACAGTATTATTATGGGGAAAATACATTTCTGTATATTATCACTAATCCTCTTAAAATATCACCTAGATGAGTATTATTTCCCCTTCTTCTAGATGAAGGAATAAAAGCTCAGATAAGAGATTAGAACTCCTATGCTGCAGCGCAGGAATTCACAGCCAGATCTCTTTGACTTCAAGGTCCACACTGTGCCCTGTACCATTCTGCTGCTTCTATTCCCAGTTATAATTCTGATTATTTTGTGTCCTTGGACAATTCGTTCACCTCTCTGGGCTTCTGTGTGAGTAAGTACACTGTTAAATCTTTCTATAAGCTTGCTGGGACCATCAAGATGGATAGGGAATAGATGAGAGTATTTGCTTAGGTGACAGAGTGGTTTCTGATAACTGAGACACCATGCAGCTATTTTTATTCTTTTTGCATTTTCAATGGCTACTTAAAAATAATAAAACACAAACGTTCTATCTTTGGTTTGGATTTGGAAATTCTCCAACCCACTTGAAGCCAATGAAAAACCCCAGGCATTTCTAGCTGTCTATCTTATCTCTCTGTGTATTTATGTATTTCTTTCTAGACTTGCTGGCCAAGGCTTAGTTCAAAGTTTCAGTTGCAGCTTCTCTTTTCATATTACGCCCTAAGTATCTCCTACATTGGTAGTAAGCCACTGGAATCACTATCATCTTTAGCCTAGGATACTTAATGCTAGTTTAACTCTTATCCTGAGCATTAAAGTAGCCAGAAACTTAAATGAAGAATTCTTTTGTCCTATTTCATGCATCTCAAGTGTATTCAGGTGACTAGCATCAAGCAGGACAGAAAGTTGAGCTTCTGTGACCCAGGAGCCAAGCTGCATCAGGGAACTTGTCCTTTCTGGAACAAAATCTTAAATCGAGCAAGCCTGCAGCAGAGGTCCTTCTCCCAGGTATTGGTTTTCATCTCAAACAAAGGAAATAATTGTATTTCTGCACTGAGCTTTGTGATCTACTGCTGCCAGCTGCATGGCCATAAAACCATTAACGCCTTGCAGAGCATTTTATCTCTGCAGGAGGAAAAAGTAAAAAGGAGAAACACATCACTTAGAGCCAAGTGAAAGGGAAACATTTTTAAATGATGCGATTTAAATTCCACTAACACGGTATCCATCTCAACTGGCTTGGAATTATGGTCAACATTTGAGGATAAAAGGCAGGGAACTCGGAACAGAACAGATTTCTTCCTTCAAGAGCAACCCTGTACATGACCCAGCAGTTGCAGGAAAATAATCTGGAATTCCAGCTCGAGTTGAATCTTTCTCTCCTGACTCTTGGCTTTCACATCTATCTCTAAGAAGTCATCACCCACCAAGTAAGAGACAAGCCAGTCTCTCCACTTCCTTTGCTTACATTTGCTCTCTGCTCCATGGGGCTTTTAAAGGTTCATAAGACCCTCTCATATCAATGAATTGAACACCTTCTGAAGAAAAGGTAGGGTCTGAAAAAATGCAAAGGCAGATGCAACACAGTCTCTGCCCCTAGAAACCTCCAATAGAGCACTTTGAATTAATTAATAAAAAAGGGAAATAAAGAACTGGAAAATACTGATTGACGAATAGCTGTAAACTGCCTGGGGAATCATGTAACAATTACCCTCTCCAGACATCTCATTGCAGTTTTCTTACACATGGAAACAAGGCTCAACAAAAATTAACTCTTTCTTTTCATTTAATCATTTCGTATCAGTCAGATTTCAGGCTGATAAGAAAACTTCCAAGGGTGGGATTAGTTATAGGTATCACTTCAAATTTTTTGTAGTCTCCCCCAGAATTAGCTATGCAATACAAACTTGATCACATGAAAGCCAGGTCTTGTCTTTCTAATGCAATTCAACCCACACTCGCAATAGACCAGATAAAAGTCAAAGTTTGAGGAAAATAGTTAAAGTTTAAAGAGTATCTTTGAAAATCCTCCCATTCTTCTAACCCAACCTTTGCTGCATAATCTTTCAAATTTAGAGATAGCACCTTGGCACTTGTTTTAACATTTTTTCAACTACTTTTGGTTATGATGTTGAGGTGAGCACTTCTGTTTGAACAGCTGCTCGCCATTAGTTGAGGAACTATTTTTCCCTGCATCTGATTGAGCCTGAAAAACAGGCTTACATTCTTCTTTTTCCTTCAGTCAGAGTTAGTTGACCTTGGCCTTGCACCTTTTTGCTCAACTCTTTTTTCTATCCTTGAAGGTTAATTCTTAAAAGAATTTTCAAAACATATTTCCTCTGAGAAGTCTTCATAAGCAATGTGGATTTGCCTTGCCACCCTTGGAATTTTAATATTTGAATTTAAGGAATTTTGGAGGAAAGGAGCTAGTCAAATACTTGGAAGCCAGCCTCCAAATGACTGTCCCATATTATGTTAGTGAGCACCAGTCACCATGAGGGATTTTTCATAATCACTATGAAAAGAAAGAACCACAAAAATTGAATGTCAGCCAAGAAATAAGTAGGTTACATTTGGGAAGATTGTTCATATTACAGAGAAGGATATCCAGATTCATGATTTTCTTTTTCCTTAACAGCAATAACAACAAAACAAGGCAACTCTTCTCGGGCATTTGAGGTGAGGAACTCATGTTCATATTGCGGCTGACCTCATGGCTAATTTCTCAGTCAACAGTTGCCTACTGTCCATCACTTCATGGCTAGATTGTTTCTCTGATGAGACTTATATTTTATGCCTAATGAGTTTTATTCAATTGCTGTCTTCCACATTCATCAGGGTCATTAAAGTTGTGTCCTGAGTTTAGCAAAGTGAAACAGTAAACCTGTATTTGTACTTTTCCCTCCAAACCTAATTAATGTTTTAAAATGTCTCCTCTGAAGTATAACCATGAATAAGTTACACACAGTAATAGTAATCTTTTCATCCCAAATAGTCTACCCATCTGCTGGTTGAAGTAACAGTCCACATATGCTAAAGGAATGAAGACTGTATTCCAAAAATACATTTGTCTATGTATTTGGGGTAGTGTAGAAAGTGGAGGCACGACTGTAGAGAAGAGGAGGGAAGATTAAAAAGAGTGTAGGCAGTGGTCCCCAATCATTTTTGGCACCAGGGACCAGTGCTCCTATAAGAATCTAATACCTGATGACCTGAGGTGGAGCTAAAGTGGTGATGCTAGTTCTGGGGAGCGGCTGCAAATACAGATGAAGCTTCATTCTCTTGCCCACCACTTACCTCCTGCTGTATGGCCCAATTCCTAACAGGCTGCAGCCCAGGGGTTGGGGACCCTTGATATAGCAGACTAATCCTCCCCTCCACCTTCACATGGACTTCCAAGACCAACTCTTAGTGAAAGGCATCTTCGATGCAACAAGAGGCAATTTTCCCAAAAGGTTTCACTGAAAGGTTATCAGCCATTGAGACGTGCAGGATTAAACCATTCACCTAAACTCATTAGGCATCAATACCTGGATGCCACATAATTACAATAGAGTCTAATCATATTCATTGTGAATATGCATAATTCACAATACACACTTGAGAAAAATGCAGACAGCACCATCATCACCACCTCACATACCCTGAAAAGCATAATTTTTGGTGCTACATGTCTTCCAAACGGAAACCAACAACTTCATCTGTATACAACTTAAGACTGACTCATTCCAATGCAACTGAAATCACTTGTAGAGGGACATTGAGATTTAAAGAATTTAAATGGCAATTTTGTCTACATTAGATTTCTGCCTTAATTTCTCATTGTGCTTCATTCTTTCATCACTAGCACCACCATTTTTTGCCGTAACAAATGTTTTGATACTTGGAATCATGATTAACTTAACCTACTCCTTTATCAATAATATTTAGTTTTGGAGCATGTACTACATGCAAGAGACTGTGCCAGATGTTGTTGGGGATGAAAAAAAATATGTAAAACAATCCTTGACCCCATTAAGGTTAAAACAGAGTAAGACACATGTACATATGAAAAGGTAATTAAGGAAATATAATGTAAGTACAAAACACTCTGGGCGTGGGCAAAAGGGAAGCCTTAGGCAGCAAGGCAAGCATATGGAGTACCATGCAAACAATAGCCTGCAATCGTGATGGTCTTAGGTGATGGTCTTAACATTCTCTCGTGTCAATTTATTCACAGTTAGTCTTCAAAATGTCTCATTTGTGTGGATTTGGGCTACAGCCATGGTCTTATACTTTGGCTATGTGCTTGGCATCCAAGATTCTGTTTTTGTCCTTTCTAAATCTAGGCTTGGACTATTCCTTGAGCACATTCTATTTCTTTAATGTCTCCTCAGTGTCCTCATTAGGATAACCTAAATTAGAGGGTAGGCATTCTTTTTCTAAAAGCTACTCTTCTTAAGTGATAGCCCCTTTTAGAAATTGACTATGAACTCATTTTACCCTTCTATGATTAAAAAAAATTCAATGGATACATCTGAACATGCCCATTTATTCTCTTTCTCTGCCATTATGAATTCCGAGGTGACTCAGCCACTTCCTCCCATGTTTCTCATACCTTCTGTTTCACCAACTGGCTTTTCCCTTCTGGTCAGAATTCAGTCGATGTTCTATTCATTTTATCCTCTAATCAGCTGTTCCATTTTTAGCATAGGAGCCTCCCAGCAGATGTTTGGGGAGTTAAAGTCATGACATCACCACATGACTATTATGGAGCCAAGCAGTCCTTACCCCGTCACCACTTCTCTGCATCCTTTCTTCTCTGCCCACAGACCTCCACACACAGTTCTGGAGTTTTCCACATGGTATTTTGTTAACATCTAGTGCTCTCACTGATGGAGTAGAAGAGCGGAGATAAGAGAGGTTAGAGCACCAACTAGATGTAGATGTAGGAATGAGTCGGTATGTGGGTTCCAAACCAATTTGTAGGTCCTGCACATACACAAGCAAAGGGCCAACACTCTGTTTAGTTTGGGGGAACCATGTGGTTTTAGGAAAGAAAACTCAACTCCAGCTACAAGAGTAGATAGAACATATGACTAAGTCTATGGCAGCATTATATTCCACTCCATAACCAAAGTGATTAGTCAGAGGTAAGCAGACTAACAGAGTAAATATCAGGACTTTAGCTGGGTATGTTGAGATGAAGTTTCTCTCAACTGTAGAGGTGACCTAGGAAGCCCATAGGTCCGAGAGCTGTTTTGTAGCCATCTTGGAACCACAATGAAAGCTAATTTTAGATAAAGTTGATACCATGGAAAGGGAAATAGATAAAATGAAAGAAATCAGGTTCTTGATGACATCATTGAGCCATGAACTCAAGCCTGTGGCTCCTCTTTACACTTTTCAGTTTCTTTTAAAGTTTCAGCCTGTATGAGTTGGGGTTTCTATTCAAAATGTATCCTTCTGTCCCACAGCCTAATCTGAAGTTCTGTTCCACCAAGTTTCAACAATAACCAGGAGACTAGGTTAAAATATTGAGTTTCCTTTATTTATTTTTGTTAATTTCCAGTATTTCTATATATTAAGCCTAAGCAAAAAGAAGTGGTTTGATTGTTTGTTTGTCAATTAGAAAATGCCAGTGGAGAGGGACAAAATTAAGTTGCAGCATACACAGTATAATTACAGGGACAGGTGTCAGGTACTCGTCTTGGCTAGATGGTGTGGCAGAATTTTGGCTGAGATAGAAAGGAGGTTTGAGAAGATACAGAGAAATTCCAAGCAGACAAAGCTCAAAAGGGAAGATGAGTGACCTGTGTCAGGAGTGGAGAGATTGAGGGAGTTCTCACTGGTATGGGAGAGAGAGTGGGAAGTCCAAGGAGCAACTGATTGGAGGACTCTTAGGGGTGGGGCAATAACTGACTTGGAGTTCAGAGATTATAAAGTGGAGTCATAAGAGGACTGAAAGTCTAAAAGAATAAAAAATGACTCAGAGATGAGAGGCATGAAGAGAATAGGTGAGCCTGGCAGGGATGAAGGAATGGAGAGTTGGAGGGGACAGTGGATGGTCAGCAAGTCAGCTGTGACTTCTAAGCACTTAAGCATCTTTATTTTCTACTCTCTGCCTTGCCTCTGTGCACACTACAGGAAGTACAGGAATTATTCTTTCAAAATGTCGTATTTCCCCCAATGCAACCTCCCTTTCCCTGCTTCCATGGGCTCAGTTTCAGTCTTCGGCACAGGCACAAATATATTGTATCTAGGCACTGGCTGGGAGGAACTGGATCACTTAGCCAAATACCCATGACATATGTAGAACTGCATTTCTCCTTCTCCCAGCCATGTACATAAACATCCACCAATCCTGCAAACAACCATGAGAATAAACCTGTAAAACATCCTTTTCAGATATCAATAATGGGCCCTAATCAGAATTGGATTTTGCTAATAAGCTTTATAGTTTTCTTGTCAAGACTTTACTTCTCTATTAAACCGATTCCATTTTTCACTACAACAGGAAAAGCAATTTGTAAAAACCTTAAATGGTCACAGGGACTATCTAATCCACCTCCTTCCCTGGGAAATGGAGATCCTGAAAAAGTATCACAGAGTCAACTAGAGGCCAAGCTGGCAGCATTGTAGTACCCTGAGCCCTGAGCCCAGATTCTTTCCTCTACATCATGAGGGCCTCTTCTCAGCCCACTTTTTTTCCCCCGAACTAAACTTTGCCTAGAATCTATCTTTTATATCAAAATCTACTCAGTCGATTGGTCTGAGAGTGGGCAATTGACCCAGATAGGTAAGTCATAGTCTCTGCTCTGAGATTTTAGAACTGGAGAAAAAGAGAGTGAGAGACAGAGAAGGGCAGAAACAGAAAAACTACTTCTAAAGTCACAACTGTAATATTTAAACTCGAAAGCTGTTGGAAGACTAGTTTTTTTTTTTATCGAGTGAATGAGAAAAGCAGAGGAAACTAGGCTGTCTTTCTGAACAAGAAGAATGAAGTAGACACAAAAAGACACACTCTTGACTCTGTTTCAGGCCCTGGTTCCCATCTGCTCCTGGCTCAGCTACATCCTAGCCCTGGAGTATTCTAAACCCCCTTCTTGCTTTTTGATAAGTTATCCTTTTGCTTAGGCAGGTTTTAGTGGGTTTCATTCATATACAACTAATGAGTCCTGAAGAATAAGACCCAGTGCTGAAGAGCAAGTCTGAGATGTGATGACATGATTTTCCATGGCACACGACACGGCCTTAGCAGCCCACTATCCTACCCACCGCCACCCAGCACCCTTCGTGCTTCTCTTCTGTCAGCAAATATGCAAGAACTAACCAGATGAGAACGCTAATTTTAAATGCCTCTTTTAAAACGTAAGGATGAAGGTCTGAGATCCTCCTCTTAGTCTCAAAAATAGCTCTCTCTGTTTCACTCTACTTTCTCCTATATACATCTCAAGAGAAAAAAATATAGCAAGGAGCCAATTGCTTTTGTAATGTACAAAAATGGCTAGCACTGGAACAAATAAAGGCAGAAACTCTTACCAGTGGGCTAAATGCCACAAAGGGCTGCCACAGACCAGATTTATGTGATAATGAATTAGTGCATTGTCTCCAAAACTTAAAATATGCATGTTCTCCTCGCCTCCAAAACACATAGTCTGTTCCTCTCTCCCTCCCTCTCTCTGTCTCTCTCTCTCTGTCTCTCTCTGTCTCTCTCTGTCTCTCTCTGTCTCTCTCTGTCTCTCTCTCTCTCTCTCTCTCTCTCACACACACACACACACACACACACACACACAATTCCTTACTCAGTCTTCATGCCTTATGACCCACTCCATCAATTCAGTGGCAAAAAGACAGACTTTCCTGACATCACAGAAATGATCACATGGCAGAGAAATGGCCGTTAGACCAATGTAATATAAATCTGACCTGAGCTAATACAGGGTATATAGCCAAGGTGTACCTTCTTAACTGTTGATTTCTGGCACGAACCCAGACAGGAAACACTCCCTGGGCACATATCTAACTCTGGTCAGTTCTCTTAACCAACAAAAATTAGTCTGAAATGTACCTGCTTTAACTCTCCTAATGAATGTATTCTACATGAAACAAATCTATTCTCCTGCACAATTTTAATAACATGCTGTATTTTTAATAAGACATTAAAGAAATTTGATTTTTTTAAAAAAAATGTGTCAGGTATATTTAGTCTCTAGAAGAACTGAAGATTATAGATCCAAATCCAAAATATCCTAAATCTATGCGCTCTTTACTATTTAAACAGTTAAAGAATTTATAAGGACAGGGGATATAACAGTGGAATCTTTAATTTAAAAGTATTCAAAATTCAAATACTTTGAATTTAAAAACTTGGTGTAGGTCAAATCATATCAAATTGCTGGTACATATGTACCATGAGGTTTACAAGTGTGGGATTTAGAGAAAGGCAGGACTTTCTTTCAATACTAGCTGCACTACTTACCAGCTGTGCATAATTTAAGCTTTCTGGGCCTCAGTTTCAGCATCTGTACCATGAGGGAGACAGTCTTAGCCTCATGGAGTTGTTGCCACACCAGGTGCTCCACCTGACCTCTTACCAGAAAAGGGTAAGGAGAACCTTCAGACATTCTGGAAAACCAAAGGTTCTTTCTTTTCCTCTCTCCTCTGAGTATTTTCCAGGCCAGGTTTGCTTTTCCTATAATTAGGCCTAAAGAACCGCCCCAAGCAGAAGGGATAGAAAGTCATGAGTCAGGGACCTTCAGAAAGGAAGATCAATTCCTTCAACTCAAACTTATGTGCAATCTAGAACAATTTCTTGCTTTTTTTTCTGGCTTTCACAAGAATAATAAATAATATTTCACATTTGTCTACTAAGACGAAACAAAATAAAGACCCTGATCAACTGTTCCTTATTCAATCTAGATTTGCCAGGGCTCATGAAGCATGTGTTTAAATTCGTATTCTCGCCTCACCCCTGTTCCCTACCTAGCTTAATTCTACCTGCATGAACTCTCTCTCCCCTAGGAGATGAAGTAAGGATCATTCAGAAGATGCCATATGGATGCTTCTAGTAGCTAAGTCAGCCCTGTCAGGCTTAATGAAGACACACCCATCTAAGTGAGTGATGATTTACATCAGAATAGAGGAGGCCTGCATGTGTCCAGCCTCGTGTAATCTTCACAACAAACTTGCACAGCAGTTACCATTTTAGTCACTTTATATATGAAGGATCTGTGGGAAAGAGAGATGGAACAATTTTCCTAAAGCTTTATGCCTATCCGACTTCAGAACACCCTGAAGCCTAAGCGCTCCTTATGGAGGATAACTCACACCATGCCTTCTCAGTTTCACATCACACTTTCAGTGAAGTCCAGACTCCTCTCCACAGTCTGCAAGGCCTACCATGATCTGGCCTCTCTGGCTTCTCCAAATCTGGGTAATACCACATCAAGTAATAAAACGTAATGTTTGGTATGACTCCATCTTTTGTCTTCATTCTTGTTATGGGCCAGAATCATCTGTATACATATCAGTTTTCTAGGGATCAAAGAACTTTGATTCCTATAAAGTGGTACAATATCTGTCAATAGACAGACAACTGAAGGTATCACCTCTATGGAATCAGTTAATTCCCAAATCATCCACTAGATAATGTCCAGTACTTGTCACTGAATAAACATTCAGTAATCTCATTTGCTTATTTCCAAGTCTTGGACAATTTTTCCTGACAATAACTTTATTGTACCTTGGCTTTCCATGTAGTTGAGAGAGGATTAGTGTCAGGTCCTACTTTCCTGCCTAGAAGTCAAATCCATGGGTTGGAAGTGGTTCAGGGAAAAAAGAAGAGATTGTAGGTTCTGCCGATTTGGGCAAAGATGGCATTTTCCAAATTCATGACTCTGAACAATGCCTGGTGAATGACAAGCATTCAATAAACATTTGTCAAATATATGAATGAAAGAGCACATAGGTGAGAGAGACATAACTTGGTTTAAATCGCAGCTCTGTCATTTACTAGCTGGGTGACTTAATTATCAGTCTCAGTTTCCACAATTAAAAAATGGAAAAAATAACACCTACCAAGCAGGGTTTTTGTGAAGATTCAAAATAGTGTTTATAAAGTACTGCACAAGCTATGTGGCATATTATAGGTCTTCAATATACAACAGTTATTACTTTACAGGCTGATGATCACTTACTTTACCCATGCAGACAACCTAATATTGCCTCCAATAATCTGGTGGGTGAATTTTCAGCCATAAATTCCTCCTTGTTGTTTTCCTAATAATAAAAATTATAACCAAAGATAAGAAACCAAATTTAAAAGTTCTTGGCAACAAAGTAAACCAGTTATTATTATTTTTAAAATATTTTTTGGATGGGGAGTGTTAAAGGAGACATCATGAATCTCAACAACCCTCAACCCAGAGCCAGTTCTTATCTATTCACAAAATTTTCCTCTACTCTGTTAGGTGTAGCGACTGGAGGCCTATAAATTAAACTGACAAGAGACAGGTTAAAAAGAGAAAAGGCATATAAATTGACTAATTTTTAATTTTACATACACAGAAATATCACAGAAGGAAGTAAGTACCCAAAGGAGTGGTGACATTTGAGAGCTTATATGCCATCTTGTTAGGGAAAAAGGGTTGAGGGGGAAGAAGGGGGCATTTTGGGGAAAACAAATGACTTCCTAAAAGGTGAAGAATGTGTACTTATGGAAGTGCAAATGACTTTTGGGAAAGATAAGTGGGCTCTTAGGAGAATAGATGGGAGATGTGCAGTTAGTGACAATGCCATCTGAGTGTGGAGTTGATTTCTCATCTCCTAGAAGATTAGAATTGCTTCAGGGGTGGGATTTATGACAACTGAGTTGTTCTGGGAGGCGCTGCTTTTAGGCAGATTAGGGATTTCAGGAACTCAAATGCTTTCAGCTAAAAATAATTCTTATGCCAAAGTGGCATATTTGGGGATGGCATATCTTGATCACTTTCACCATCATATCACTTCATCCATAGATGAAATCAGATGTTTTTAAAAGGCAGCTCTCTCTATAAAAGAGATATTAGAAGGACAAGAATTGTCTGAGGGGAAGATCCCTCAGGAAATGTACTTCAGTGTTAAGATATGCAATTCATAGCAAGTGACAGCTTCAGAATTTGCTTCCCCCAAATATGGCACCTTGGCATATTAAATATTTTAAGCTGAAGGAGGCTAAGAAAATGGCAGAAGCAAGAAGGTCTCTCTGTCAGACCTTCCCTTGCTTTTATCCCCTGAAACAGGTCATAAGACCCTGATGGGAGAGGTGCTCTGCCTATACCCACAGGAAAGGAGCATCCTTATCTCCAAAACAGAGGGACACAGGTAGCAATCTGAATGGACAGGCCTTGCTAAGTTTCCCCAGTTTACTACACTTGCCTATATCCTTTGTCCTATCATATTTTTCCATGACTGTCCATTATTCTTCATCAAATTTAGTGTAAAAAAACGGGTTTTAACCATTTATTTGGATCTGCATTTTCTTATGTAGGCTCCCATGTCTCATAAAACTAATATTAAATAAATTTGTATGCTTTTCTGCTGTTAAATTTTATCAGTTTAATTTTTGGACCTGGCCAGGGACCCAAGGAAGATGGAGAAAAACTTTCCTCCCCTTCGTAAGCCAGGATTCTACTTGATTTGTATCATGTTCAAGCAATAAATTAAGTGTTTTTTTTTTTTTTTCTGGTTATTAACTGGAAGATAGACTTATACCTGACAGGCCACTATTATCTTTCCCTTAACTCTTCCTGGCTAACTGCTTCCAGAAAGTATATTCTGAGTCACTCAATTCTGGGAGCAGGGTTCTCTGTCACTGCGATTTGGGAATTACTGTAGTCCAGCCTCCAGAGTAAGTGGAATGGAAATTCAGTCGAAGAGAAGCAAATGATTTATTTAATGCTGCTCCTAAGGAAAGGAAATAGACTCGGGGACTTGTCTCTGAAAGTAGTAACTGTTTTAATGAGAGTTAAGAGACTAGAGAAGTGAAATCCTAGACATAGTGGAGTAGGGAGAGCTTTTTATGAAATTGTCAGAGCAGGAGAAGTGAAGAGGCACTGAGCCCAAAGCTGGTATAGTAAAGGGTGGGTCAAGCTCAATGTAATCCTGAAGAGTTAGGACTTATATAGTGTAAGAAGCAAATACAAATTAAAAATAAGAGGCTTAATTCTCCCTGTGGAAAATAAAGGAAGAGACTTTCCTCTCTCCCCCTTTTTTCAGGAATTCTTTCTCTAGCCTTTTCAAATGTATATAAATCTTTTAAATGGATAAATAAGCCTCTTGCCAGTCTCATGACTCAGAAAAATTTCCTTGAGAACCTGGCAGCCATTTTTATGGAATTCAATCACTAAGAAAAATAAGGCCCATCCCCCGGTATCCTGGGAGGAACTGGATATAACTTGTCACCCGAATGCAAATTACAAAACCTGCCTAAGTATCCTCCACTCAGCTATATAAAAGAGTGAGATTTCTCTCTGTCTTTGCAATCCTTTCTTTCAGTGGACTGCCTGTGATGCACATCACATTCTGGTTTAATGCTTACTCAATATTAAAATTGCTTTCTTCCTCTTCCACCTTTGTGGAACAGTTTTCTGGGTTGACAGATTTTGTTTTTAATTATATTTTCCCAGCAATTGTGTGAAACCTAAAGAAATGGATGAACTTGGGGTCCAAGAAAGGTTAGGAATTTTCCAAAGGTCTGGGAAATAGAGAAAATTAGCTCAGATTTTGACTGGAAAGTAAAAACAAAACAGATAAGGGCAGTGAGAAAAAACATTGCATGGTAGTTAAAATTGCATATTTTGGTCTTAAGATATTCTCAAGTTCAGGATATAGTTTTACCACTTACCAACTAGACCTGTTACCTTCCCTGAATCTCTGTTTTCATCTGTAAAATAGGCACCTATCATTGAGTTCATAGCACCTATTATAGAGTTCATAAAAATAATACAATCTTTATGTGCACTTTGTACATGCTTTTCCATTGAGTAAGCTCAGTAATTCTTAAATATTCAAAATATATCATCTCAGCTATAATAATTTATGGAATTTATTAGAAAAATCTTAATTATGTTTAAATTAGTATTGATCTACCTTTAAAAACAAATGCCGGTTGAACTGTAATCCAATGATTTGTCCATGGTTCCAAGATTACCTGGCCCTGCAATCAATCACAGAGATACAATAGACATAGTAGGAGAGCGATGCAGAGAATTATGGACTTGGATTTTGTCAGAATCATCTTTGAAGATTTTTTAAGAACCTAATTGATTCTCCAGATGGGAGCAGTAGAAAAATATCCA